>VWZF01000898.1:253410-292899 GCA_013396755.1 Sclerurus mexicanus
CCTCCGTGCCGCCGTCCCTCCGTCCCTCTGTACCTCCCTCCCTCCGTCCCTCCGTCCCTCTGTACCTCCCTCCCTCCGTCCCTCCATCCCTCCCTCCCGCGGGGAAGCCCTGCCCGGAATACTCGTCCGGGGCCTCGCTGACTAGTCTGAAGGGTGGCTGGCGTGGGAAACGGCTGATGAGGACAAATACAGATTTCTAGACCCAACCACAGTTTATATATCTAACATACATGGTTATATTTATCTATGAAAGGGTGTTTGTGCTGACCTCACAATGAGAAACGAGCCGGTTTCTGCTTGCAGAGGCAAGCAGCACTCCTGTGCTAGCTGTGACTTCTCAGTCAGACAAGGGCAGGGTGCGAAGGCTAAGCCTGACCCCTCCAAAAGAAGAGACTGGCCCGGTGGTCCCTGGGCTCTGCACCAAGCTGCTCACCTGGAAGAGCAGACCATCCCCAGGCCTTGCCAGTGGTCCCGTAGCAGCACGTTAGATCCCAAGGAGGAATGCTGTACAGGTAGGTTTTGTCAGCTAATACCTTTTCCATGTCTCTTGTTTTCCCTCGGAGGTTTCTGGGGAATGGGATAAACACAGGGAATGTGCCCAGCTGGTAACAGTGTTGTGCATAATGGAAAATTAGAGCTTGGCTGGTTGTTTTTTCTTTATTACAAGTTTTTAGTGGCAATCTGTCAGAAATCTCCAATTTGTATTTTACTTGAGGACAAGACTCTACCAGATAGTGTGTGTGGCCTCTCCATGTTTCTGACAGTGTTGGCTCCCATGCCATTTGAGCTTTCTGAAGCTTTCCAAAATGCTGGGCCTGGCAGAGGGTGGAACAGTACTTGCATTCCTGGCCATACCTGAGAGCAGCACTTGTTTTCCTGGCCATTCATGACCTGACATGCCCTGCACAGTGAGAGCAAAACTGTCCTGTTCTGGTTTCTCAGACAGATGTCTGACCACATTGGTGGGCAGCAAAATCCTTTATCACTGAGGTAGTGAGGACAGCCATGAATTGAGAATGAAAATGAAATAGTACCAGTTTTTGAGAGGATGCATAAAGAAAGAAGTGCTAATACTAAGGATGTTTTGCAGATGATGCCACCAACCATTTTTTACTGCACAGGCTGATGTTTGAATTAGCAAGAGGGAGCGTGCACCTTCAAGGTCTAAACCTGATGCTGAGACTGATACAGTTTAGAGGACTTGGCCTGATTTATCAGTTGATCAGCCTTTCACTTTGTACTTAATGTTGAGCACTCAGTCCAATTTACTTACTGAAATTGAAGGACGTGTAAGTGTTGTTCAGTCATGGCCTGATTACCTGTGTAGTTCAATTTCTGCACAAAATCCCTGAGTGTTACTTCTGTGCTACTTCATAGGGTTTACAAAATTCAATATTGGTACAATTCCCTGAAGTTGGTAACACTTTATATGCCTATGAATTTTATTGCCCTTGCATTGAGCATTTTACAGGCTTTTATGATAGATTAAAAATGCTGAGCACTGGGGTGTCAGAAGTTTCAGTGTTCCTAAAACAATTTTGGGTTAAGTGCTTTGGCACAATCCCACTGATGTAGTGACACAGTTACTTCTGGTATTGCATCACTGCTAAAATTTTCTCTGTAGTGGTGAGGCTCCCAAAAATGTTTTCTTCACTCTAATGTTTTGAAATTAAGCCAACTGGGTTTCATTTCTCTCAGAAATTATGTTAAATTGTTGCTGAGATAGGGTAATTTTTATTGCCTTTTTAAATGCCTGTTTATATTTTGCCCATATAAAGATGAGGACTGTGATCTACAGAGATGAGTGGGTGTGACATATGCTGTACTTATAAACTCTATTGGAGGCTGTCATCTAAGAAGTATGTTAATTTTAAATCTCATATGGCATGCTGTAAACCACAATGTGAGCTGGGAGTATTAGATTGCATTGTTTGGATAGAAGAACCCTTTCCATCCAGATCCGTACCTGTGTTTAGAATCTGTGGCGCTGAGAAGAGTGACTTAAGAGAGGGTGAATATGTCCTAAAAAGTTAGAGTCTGATGATGCATGACTGCGCCTGCATGAAGAATCCTTGCCCTTATAACTGGTGTCACTGATGACAGGGAAATAATTTATGTGGGTTATGAACTATTTCTATAACAAAGAGTGAGCAAGATTGGAGTCCTAACAATGCAGTAAAGTTGTCCCAGGAAAAATTCTTTCAGAAGTTTTATTTTCCAATAGTCAGTTGGATGAACTTTCTCTTTTTTCTTGCTGAGTACAACGAAACAGAAACTCACTTCTTTGATGATGTACTCCCTGTTGATCCAAACAGGAATGCGTGAACTTATTTATCCGTTCCCCAAATTGTATGTACAGGATGTTGTCTGAACCCAAGATAAGCCACATGCACTTCATATTTAATACAGGGTGTTTGAACAGCACTCAGTGCTGTGTTCAGCAGTCACTGAGTACAGTCACTTCTCTAGTGAGGCCAAATACCTGTGGTATATGTTTAAGTTCCTTAGAAATAAAATTCTCAACTATATTCTTTTTCAAATAATAGAAGACTTTGTCCAAAATTGCATCTCTGTATGTTTGAAGTACTTTAACAATACTGAAACTACTTTTTCACATAAAACATTTCAGTGTGGTTTTGACCAATTACTTAGAACAATTTCTATTGAGCACTTTTGGAAAATCAGGATTCATGAGAAATTGTTGCAAATTTATTGATTCACTGACACTCAGAAGAATATTTTAAAAGAAAAATGTTCAGTTAGCATACAGGTCTGGAATTATGACTAAGATACTGAATCTACATGTTGCTTTAGGACAACATGCATGTCTGGTACCTTTGTGTATGGAAAACTCTTCTGATTACCATGGGAGATTTGACCAGGTTAGAATTTCATTTGATGTATGACCCTGTTTTATTTTCCTATTTTATTTTTAGTGTTTACAGATTAGTTAAAACCCACTATGTACATATAATAGATATAGAATCAAATTAAGTAAGCAATCTTTTCTTACAATATCTTAGTAAAAAAAACAATAATATGTAAATTTGCTTGGAAAATCCTGCAGTCTTGGCATTAAAACTGATCCTAACTTTGAAGAGAGTTGTCTTAGAAAGTACTGAATATACTTAATAAGCAAAAATCAGAAGCATGAAGGGTAATAAAAGAGACTTTGAAAGTAGCCTTTTAGGTCCACATTTAGAGTCTTAAATTAGTGACCTGGTTTTTCAAAGGTGCTGAGCAGCCAGCTGTGTGTGTGAATTGCAGCTGAGCGCTCATCTGCTCAGTGCTTCCACAAACACACGTGCTCCTCAGGATCAGCACTGTGAAACTGTATAAACCTTTTAATGTACTTCCTTAAGTTGGTCAGTTTTATTGTTGGTGCATAAAGTACTGTTCCAGGACATCCCCATTCTGCCTCATGTCATCTTCCTTCCTTAAGTTTTGGCAGAGGAAAGCCTGGCTTATGTGGAGAGGTCACCAAGGGACCTGAGATGTTGCCTGGCAGCATTGTGGCACTTTCACTTGGCTGTGAACTGACTCTATTTTATGTTGCAAAGTTCAGTGAGTATTTTTAAAGCAGAAGCCATGGTTTTATTGCAGATTTAATAAATCTTTATCCAGAAGGGTTTTTTTCACCTCTTTTTAAATGAAAATGGCCCATCTCTGGAAATAATGACAGCTGTCTTTTCGTTTGAAAAGCCAGAATGAATATTTAAACAGGAGTCTGAGCTTAGAGAACAAAGTATTTTGTTAATTTACTGCTTACTTTCACTATGTGTTTCTCATCTGCCTGATATTGCAGTTTTATTGCCTAAAATATAGTTTTCTATATTTTTTGCAGCATATTGAACAAAAATTGGTCATGTAGGTGCCCAGGTTAACTCTGATGCTCCTTGAGTCTACATGTTAATGGACACCATAGTTAAAATAATTTCTTTTTTTAGTTGAACTACACAAATTTCTGGATGCATGTTGCCCAATTAAATGGGGTTTTTTTACATATTTTGCCACAAAATACCACAAATTTTGCCTTAGTGTTTTTTTCAAGTAATAGTTGTAAACAGCATATATTCATGACAGTGTCAAAGCTTGAATTTTTTTCCACTATTTTAGTGATACAAAACTACCACTGGGGCTGTAGCAACTAAAGTCACAGTAAACCTACTTTTCTTCCCAACATCTTCCCAGATTACATGATCCCATTGAGGTAATTTATATGTGAAGTCAGCAAAGTAGCAATGTTATATGCAAGAGTTAATTATTATTGATTAACTTTACTTGGTTCGAGTTCTGTGATTTGGGTACCAGCAATCTAAGCTGTAACATCAAAACGCAGGAGTGTTTCAACTTTTACTTTTGTAATTTATAGTGGTAACTTGCAAAGCTATTGAAAGTCATGCTCTAGCATATCAGAGCATAGGAACTTGCTAATACTATGTCACAGTCGTTTTGCTTGATAAAACTGTAATCTGATTATAAATTTTCATGTCATAGTTTCTGTGCATTGTGTAACACTTACTGGGACGTTGCAAAGAAAAGATGGATGCAGTTAAAGGTTTTGTATGTCAGTGACATGATTTAGAGATTATACAATTTTCCAGTATCTTATTCTATTTCAGAAAAATAATTTTTGATCAAGAAGGGTGGGTAGGGTTTTTTTTTGGTTTTATTTACTGTCGTGGTATGTTGACCCTGGCTGGATGCTAGGTGCCTACCAAACCCACTCTGGCACTCCACTCCTCAGCTGAACAGAGGAGAATCTTACAGCAGGCTCATGGATTAAGATAAGGAGAGGGAGAGATCACTCCACATTTACCATCATGGGCAAAATGGACTTGGCTTTGGGAAATTACTTGAGTTTATTACCAATCAAATCAGAGTAGGGTAATGAGAAATAAAACCAAATCTTAAAAAAAAAAACATTCCCACCCACCTTCCCTTCTTTACAGCCTTAACTTCACTCCCAGTTCCTCTACTTCCTCTCACTGAGCAGGGTGGAGGGATCCAGAATAGGTGTTTTGGTCAGTTCATCACACATCTCTGCCTCTTCATCATGGGGAGGGCTTCTCACCTTCTTCCCCTGTTCCAGTGTGGGGTCCTGCCCAAAGGAGACAGTCTTCCATGGACTTCTCCAGCGGGAGTCCCTCCAACAGGCTGTGATTCTGCACAAACTGCTCCAGTGTGTGGGTCCTGTCCATGGGGTGCAGTCCTTCCGGAACAGGCTGGTCCAGTGTGAATCCTCCATGGGGTCACAAGTCCTGCCAGCAAACCTGCTGTAGTGGGCTCCTCTCTCCATGGGACCATGGGTTCCACCAGGACCCTGCTCCAGCATGGGTTTCCCATTGGGTCACAACCTCCTCTGGGCATTCACTTGCTGTGCTGTGGGGTCCTCCAGGCGTTGCAGGTGGATCTCTGCTCCCCAGTGGACCTCTACGGGCTGCAGGGGAATCTCTGCTTCCGCACCTGGAGCACCTCCTCTCCCTCCTCTTCACTGACCTTGTATCTGCAGAGCTGTTCCTCTCACACATTCTCACTCTGCTCTCCCAGCTGCAATTGCTCTTGTGCAGTAATTTTTCCCCCTTCTCAAATCCATTATTCCAGGAGCACTGTCACTGTTGCTGGTGGGCTTGGCCTTGGCCAGCAGCAGATCTGTCTTTAGATAAAAAATGTAAAAATATCTGGTACAAATATTAATTAACACGTTNTACCAAACCCACTCTGGCACTCCACTCCTCAGCTGAACAGAGGAGAATCTTACAGCAGGCTCATGGATTAAGATAAGGAGAGGGAGAGATCACTCCACATTTACCATCATGGGCAAAATGGACTTGGCTTTGGGAAATTACTTGAGTTTATTACCAATCAAATCAGAGTAGGGTAATGAGAAATAAAACCAAATCTTAAAAAAAAAAACATTCCCACCCACCTTCCCTTCTTTACAGCCTTAACTTCACTCCCAGTTCCTCTACTTCCTCTCACTGAGCAGGGTGGAGGGATCCAGAATAGGTGTTTTGGTCAGTTCATCACACATCTCTGCCTCTTCATCATGGGGAGGGCTTCTCACCTTCTTCCCCTGTTCCAGTGTGGGGTCCTGCCCAAAGGAGACAGTCTTCCATGGACTTCTCCAGCGGGAGTCCCTCCAACAGGCTGTGATTCTGCACAAACTGCTCCAGTGTGTGGGTCCTGTCCATGGGGTGCAGTCCTTCCGGAACAGGCTGGTCCAGTGTGAATCCTCCATGGGGTCACAAGTCCTGCCAGCAAACCTGCTGTAGTGGGCTCCTCTCTCCATGGGACCATGGGTTCCACCAGGACCCTGCTCCAGCATGGGTTTCCCATTGGGTCACAACCTCCTCTGGGCATTCACTTGCTGTGCTGTGGGGTCCTCCAGGCGTTGCAGGTGGATCTCTGCTCCCCAGTGGACCTCTACGGGCTGCAGGGGAATCTCTGCTTCCGCACCTGGAGCACCTCCTCTCCCTCCTCTTCACTGACCTTGTATCTGCAGAGCTGTTCCTCTCACACATTCTCACTCTGCTCTCCCAGCTGCAATTGCTCTTGTGCAGTAATTTTTCCCCCTTCTCAAATCCATTATTCCAGGAGCACTGTCACTGTTGCTGGTGGGCTTGGCCTTGGCCAGCAGCAGATCTGTCTTTAGATAAAAAATGTAAAAATATCTGGTACAAATATTAATTAACACGTTTTCAGAGTTCTGGCAAGTTTAATAATGGTGAGGATGCAATTGATTTTTTTTTCTTTTAATTTATTCTTTTAATCTGAAAATGTAAAAGTTAACTGTTTCAAAGTCAGAAATAAAAAATACTGAGATCACAATTCCTATCTTCTTAAAGATTTGAGGGGGTTTTTGCATCTCTTTGCAAAGCATACAATCATAGCACTCTCACCACTTTTGACATATGATTTCAGGCATAGGACTGCCTGAAAATTAAAAACAGATGTGGGCTTGTATTCTCTCCACTGTGTCCTTAGCCCTCAAGATTTAAGGACCATTTATCTGTGTTTAGGGCAAGATGGAACAATAATAATAACTCAAAAATTTTCAAAACCATCAGTGTCCCACCTATTTTTTAATGTATATATTTTGTGAAGCCTCAATGGCTGTAGAAAAAGCAACAGCAGTGGAAGTGAAGAAGGGAATGTCACAGCAAAAGTGGAGGGGCTCTTAAATCTCACAGACAATGTTGGCTTTTGGGATACAAGCAAAGCTGGTAAAAGCAATTTTACATTATTTCTTGTATATCATTCTGGATAGTGCTTCTTAGGCAGCAGCCAACAACTACTTTTCCCAAAATGCTCTTTCAAATGAAACTTTATAAATGCAGTCTCCATTCTGTGATCTGGGTGCCTTCCATGTCAGGTAGCTCAGGTCAGAGCACATTTGACAGTGCTTCTGTGCAGAAGGGGAGGCTGGAGCCAGGAGGCCATCCAGGTGAGATTTCAAAGGAATTGGACATTTCTAATGCATCTTCCATGCAAGGGTGTATTTTGAACTTTGAATACAGCAAACATTAGTCCAAGACCTTTCTAATTCAACAGCTTCAGGGGATCTGTAGCAAGGAAAAGAGAGCCCAGTCTGTGGTGATTATTCATGGGCAGACAGGCAGGTTCTGTGGACTCTTGGCTGAGACTGGTGCATTATTCCAGTCCTTGCAGCCAGAGGCAGCTCATTTGGCATGTTTTTCTGGTAACTTTCCCATCAGCCTCTTTTATCCACAAGTGCCAAACTGCTGAGGACCGGAGTGGCCCAGTCCTAACCAGGCACTAGCCAGCCTGTGTCTGTCCGTGGCTTGTTGGTGATGATGAGGGGGGATGGCTCCAGGCCACCCCGTTCTTGTTCCTCTGCATCTACTTGTGCCCAGCCTTGGCTGCTGCTGCCTGTTCCCTGGGGCAGAGTCTGGCACTGTCCGACTGGATGCCCCCAATGCTGCCAAGAGCAGAGGGTGCAGAAGGACTTCTCTTTCTCCCAGCACAGTCATCTGCCCTGGCAGCATCAGATTTAGTGCAGAAAATGAAGGGGAGGAATGCTGGCTACTCACCAGTGTTAAAATTATCATGTGGACATGACTGTGGTAACTCCTTGATGGCCTCATGTTACATCCAAAAGAAATTCTGCTTGTCTTTTTCTGTGGGGATGAGCTGCAGGTATCTTGTGCCTGAACATCTGAGAAGCTGAAAATGTAATTGGAAAATTATGCTTAGGATACATATATGATTAACACAAATATATTTTTAAAACCCTGTTATGATAGCCTGATTGAAGAGGAAATATCTTACTGATGAGCCTTGTGGAGTACTCTTCAGAACCACCAAAAAGGTTTTCTTGATTTGTGTAGAAGCAATACAGAACTGTAAAACTATAAATAACTGTGGCAACCTCAGCTATCTCTGACTAAATTTACAGGCAGCCCTCTGGCTCAAGAGCAGTTGATGGGATATATCCTTTATATTTATTGCAATATTAAAATATGCATATTTATCTGATGACATGTCATTATACAGGAACTTCACATGTTTCTATTGGTAATCAACCAATTACGATTTTTTCTTCAGAAACTTCTGGGTTCAAAACTATTATTGGAATTTTGTTGTTGTTTATAATGTAGTGAGCTTTCCTAATTCCTTCAAGCTCCCTACAGCCTTTTAGCTCAAGCAAAAGTTCACTCTCTGACAGAAGGTTTCTTTTTCACAGTAATTCAGTCTTTGCGAATTCCATTCTTCAGAGCAGAAAATGTACCTTTAAAAATATTGCAAACTTCTGAGCTTTGAGAAGTACTGTGGAGAATATGAAAGTTTCTGTAGTTATGGTTTAATTCTGGTGTTTTTCCTTTATTCAGTAAGAAAACCAGTGTTGTTTGTTTGTTTGCTTGTTTGTTTCTTAAGGGGACAGAAAAAAGCCTGTTACCTTAAAAAAATCCAATTTCAGTGCAATACTATTGTTTATGTGTGCCACTTCCCTCTAGTGAATAGAAGTGGAATTGCTCCATCTCCTGCCATGCCATGGACCCCAGCTACAACTGGATTATGGAATTTTTCTTCGGCTTTCAGTGACAGAGAGTTATCTTTTTTCCAGTGGAACAATGTGAACTTTTTTCTGCCTTTTCTCTTAAGGACCTTCATTGCAAAGCATGCCAAGTTTGCTAAATTATGTTCACCCATATAATGTCCAAGTAAACACAAAATGAACTTTAACAACAGTGAAACTATTGATTATTACTCCTGTGTCTGTCTATCATTGGGTTTGAGTAATAGTTTCATGCTTCTTGTTTACATACATGAAGCATTTATTTTACAATGATTATTGTTTTCTTGATGGTTGAATATATTTTTACATAGTAATCTTAGCCCTTCCATAGTCGGTTGATGTTTGCTTTATTAAACTCTTAAGTAATTGATATCAGTGCTAGAGTGGTTTGGTCACAGATAGGTGTGTAAGCCAAAACAAAAATACCTATCTATATATTTTCATTTGGACATTTTTGATGAAGAGGTAACAGAAGAAGCCACTGTTATGAAAATGTGTATGTGATAAATATTCTGTCAAATGCCAGTTAAAAAGGTATTAAGTGTGGGATTTCCCTGGCTAAAGGACAGTCAAATATCTCAGCAGTCACCCTTATCAGCCATGGAGAGAAATACATGCATTTAGGTTTCCATTCATCATCTGAAGTACACAGCTGAAACATGCTCATACTCAGAAGCTGATTGTTCCCACTGCCTGTATATTACAAACATCTCAAGCTAGCATAAGATGAATCCTGCATGCAGTAGTCTGAAAGAAATCTATATGTGTCTACCTCTTTGCTCATTAATGATTCCAGTTATTGGAATAATACATGTGCCCTTAATCAATGGTGCTGCTGAAAACCCCTTTTTCTTTTACCCTAACAACCAAAGTTAGTCTATTAGAGTTGCACAGGCTGTGAAGGTCACAAGCTTAGCAAAGTTAAGTAGCCTGAACAAGTAGTATAAGATGTAGAAGTAGTGAATCCTGACTCAACTCTGAAGCTGATGTGAGGCAAGTTTATGCTGGAAAATGTTTCATAGAAAAAAAAAGAGCCCGATCCAAAGTTTTCTTTCAGTTGTGACTCAGAAATGCAGAGCTATGCTGAGAGTAGCATTTGCTCTACAGAGCTTCCTTTGTTTATATATCATACTCACACATTTAAACTAGCGCTAGGCATTCACCTCCCTGAAGCCTAAAGAGTGGGTTGTGTGAATGTAGCTGAGAGACCAAGTGCAACACATTTCCTTGTTTTATTTCTTCAGGGACGTTTTGTATTTCACATCCTTGCACTTTTCTGAGACCCAAAGATGCAGTTCACCTTGTTCTTAAAGGATGGCAGATGCTGTTTTTAAATGCCAGAAGCACTTTTTTTTTTCTTTTTAACTAAAAGAAGTGCTGAAAAAATATAAGGCCAAATCCCATGGCATCTAGTTAGGCAAAGCTCACACTCAGATTTGAGGACTATAGCTTTTTATTTTTTTTAAAATTTATGTACTGTGCTGTACATCACTGCAGCTCTGTATTTTCTTCCTTTGCCTCAAAGGGGCAAACTCCTGTTTGTTATTGTATAGCATTTTCAAAATTGTGGTTGAGAAGTACTATTACAGAATTGTTATTAAAAATTATCTCTTTTCCAGAGAAACCAGTGCTTGCCCAGCCGACATTTGTTTTTGAAAAGAAGGACCATCTTTTGAAGGTAAAATGCTTTTTTTTTTCACTTTTTCCTTATTGATAAAAATTGATGAGAAATAGGGTTTCCACACACAATTATCCTAGCAGTAGTAGAAGATTTTAGTCCAGGTCAAGAGTTGGTCTCAAAACAGAACAAGAGAGAGTAGAAAGTAGAAACAAGACTGCTTTTAGTGCATATATGCTGGATTGGTGTACTTCTTGTCTTGGTCCAGATAATTACTGTTCTATTTTCCTTGACCTTTCCATGTTTGTTTTGTTTTTTCCCCAGCGGCCTGCAGAGGACCCAGATTGCAAAGCTGACAATGGTAATAACCACTTCATCGAAAGGGTGCATTACACACTGGGTTATTCATAGGTCTGACTGTTTCCTGTGAAAACAGCGTTTGGACCCTTACTTTGTACAAGCAGGGGCAAATCCCTGTTAGTAGACTAAGACTGTGTGTGTTCTAAAGCAACCTACTATGTCCTAATATGTCCTTGAAAATTGACCAAGCATATTCATAAATTGTATGAGCTCCTCACTGCCCTTTTCTATTTGTTTAGGCAATGTTATCATGTAACTTATTATTCTTAACATCCTTAACATTTTTAACATCCTAAAATCTTCTGATATTAAGAGCTTGCTTCGGGTTTCCTTAACTTAGAAGAAATAAAGAAGACTCTCTAGGGCTTTGTGACAGGTGTTGACTGATTCCAAAGCCCTCTTGCTCTTAGGTACTGCCTTAAAGCCCTTCTGCAAGTCAGTCCTAGAATTTATTGTGTTCAGGTTTTAATTCTGTACCATAAGATTGTGCTGAAATCTCCTGCCAACCTGTCCCTTCATAACCTTATATTTACTTTTCTCTAGATTTCATTAGTTGTTCCAGAAAACGTGCAAGATCATCATCTTTTACTTTCCAAAAGTCTGGCTCTCAGCCTAACACTGGTATGACATTTAGTTCAGTCATGTTCTAATTCCTGTAGTTCTGTATTCTCATTTGATAAAGAAAAGAATGGATTTTCTTGTATAAGAAATGTTTTTGCACTGTAGGCATGCTGCAAGTCACAGAAACTTAAACATTAATATACTCACTGGTAATTTCCAATAAATGCCTTTCTAAGTAAAAATATATTCTTTTCTGTACTGACATAATATTGAATGGAGTAGTGAAAAATCTGTATATTTCATATCATTTCCTTGAATTGCTCACACAGTCAAAGGAGGAGGAAAGCTGGAAAGGAATGATATTCCCTGGCTTCTGGAAGACATCAGCGTTCCCTGGGCAATCTGTGAAAATGTGGAGCAGTTTCCAGAAGGGCCTCTCCTTCTATCCAGCAAACAGCTGGCTGGGAAGGCCCTCTAAGGACTTTATGTTGCTTCCATGGGAAATGCACACAAATCACTGAGTGCAGAAGGACTGACCTCTGTTTTATGATGTTTATTTAACATATGGATGGCACCGGAAAAGTACTTCTTAATTTAGGCATTAATGTGTGTACACTACATTTTGTTTTAACTAGTCCTGTGACACACCTGAATGTAGCTAAGATGATTTAAGATAGACTAAGCTTGGCTTACTGTGAAAATCATACTGAGGTCATACAGAAAAAAATCATATATATGACAGAAATTGTAGGGTATGCCTACAATAAAGCGGGGTGCAGGAGGAAACTTGATTGTTTGACCCCTTGATTGCTCGCACTCTTTAAGTGATAGCTCACTCCGTGGTTCTCCAGCTGGAGGTCTCCAGGACAGAGCTGTTACAGAGGGGATTTTCTGTGTGCCTGATCCAGGCTGTGCCCCTTGGCCTCAGACACTCCCAGGAACCAGCAGTATAGGCACGACCTAACAGTTTACTTCAGAGAGCTTGTAGACAGCAGATTATATATAATTTGTTGTACTGCACTGAAGGCAAGACATCAACCTGGCTAACTCTAAAATTGATCTTTCTTGTTCTCCAAACAAATGATAATTTCAGTCTCTTATTCTTTCAGATACAACTCTCCCTCAGAAAAGAGCGAGATCATCTTCCTTTACCATCCTTCCTACCTTCCCTCCATCCCAGAGAGGTAATTAAAAACAAACACTTATGTAGAAAAGAAGGTATTAGCTACAATAAAGAGGTATACAGAAATGATTTTTCTGCAGGAAAAAGCTGAAGTGCTGAAGTGACTAGTCTGGTATTTAGAGAGAAGAAAGGAATGTTTTAGGAGCAGAACTGGCAATTTAATAGAAGAAATGTTTGGGGTTTTTTCATTTGGTATTAGAGAATCCTGCAGGGTGGGGTGGGATCTTTGAATAATTTGCAAATAGGCATTTACAGAATGTGGTACAAATTATATTTGAAAAAAACTCAGAATGTAGTCATGGGAATTGCATTAATAATTTGCTTGAAATTTAATGGCAATGCAATATACAAATATAATTTTCTATCATGTCTTCCACCTAACCAGTGACCCAGGGAGTATTGTCCCACTTAACACTAACAGAAATAATGGAGTGGTCTTGGGTCCTAGTTATGTCTCTTACCAGAGACAGGTCCTTGACAGACATTGGCATAAAGGATTTCCAAACATTTTTAAGAGGACACAGCATTGTAAAAGCACCAAACCACAGTCCCTCTGCAATGAAAAAGTAGTGACTGCATGTCGTGGATCAGTTGTGCCATTTTACAGGACATGTGTGATGTCGTTAAGGGGAAGGGAGCACTCAAGATTCATGGATGCTCATAGTCAAAAGAAAAGACAAAAGTCAGAGGTTCCACAAAAAGTAACACAGTTTTATTAGTAAATTACACACTTGGCATGGAAACTAATGATTAAAATTTGTTGTTATTATTATTAAAATTTTAATTTCCTTTTCTGTAGTAAGGAGGAATAACATATTCATGACTGCAGCTCTTCTTCGAAGAAACACTGAGTTCATAAAAAGTACAAAAGAAGGTAACTGTCATTGTAATATTTTTTCATTGTAGTTCCACAAAGACATTCTTAACAGATCCAGAAGACATAAAAATGACAGCTCCTTTCCATGATGAGTTATAGGCTAAGTGTTGTTACATAGTTCCTAAGTTATTCGTTTGACAAGTGTAAATGTCCTCTGAACTCTGTTCTGAGTGTCTGCTCTGACTACTTACTTCCTGAGAGGACTGAATATAACTGAGTAGACTGAATATAACCTTGAATAGTAGAATTCCACATTTCTGAGTACCTCTGCTCCTGGAGAAGGCAATGAAGAACCCTATTGGCATCTGCAGAGGCAGGATTAAATCTGAAAAAATGCCAGAAGACAGATCTAAAACAACACAGTAAATATAAGCATAAATATAAATATATATTTAAATATATAAATAGAAATATATTTTATAAATACAAATATATATGTTTATGTATATAACACATTTCTTTTTTATCCTGATAAGGTAACAGGGGTGTTTCACTGCAGAGCATGTATTTCAGAAAGCATTACAATTTTTCAGAATGTGTCGTAAGAAACAACCATAAGTGTTATTTAAAAATGTTTTGAAACCTTTGATTAAAGAGGCAAGACATACAGGCATGGATTAGATGTGAAGAAAAAGTTTGTTTAAATTTTTTGTCTTTGTATTTTTCAAGAATCCTTGTCACCAAGTCAGTTGCGGAATGTCATTAGACCTGCCATTTTACAACCCCCACAAGCCCTGGCCTGTCCTGAAAATCCTGTGGTATCTCTAGTGAATAAGAAAGAAGCATGTGTTCAGGTAAAAAGAAAAGTAATTTTCCTGGCTAATGTATGTTTGGAGCTCAAATTTAAAAAAAACCAACAAACAGACAAAAACCAAAAAACGAAAAACAAAACCAACAAAAAACCCCAAAAAACCCAAACAACAACAGCAAAACCCTCCCCACTCCAAACAAAAGTGCTGTTTTCAAGCAATTACTTATTTCACTGCATGATTTTCAAGAAAGTTCCCATATGAGTTGCAGTGAAATCGATGGATTACTGACTTGGTATGATGTTAAACTCATGCTGACTGTGTTTGAAAAAAATCTCTCCAAGCTCTCTCACTTTTCTGGTATCAGGGTTCTGTCGGCATATCAGCTTTGGGCCTTCTGGATTTTATTTAGAAAGTGAGATTTTAGCATTTTGATTCAGGGTACTTGCTGGAGAAAGCTCTGCCAACTATCCCATCTCTATCCATGATTACCTATAACTGTCTGTCTATCTCTATGTCAGCGACTCTGGATTCTAGCAGATCTGTTTAAGCAGAAAATACACCAGTTCTAATTAACCCATCTAATTTTCTTATTCCTAGCTATCTGAAGATGGCTCTTATTGCTCAGCTGAGAATTCAGTAAGTTCCAAAACAGCAGCAAGGTCACCTACTACCAAGGATCTTTGTAGCTCTCAAACAACACAGTAAGCTTTTATGTATTATAATTCTACATAATTTTATCACTTGGCTGATGGCATGCCCTTTCATCCTACATGTCTAACATAGTACTAAGACAGTGCTATCTACACTCACATATTGCTCAGTGGTGTTTGTGTGTGGTGCCAGTATTTGCCTGTGCTGACATGAGCATCATATGCCATAAAAAAGGGACTCCTGACTGGAATTAATCTCTGTGGGACAGTTTGCTTCTCATTAGCAACCACCAAGCCAGACACTGTGGCTTGCCATCTCTCTTTTGATTGCATATCTTCTGCATCTCATAAAAAGATGCAGAGAAACTCAGGAAATTTAATTCTTTTGAGGAACTACCAAAATATATCAGTGTATTGGGCAGAAGAGGCATAAAGAAAAACATACAGGATTGATTTTGAAGACCAGGTGAGTGCTTCAATTGACATTCTACTTCTGTTCACACACGAGAATTTCTGGCATGAAGAGTGAGCTGTGATGACTGTGATAGGCTGGCATTTTAGTGCAGCACAGACTTCAGAATTTCTGTGAGAAGAACATGATTTCCTTGGACTAGGATGTTGTGCCATCCTCTTGACACTGTATGTGATGCAAAGAGCTCATTCTGTTGCAGAAGTGGGCTATTTCCTCTCTCTGGAGACTGGCTCATGAGAATATTAGGTCTGTGGTTAGCCAGCTTAGTGTCAGCAGGTGATCTTGTGGGTATTAATTGATGAGGGTTATTTATGTGGAAGCTTTGAGCATCAGGAATACACCTGATATCAGTTATGATGAGAGAATGACGTTTTGAGATTGCTAGGGCCACATATACCAGATTTGTGATGTTGCCTAATTCCCCCTCTCAACCAAATAAGGAAGAGAATATGTTAATTGCAAAAGAGTCTGTGCCAGTCTTCTACAGGGCTGGATGGGCCACAGGTAAAGGTGGGGGTGCAGAGTGCCAGGGTTCTGAGGAGATAAGGGATTTTTAAATGCACAAACAACTTAGATTCTTGATCCTTATCAACAAAAAAGCATAATTACAAGGCAGATGCTCACTGTGATTTTGGAAGACCCAGCCTGTCCTTTTTATTACAATTAATGCTGTGATGATGCCTTGTGAGGACAACATGGAGCCACACGGCACACTGGATCTTTAGCAGATTCAGAATGATGGTAATGCACATGTTGAAAAAGCTAAATCAGTTTCTATTGATATTTTAATCTATTTACCTTCTGTCACCTGCACAGTAGCTAGGAAAAGATGGGTGAGTGACTTTTCCTTGTGAAGTAAACAGAAATGCAATGCAGTGTTTCAGTGCTGACAAAGTTAAAGGTGCCTATGGTATTTCTTTTTTTTTTTTAAAGAGGAATTGTTAATCTGGGGTGTTTGTTCCTCATTAATTCTGTATATTGCAACTGGATTGCATGTTGCTTCATTTGACAGTTGAAAACTAATTTAATTTCAACCAGGTACTTACTCTTTTGAGATTGTAGGAGGGTGTAAGTGCCAATCTTCTGATCCATATTAAGTGACTGATGCTTTAAAATACTTAAGTAAAATCATTCTGGCATAGCTGTTTTCTCATAATGACAAACAACTTTATTAAACTCTGCCTACATGCTAAACAGTAGTGAACATTGCAGCCAGGCCTGTTATTGTTAATAAAATAACTCTTTAGATTTGTTTCTAATTTTCAATCAAGGCATAACTATTGACATTTATTGACAAAATTAAATGCAGAGAGATGCAATGGCAGGGATTGCTGCTGCCTACTGACATCTCTCTCATTTTCCTCCTCTTGCACTTGTTCTCTAAGTGACACAATTCTTGGAGAGAGAGAAATGGCTTTTTAACACTCTGCAGTTGCTGCAGCTCTCCGTGTCACAGGAAACCACCAACAGTTTAATTTCCTGGGCTGGCTGTAGTAATGAGCTGAAAAAGAGAAATTTGCAGTTTCTTGATTCTGATTAAAAGCCTGGAAAGCTTGTGTCATAAGTGACAGAACTACAATGCTGGGAAAACAAAGATTTGCTTTGAAAACTGAAAGGTTTCAAGGCCAGAACTGGAAGTGGCAGCTACTCAGACCTTTCTGGACACTCTGAGAAAAGCAGTACCTGGAGCTAATACCTTTCCATAGTTCCCTATCAGTATCTTATCCCCTCTTTCCTCCCGTTGTTCCTTGTTAGTGATCATTTCTTGAATTCAGTGACCGTGTTTTGGATCTCCATGGTAATGTCATCCCTGCTATACTTTGTTCTTGCTATGCAGTAATATAAGGGTATTGAGGTTTTTATAAGGTTTTAAGGCTGGCCCTTTCAGTTAACTATCTCATAAAAGAAAGATTCTGCACTGATTGATTTTTTCTTATATTTCTGAAAATAATCAAAATCCATTTCCCACATTATTTCTTTGAACAAGCCTCTAGTTCCTGGGTTTTAGCTCCTTTGGTGCGCTGTCCTCAAGAAATTGCTACTGGAGCAGGGCAGAAGTAGCAGATGAAACTTTAGTATGGAAATTCAGTGAATTTTAGTGAGGGGTATGTGTAAGAATAAGAAACTAACTAGTTTAAACACACTTCAGATTCCTTGTTTGGCCCAAAATATGTATAGATCCCTTCAAGCCCAAAGAGAGACATATTTTCTGATTTCTCTTATTTGCTCCTAGTCTTAACAACAGACCAAGCAAGAAAATGTTACGGAATATTTTTTTCATTAAGTGTAGAATGGAGATAGGTAGTGCTTGGTAAGCCCTTCATTCTTGAAGAGATTTCAAGCACGCTGTATTTGTGAACACAGAAACTGTATTTTAGAGGCAGTCATCAAAATTCTGTCAACAAACCCAGCTTATTAACAGGAATATCCTCTGAATAACACATGTGCTGTTAAGCCCTCCCACGAAAGATAAATAATGTGAAAGAGAAGTAAGTGGTGCTGAAGTATGCAGTCTGTGACACAATATCAGATGGTGTTCGTGCCAAGACATTCTTCTGGAACAGAATGTGACAAGAACTTGGATGGTTTTGCCTATGGCTAGAAAGAGATGCAGGATTAAGCCCTACAGAAAACATGAACAACTTATAACCCTTTGAAAAAAAAGAAAAGGCAAAACCAAAACAGCAGCAGAAACAACTTCCACATAAAGAAGTTTACAAGGACTTTTCTAGTGACTTTGACAGAAAATGGACCTTATTAATGTTAAAGTGGCTTTGCAATTAGCAGGTCAAATCAAAGCCCTGCTTATATTAGAATATTCCTGAATTTAATCCCAAAGCTATAGTTTTCCAGTATCAGATTGCAAGTATTTAGTTCTCATCCTAAGTATATTTATGGAACAGGTAGTTGAAAAATGGAAAGATTTTTTTTTTTCCCTCATGTTTTAGTTATACCTCATGTTAAGCCATATGCTATACCTTGACATTTTTGCAATTTTTTTGTGTGTATGAGAATACACTGCCTCCCTGACCTTCCAAGATGGCCAAGGAGTGCCTGTAAAGCCCTGGGTTGCACATTATTCTTTGGGGTACCAGAATGTGCCAACATGAAAGGATAACTGTTAATTGCAGGTAGGCTTTAGGAGGAGCTAAAGGAAAGAGGGAAACAAAAGTAACTCATTAAAGTTTCTGGGGTAAGACACTTCCCTGAGGAGGAAAAGATGTGTTTTTTTGCTTCTTGTTCTTTGCTTTTAAGGAATATTCTCAATAACATTCATGCAATACAGTGTGATACTCTGTTCCTTTTGAGAAATGTTACCTAGAGAATATTCTCAGATTCTCTTAGAGAATCTCATTCCTTACATGGTAATTTTTTGTTTGTCTTTAGTGTTAATTGTGGTAAATCTTTGAAAAATTTTAAATAGTTCTAAATAATATTTTTATGCTATTTTGTTCCCACAGAAGTCAGTTGCTTGGAGAAAGAAGTGTAAAAGCCAGCAGCAGTTCTGATTTTGTGTTCGGGGAAAATATGGTCGAAAGAGTTTTGGTAAGATCTGTAAATGGCTGGCAGTCTTTTTGTCAAGGTTACGGGACTTAAGAGTATAATTTTTTTCAGATGTTGATTCTTCTTAGCTGCTCCTGTTCTTTTAAAAATGAGAGTAAATATGGTTCCAATGATACTTGAGGAGAAAATATCTAAGAATGTGCTGCTGGAGGGGTAGGCATTCCTATCTTGCCCATCCTCAATGAGTACTCTAAATACTAACTCATACCAGTATGCACTTCTATTTTGATCATTTTTTGACCTGAAAAGGAATTTTTTAGATATTCCATGTAAAGTGGAACAGCCACAACATGAGATAAAATGGTCCCTACCACTCTAATAATTAGTTTTCATCAGAACTATGAAGAGACGATACGTGAAGGCAGCCTTCAAGAAAGATGGGGAGAGACATTTGCAAGGGCATGTAGTGACAGGGGGGATGGTTTAGATTAGACATTAGGAAAATATCTTTACTATAAGGGTGGTGAAGCACTGGAACAAGGTGCCAAGAGAAGTTGTGGTTGCCCCATCCCTGGAAGTGTTCAAGGCCAGGTTGGATGAGGCTCTGAGCAACCTAGGATAGTTGAATGTGTCCCTGTCCATGGCAGGGCGTCGGAATGAAATGATCTTTTAGGTCCCTTCCAACTTAGGCCATTCTATGATTCTGTGATAAATAAGAATGAGGGGAAAATTAGACACCCATCCTAGACAGTGTCCTCTAATATACGGTACTAACACTAATTAAGGATGAGTTACTACTAATAAAGATAATAANCTTTACTATAAGGGTGGTGAAGCACTGGAACAAGGTGCCAAGAGAAGTTGTGGTTGCCCCATCCCTGGAAGTGTTCAAGGCCAGGTTGGATGAGGCTCTGAGCAACCTAGGATAGTTGAATGTGTCCCTGTCCATGGCAGGGCGTCGGAATGAAATGATCTTTTAGGTCCCTTCCAACTTAGGCCATTCTATGATTCTGTGATAAATAAGAATGAGGGGAAAATTAGACACCCATCCTAGACAGTGTCCTCTAATATACGGTACTAACACTAATTAAGGATGAGTTACTACTAATAAAGATAATAATAAAGATAGGTTACTAATATTAAGGGAACTAACACTGAAAAAATTAATAAAAAAATTGTTAAGACTTTTGCTGAAGTCACAAAGACAAACTGCATAGTTGAGGCCATAAATGGCTACAAAGAGAGAAAAACAGGGAATATATTATGAGAAACAGGGAGTGCTTTCAGTAACTGGCCTTGAGGTTTCCAAAATAGAATGGACACCATATGGAACTAAGATAAATCAGGAAATATGTCAAAAGAATAAGATAATTACAGAAATTTGCTAATTAGACCGGTTTGAGTTGCCAACAAAACTGGTTTAAGTTCCTTTTTGAGCCAAGTTGAAAAGGACACAGCGAGGAAGACCCACGATCTTCATCTCCAAGACCCCCGAAGACCCTGGCCCAGGAAAGCGGGGAACCAATGTGCAAACTCAGATGGGAGGAGCGCGGGGCGGAGAAAATGAAAATTCTTTCTCGGAACTAATTAAAATAAGCCTGCCTTTTCTAAGAAAATAATGCACATGTATAAAAAAATACTGAATATGCACGTTGTAACTGTATTTAAACAAGCCTGTGAGCACAGACAGGGGTGCATGACTAATCCCCCTCGCACCCAGCATGCTGAATAAATGTACCCTCTCTACAACTACCCACTTGTGGGGTCTTTTTCCGCACATCACTTGTTAAAGCATATTGCGCACACTTGAGACAGCTTAGTGGATTAAGTCTTGAAGGTCACTAGGACTAACAGGTATTTCCCAAGCTGAGGACTGCACCATTGAAAATGGAATAGAAATTCAGTTTCCAATGGAAATAGAATGCAAACAGTATGCATGTCTGCCAGTGAAAAAGATTAGCAACCGTAGGTCTGAGTTATGACTTTGGAAAAGGATTTAGTTATAAGGTAGGAGTTGAGCCACTGAGCATTGTCAGGAGCCATAAGTATTCATTTAGACATGCCTAAGAGTCTTCATCTGCACAAACAGAAGGTGGCGGAAATTTTTAATTCCTTTGAGGTTCAGTTTGTGGTGTCTGGGAGTTGTAAACTGCTCTTTTGGGACTTCAGTGCTTGAACTGAAAATTAGCTGGTACATCTAAGTTCTTCAGTAGATTTAAATCCTCGTCCAGGATCCATACAAAGGGGGCATTCTTCTTGGTGGAAGAATGATGTACCGATTTTATGATAACAAAGTTACTTCCATAGAGAAGAAATTGTATCATCTGGGTCACTTTTTTATTTGATGGTATTAAAATCGCTAATCTTAAATTTAGCATGCATTAAATGATTTAGTGTTCTAGTTGATATAAAGTAACATACCTCTTTTATTTAAATACGAATTCTTATTTCTGCTGTGTTTTTCTAGAGTCCTGGGAAAGTTCCCAAGCTGTCTAATGAAGCTGATTTATACAAAGGAGAAATAACATCCATGTACATAGGATCTTCTCATGTCAGTTCACAAACAAGTAAGCATACTCAGCAAACAAGTACAGTTAGCTTTATTATTATGTTTCACTGTATTTTAGACAATGTCAAATGAGTGGTGGTCAATAATTTTCATCTATTCTCCAGTTACTCACTTACTAGTATACTTGCAATAGATGCCAAAATCTGTGTTCAGAGAGCAGCTACAGTTTGTGACATGTGAACTGGGCTAAATTCAGAATGCACGACCTAAGTTACTTAGAAAATTACAGAGTTTTACAGATTGCTATTATTTAGTACAGATTATTATTTATTGTTTAAAATAATGCAGTGAACTTTATGAATGCCTTTTGGACCACATTTTTGAACTACAGTTTTAAGCTGTCTGCTGGTTGTATTTTGCAACTGCTCATGTAAATTACTTTGTTCTTTTGGATCCTAGTTGTAGGACTGAAAGACTTATACAGGCAGATTTCAGGGCTTGTTTGTAAATCTGGTGAGAAATTTTCTACTAAGCAAGCCATGTAAACCTAGTCCGGGAGGGAATCCCAAGGAGGCCCCTATCTTGAGCCCTGTTACAAATTTTTGCACCCCTCTTGACTAATGGATGTATTGGATCCTCTAATTTCTTACAAGTTAAAAAAAAAAAAAAAAGAAGCCTATGGAAAATGTGCATAGGTTATGCAAACATCCAAAATTTTTTATCAGTGTTGTTCCTGTCAAACCTTGTTCTTCCGTGTTCCTGTCAAATATTTTTTGTATATGTATTACTATTCTGAATATTGAGATATGTGTCTTTGCTTATATATTACACTGCACAGCAATATAACAGACCAATTTAATTCAGAAAATCATAATCTTGTTATTTAGGCCTTGTTTCTGCTTGTTTCCCTAGGGACAATTGCAGACAGCCCTGTCAATTCAGAATGAACCTGTTTCATGAGGCATTTTGTATTCCAGCCTTTTTCTTTTTCCCTTCTCTTTATTGCTCTGGCCAAAAACTTATTAGTGACACTAAATAATGTCAGACACCACAGTTATTACTGAGGTCACAGGGCATCCTGTGTGCTAGTTTTGTTATCTTAAAAATATTCCCCTGTATAGAAAGGATTTCCCGGTTTTTTGGTTGTTTTTTGGGTTTTTTTGTTCCTACAGAAAGAGCTTTGTTGAGAAATGCAACACTAATTGAATCAGCAGCTGCTTTTATTTCCAAGCCAGTGGAGAAAATCTTGTTAGATAAAGTTGAAGTTAAAACTGGAGAAGAAGCAGAACACAATGTATTACAGGTGTGTATTTCATACAACCTTGATGGTCAGTAATTTTGTTATTCAAAAGAACATCAAGATCTATTACAGATCGCAGTAATCTGAAAATAATTTCAGTTAATATTTTAAATTTTCACTTCTTTTAAGGTATGTTTCAGCCTACCCATTTTCCTGTAGGCTGGTATTTTCTTTTTCATATTATATTTGTTCATTTTATAGTCCCTTTCAGTAAGTTAATTCTATAGTGATATTTTACAGGCATCTACACAGTATACCAGCAGTAACTAAAGCTTCAGAATTGAAAGTGATTCAAGTAAAGATGGGTTTTATCACAAAATTTTTTTGAGGAAAAAAGCAATGTGTTTTTAAAGTAACTTGTTTTTATAGTTCATCTAAAATATCAATTATCTTCCTAACCTTACAGGACATATCTTGCTATTCTTCAAAATGCTATTTTCTCAGAAAGTAGCAATGATGTATATGATTTAAAAAATCTTAGCACTATTTTTTGTTTGAATAGTTCTTCTGTCTTGCCAGAATATGGAAGATTTACTCTCTTTGGAGCAGTACTCGTCTAGTAGTGGTACTGGTATCCTGGGCTGCATAGTGTTTGTAATGACTGAGGGAATAAGGACACTTGCACCAAATTCAGCTGTGTTGGTGGATATCAGAGATGAAGAATTAATGAAGATTAAGTGATTGCAAAAGTAGACTGAAATTCATGCTGAATGCATTCCATGGTGAGCAAAAGGTTTAGCACAGATCTAGGAGCCATTTCATTTTAATAATGGTGATATATCTATATATCCATCTTTGTATATATGCATATACATATATGGGTGTATTAAAAGCCATATCAAAAGTTTAAAACAGGAAAGTTTTAGAACCAATAAAACCGGTATTGGTTGGCAATTTTCATCAAGTATTTCTCTTTCAGATCAACTGCAAGCTCTTTGTATTTAATAAGCTTTCTTTAACCTGGACTGAAAGAGGCAGGGGATCCCTGAGGCTCAATGACACTTCAAGCAATAAATGTGGAATGTTGCAGTCAAGGCTAAGTAAGAATTAAATAATGAAGTACCCCATACACAAAATAGCAAGTAACTTGTACTCTTCCTGGCCAGAATAACTTAATTTCAGAACATTTTAAACAGAGAAGCTAGTTTTATTTAAGCCAAGGTGCTGAGAATCCTTTTACCTGCTAAAGTTCTCTGTGTTATGTACTGAGACACTGGGCATTTTTCACTCAGTTTATACAATGCTTACATATGTTGTTGGGTTCTGTGTGCTTTTACTGCAATGTGTCTTCAGCTCAGTCACCAGTCTGACAGTTTGCTCTTTGTTGATTCTACTTTTCCAGGAGCATTGTTTCAAGACACTGGGAATGTTATTTTTACTGTGCTGTCATTTTTTTTTACTGCGTTGCACAGTTGTAGCAGATGATTTATTTCCTTTGTGTGGCAGATGTATTGAAAGAAACTGATATATTTGGGTATTTAAAAAAATAGCAAAAAAAAACAAAACAGCTCACCATCTCAGGGTTTTAGACCAAATAAAAAAGAATAATTGATGAAAATATTAGTTGTATATAAGTGCTAGAGAAAATTGGTGCAGTAAAAATTAAGATGGTTCCAATATCTCTCATATAAACCTTCTTATTTCAGTTATGCGAAATCAAGGCAGCTTGAGACTGATTCTCAACACCCGACTCTGGGAACAAATGGTTATAAAAAGGGCAAACAGAAAGAGCCTGTGCTTTACTGCGACAGACCAAGAGGACCACTCTGTTCAAGTGTTTCTGACTCAGGTAAGCAGGAAATAAAAACTCCACCCAAATCCCCATTTCATCTAGGATCCTGAAGACTTGCTGAAGTTTTAACAAGTGGCCTTCGTGCTCTCCTTAGCTTAACTATTATATGGCTTTTATTATGGAACGTGTTAGAAGTTCTATCCCTTGGTATTTCAAAAAACTAGGTGTGATGATGGGATATGGCCTGAGGACAGACATGTACAGACTCTGGTTCACATAGCACTGATGGAATGGATATCATTCCAGTAATATGCAGCAATTATGCCTTTTTACGAAAGCAATACTCTAAGAATTTCTACACAGGTAGTTACATGTTCCTAAGTTACTCTTGTAAAAGGCAGCAGTTTTCTGCCATGGTTCTCAACATAGTGCTTGCAATAATCCATCTGGTGTAGGACCTTCATTTCTCAACAGAGAACACAGAGTTTGCAATGTCATCTTATGTAAGACAATAGTCTTGGGAACTCTGGTTTCCTCCAGAAAGGGCTAAGTTGGGGATGGAAATCTGGTGGACTTATTTGCAAATAAATAGCGCATATGTCCTAGATTGGAAAGTGAGAGCATCCACATGAGTTTAAGCACGTTCACAGTTTCCCCAGCAGACCTTTCTAGGAAGCATTCAGCTTCCCAGGCAAGAAAAATAAATCCATTTCCAGGAAGTGTCACGTGTCGTACACAAGCAAAGCACCATGTACTGTATATGCAGCCACTTGAAGTCTGTCACTTCCAAACAGGGATTGACTTAACTATGGCTGTGCTGGACTGCTCATCTGCATGTGAGAATTATAAATGTCCTGATTTCCAGAGGTGCTGCACAGTTTTTCTAGTGTGTATAAATGTAAACATGCCACAGATTCTGCCCTGGCACTTCTGGGCAGTAAAAATAGACCAAGATTATGACAGCAGTATGGGTGTGGCAAAGGTTGCAGGAAGCTGCTTCTCCAATCACTGAAGTGGCTGGTATCCATCACTACAGCATCCAGCTGGTGACTATGTATTAACATTTCAGTGCTTTCTTACTTCTAGAATCATACTCAAGAATCAACTGCAATATCAAGTACTCCATGAAAACTGAACTATTTTTCAGGGAAAATAATTTTTAAACTTTGGGGTTTAGAGAAAATAATCAACAGCTATATATTATAAAACTCAGACTTCTTAAAGAAACTTGACATTATTTATATTTAAATTTACATTTGCATATTAATTACTAAGTGTGAATCTGAAATGGATGGTTTGATTAGAAAGGACAAAATACAACTCCTGCATTATTTTTTAAAACTTCTCAGTCAGTTCCTCTGTGAAAAATAGAGATTTTTCTCAGTTTGTTTGGACTGTATGGATTTTATGTTCTGCAGGCAGGCTCAAAAGACACTGAAGACCTGTATGCAGCAATACATCATCGCCTCGTGGCATTGCGAAGCTTTGCTGAGCAAGAGCCAGATGCTAATCAAGTAGACACTGAGACAGAAATATGTTTTCAGCCATTAAATTGTGATAGCGATGATGAAGATGATGAAAAAATAACTCAAGTGAGCAGCAGTGGATCTGGTAAGCAGAAGTTTTCCTGGAAACGCTTTAATCCTTTCAGGGTATTTCCTTAAAACAATGAAAATTGGACCTTTTGTTTTTCTTGCTGACCGTGACTTGCATCTGTTAGAGATAACCCTTTCTCAGGCAGAATAGGATAATTCATTTTGGTGTTTTGACTTACTACTATTAAAATGTAAGGTTTTGCCAATACAAATATCTACATATATTTATAGCAGTGGAATACTTTTTTGACAAAAGGCTGAGGTTTAGGAAATTTTAATATTATCAAGCCCTACCTAAGTGTTTCTTCACTATATTTCAGTAGGAATGACTGTAGAGATGTTGAGATACCAGTTTTAGCTTGAGTAAGCGAAGGATGAGTCCATTCATATCAGTGCTTAAGTTGTTACTAATAGGCTGAAGCACAATGGGATTACTAAGATACTTGTTATGTAGTGGTTAACTTCATTTAAAACACTGATTCTTGATCAGTTGTAACAACTACCTCACTAGGAAATTTGCAGGATTTACACACCATTTTTGCCATCTTTCTTGAACATGACAAAAATGTAGGTTTCTCAAGGGGAAAAATTCCACTAAAACAAGATATAAAAGATACATTAATGACTTAATCCTTCTGTTAATACAGCTCACAACAGGGCTTGGGTCACATTTTCAGAAAGCAAGGAAGAAACACCTGTTAGACTTAAAAGCTCTTCTATTTTAGCAAAAGACAAGTCACATTTCTGGGATAAATTCACTTGTTTGTGTCAGACTGCTACACTAGATACAGGAGCTGCCAATTATGTTTTGTTTTCTAACAGCTGGACTACATCAGGCATGATTAAGCTATTGCTCACAGCATTAGTTTCCCTCTGCAACTAGGTAACATACTGTCCTTTTATTTTAAACCTTCCTTTCAAAAATTAGTCAGCAAGAATCACGTCAGGTACAGCAATGGCTATAAGTACTGTTTCCTTAAGGAAATGGTTTTCTTTCCCTTTATCACAGAATCATAGAATATCCTGAGTTCGAAGGGACCCATCAGGACCATTCAGTTCTACTGCTGTCCTTGCATAGAACAACCCAAGAGTTACACCATGTGCCTGAGAGCATTGTCCAAACTTTTCTCAAACTCTGTTTGGCTCTTGCTGTGACCATTGCCCTGGGGAGCCTGTTCCAGTGCCCAACCATCCTCTGGGTGAAAAGCCTTTTCCTGATACCCAACCTAAACCCTTCCCCAGTGCAGCTTCACACTGTTCTCTTGGGTCCTGTCACTGGTCACCCCACAGAAGAGATCAGTGCTTCCCCCTTCTTGTCCCCTCATGAGGAAGTTGTACCTGCAATGACGTCTCCCCTCAGTCTCCTCTTTTCCATGCTGAACAGAGTGCCCTCAGCTGCTCCTCATACGGTTTCCCCTCAAGACCTTTTTCCATCTCAGTTGGCCTCCTCCTGATACACTCCAATAGCTTTTTATCTTTTTTATATTGTGGAGCCCCAAACTGCACCCAGGATTTGAGGTGAGGCCACCCCAGTGCAGAGCAGAGCAGGACAATCCCCTCCCTCAACTGGCTGGTGATGCTTTGCCTGATGCCCCCCAGGACAGGGCTGGCCCTCCTGGCTGCCAGGGCATTGCTGGCTCATGTTCAACTTGCCATCGACCAGGACCCCCAGGTCCCTCTCTGCAATTTATTTAGTCAAATAGACTGCAGTTTACAGTGCTTGTTCCCATTACTGATTGTTGTTTAACTACATTCCAGTAGAATTCAGTGCTCTAAACAATGCATGATGCTCTTACACATCACTTTCTCAAAAATATCTTTTCTCTTGTTAGGAAATGGGAAAACTGGAAAACTGTTGACTCAGAGAACTTCCTAGATTGCTCTCGGATAACCAGACATTCCCTCTGTAATTCCTAAATAGTCTGTACTGACTATTTGCAAAGAGTTTCTGATAACTGTGAAACTCTGAAGAGAACTTGATTCCTTTCTGGAATTATTGATGATATGAACTCTTTGTTCTTTTAGGGAAAAAAAACCAAAAAAACAAAACAAAACAAACAAACAAACAAAAAAAACCAAAAAAAAAAAAAGAGGAAAGGGAATTTCAAAGTGGTGTAGGAGCACAGATTTACAGGTTACATATTTATTTTGATTTGCAGAGACTTCTTATACAAATATTCAGATGACATCCAGGAAACAGGTTCTGAAACGTGCACAGTGCTGCTTATTCTTGACCTTTTAGTTTAAGCATCTGTCCTTCATTTATGTTCAGTTACTGACAGCAGTTCTAACAATCCCTTTCAAGGGCTTTTTCTAATGGCTTCTAGCATTTCCTGCTTATCTCAATCACTTCTATTATTCTCAGAGCCAAAAGGCTTTCATTTTGCATACATTTCAGTTACTGGTACCCCAGCCTCACTTTACCTTCAGACATTCACATCTTACCTATATACCTGTCCCTGAAATTCCCATTTCAAAAAAAAAAAAAAAAAAAAAAAAAAAAAAAAAAAAAAGAAAGAAAAATAAGCCTCTTGGGTTTTGAAAAGGATGAGGTCAGTTTTAAATATAAGCATAGAAATGTTCATTTGGATGCAAGAGATCAGATCCTGTATATTTAAGAGCACTTGTTTAAATCTTTAAATTTCTTGCTTTCATTTTCATTGGAAGGTGTATAAGTCATTTTTATTGATGTAACTCTGTTTCAGAGATTACTTCTCCTTAAGAGTACGTAAGAAGAATAAGTCCTCAATGACTGTTTCTTTACAAGAAATACAAGAATTTAGAAAGTATTGTCCACATTTTAGTTCAATCCATTCTGTCTGTTTTGTCTCAAAATCCCAAAAGTTAGTTTTCTTGATACAGCGATTTCCTTTTTGTTAAACTGAACTGACAGAGTTCCCTAGATGATGCTATGTATTTTATGACACCATAAAAGATACGAAAAAGTAGGTAATTATTTTTATAATATCTTTATAATAATTAGTGGTTGAGACAGAAGAAAGCAAGGATGGTGTACATAGTGAGTGAAGCATTACAGACACTGAAGTGATTCTATATGTTTGCAAGATTGTTGTAAGATTTTTTACACAAAATTCTTCACTATAACATCTACAGGATCTACTATAACATCTACATTGCTTGGGCAATGTGTAGAGATATTTTAGTGATTTTACAAATTCAGTATAGACATGTATTCCAGTATTTTTTAAATTCTTCATTGAATTGCCTTACTTTCAAGTAGAGATATTAATTTCATAAACTCCATAAAAAATAAGTTGCTGTGCCTGCTATTTTTATCAGATCATATTTCACCAGTTGCAGCTTAAGCATTTTTACCAGCAAATTTCTCTGTAAATCTAAGTGGAGAGAAACAAAATAATTAATCATTAAATAGATTTTGAGAGTGGATGGGACCAATAACTCTCTGAAAAGTATTTATCTTTTCCTCTGCCTGCAAACTGAACTGTGGAATTTAGACTAGACAGTAAACTTTTAGGCTGACCAAAGTCAAGTAAATCTCTTGTTCCATTTCTTTCATTGCTAACTAATTTTTCTGCTAGTTAGTGTAACTATGTTTGCCTCCAGTTCTTTGTAATATCTAGCTGAGGAGAGATCAGCAGAATTCTTTATCCCACACTTGAGATTTTTTTTACTATTTAATTTAACAAATAAAACAATGAAAAATGCTGACATGACCATGATTGGACCAAGGGCAGTCCCTTCCCTTCCAAGGGAAAGGCCAGAAAGGAAATCTCCCCTTTAGATTTTCCTCTCTTTGGACATTCTTTGTGGTGTGGTAGATCCACTTCAACATGCAAAACAGAGAACTACCCTTAGCTAGGCATGTGGAATAATCTAGTAAGGGAGCATGCTGTCCTGGTAGGCAAGCCCTGTGGATAAAGATGACCTACCAGTTCTGTGTCCTGATTCAAAGAAATTCACTCAACATTGAAGTTGATCAATGTTAAGTCACATTCCTTTTTATTCAGTGCTGGAGAATTACTGGGGATAATCCTCTATAAGTACTTCTGATGGAATTACAAAACCAAAAACCTTATATTTTCAAAGGTCACTACACATTCATGTTAAATCCCGCCTTTCCAGGCCTCCTCACTATATAAATCCTTTGTTTCTAGTCCTTATAAATCCTTTGTATGGTCTATCCTTTCATCTTGGATGAATTGCTTCCCAACCTCCAACGTCAAATGCTGGTTGGTTACTTGTCAGTTTGAAGAGATACATCCTATCTACTGCTTTTCTCAATCCATCTTTACTTGAAATAGCTATATCCCTTATGCAAGTTTAGAAAATTCTCAGCAAGTTAAGCAAAAATGCAAGGCTCTTATTACGTTAGAAGTGTACATGACTTTGGCCTAAAATCATTTTACATTAGTTCTTTAATAACTATTTTCTATTGAAGTGTTAGTTTATTAAAATCTTAAAAATTAAAACCTTAAAAGAAAGCTTATCCATACTAATAAACCCTGGCTTAATGGGGCATGTACACGATTTAGCAGCTTTTTCAATATACAATATTTAACAGCTTTCTTTCAGTCCCAGGCATGTTCTGCAATGAGACCCATAATGTCAGACTTGTCACTACCTCTGCCAGCTTTGCTACAATATCTGAACCATCAATTTGGGACTTCTCTGTATGTTGGCAGACCCATGCCAGTGAGCTGTAGGAAGTCTTCTGACTGCTGTTTTAGAGCACCATGACTTCAGGCAGTTACAAATTCAGCCTGTCGGACTATTGAGTGGCACTGTTAATGTGCGTAACTTCATTACACAGTTATTGGATAGACAGTTCTGCAGTGCAGACATTGTGCAACCCTTGCAAGGTGCTCATCTCTTTCCACTGGCAGCACAAACACAGAACCTATGTCAGGCTCAGAAAATCATCCTGACAGAACATGGATTTGTTAGGGCCGCAACACCCAACTTTGTCATTGGTAGCAGTGATCAGAAGTCACTCCTTAGACCCATAAGTGACTAACATGTCTCTGAAAGTGTTACTCATTGCTTCTGACACTCCTAAAACATTTTTTCTGTGTTTTCTTCATAAGCATGAGGAGATTCTGTCCTTGCTATCAATGAATGCATTTTGCTTACATCTAGAAACACATCCATCATGGTCAACAAAATTAGCAGAAGTCTGTTGAAGTCTTAACTCCATTAGTATTTAGAAAGAAAAATTACCCCTTGAAAGACATAAGACATTTGTTTCACAGCGGAGTATGAAATGTCAGTCACAGTAGTAGAATAGCATCTGTAGGAGTGGTTCCTATGATTCCCATCCTGTTTCCTTTTCTGATTTTGTAGGAATTTAACTGTATCCCAGAGTGGGAATGAGGAAACAGGGAAAGTACATGTGAGGTACAAGGATGACAGTGTTACTAGGCAAAGAAAAATTTTATGCATTACTCCTTATACTGCACCTCAGCAATCTTACATCTTCTCCTAACTTCATTCTGGTTGAGGGATACTCTCCTTTGATTGAGATGTCCTCTCTGGAATTTTCTCTTAAAAGCTATTAGACTGAATTCAAAGATTCTGGAATCTAGGACTAGGTAAATCCCAAGAAGTCTCTCCATTCATAGCCATAGACCTTAAGAGAAAATCACAGTGTGCAAAGACAGAGTGTGTCCCATGTGCATACGCAAAGAATTGCATGTATTTTGGAGACTACTAGTGTTGAGAGCCAGTAGTCTCTCATACCACAGAAATGCAAATGCATTTGCAGACGTGTAAAATGTTTTATTTCAGAGGTATTTTCTCGTCCACTATACATGCTTCATTACCACCATCTCAGCTTCCTTAGGACTCTGTCATCTCCTGGGGTTTATCAAGATTTAAAATGTTAAAAAAGCTTTCTTTTTCATTAAAATACTTTAAAAATTCTTAAAGGAACAACTGTTCAGTAACTCCTGAAAAACTGCTATCTTTGACATTTCTTGTCAATTTAATTTAAATCCTTACCAATTGTTAAGGTTTCCAAATCATAAATTTAACACACACACCTGATAGTGATTGAAACTGGGGAAGAGTTAGGAATTAGCTTCTTTGTTGGAGTTTCTGCATTCTTTCCAGCAGGTATCAATAACATCTAAAGCAGAGAAGAAAAGACAACTCTCTGATTGGCTTTAAATGCTGCCATATCAGGAAAGAGAAGGGAGGAGATCAGATTTAATATTCTGACAAACACAGGCCTTCATTTCATCTGTAAGAGGTTTAAAACTCTTAGTAAATATTTAGAGCCCAGATGGCAGTGGCAATTGTTAAGCAGGTACTGTGATAGTGATACTATGTGTCTGGCATTAGTTAGCTCTATCTACTTTCTGCAGATGAGTCAAAATCATAGAGATTATGCACCAAAACCACTTTGTCGTAACAAATGAGATGTTTTAAGATATATTGAATTTCTCAGAGTTTTCTGAGTATCTGTAATGAAGTCTTAAGACAGTGTTCCCTATAGAGAGCAAGATGATTTGCATCCCAGGCATATTGCCTTACCTAGACATCGGATTCCTTAGTGCTTATGTGCTTGTCTTTGTTGACATGGAGGGTCACAGGCTTCATTCACTATTCACATGTTCAAATATTTGTGAGTAATCCTGTGTTATCTAGTTAGCTATTTACCTAAACCAGGAACTGATCATATCCAAACTTTAACCTACTGCTTTGGTATTATGAAATGTTGGATTGTTTCAAAACATGAATATGCTCAAATAAGCAAGATTTTTTTTGTTTGGTTTGGTTTTTTTTTTTTTGTTCTTTTTCAGATCATTCTGGATGGAACCACAGGCAATCTGTTGTCTGCTCATGACATCTTGCAAAGGTTACAACAGCTCAGTTGGGAACTCACCTTCCCATAATGTCTAAGCTGACTCATCAGCCCCTGGAGGGAGGAAATCAGATGTGTTCTACTTTATGACTTTTAAGTAAAGATTAATGTTAGGGACAGCTTATGTTAACATATTAAAAAAGAACTTGAGATGCACTATTGGGGATTACAGACAGCCTGCTTTGCACTGAGATGTGAATAACACCATGGTTTCCAATAGTCAAGAACTCTGAAAAATACTTCTGATTTTATAATTAAATATATTTAGATGCATTATTAGAATAAGGAATTTTAAGGGAATAAATGTTTATTCATCATATTGATGGATAATACCATATAAGCATGAAATAATAATATATGTGAACAGATATTTCTTAATTTTCATCTGTTATTTAAAAGATACACTTGAAAGCTTTAAATTTGGCTTCACTGAAAACATTTATTTAAAATTGTGTGGTAACATTCAGTATCCTTTTTGTACATACATACAAGCAAAACTGGGAGTGGCAGTTTAGCGAGACCAAGGCCTATAGAAACCAGCCTTCATACAACGGAGGATTTTTTAATGTGTGTTTTGAAAATACCTGGAATTGTATATGGCTGTAGAATTTTCTCTAAGGGCAAAGAACTGTGATCTGCCTTTATAGCCATAAGCGCCAGAATAATTCACCACAAAGAACTGTAAGCCAGTTCTAGGGGGCATATGGTCTTTAAAATGTAGACGTGTATGTGCTTGCACTCATAACACCTTTCCAGCGGTACAAAACAAGCACTTGCACTATTAATTGTCCATTTGATATACACAAATAAATGCATGCACAGTACAACTGGATATCTGCATAAAAAATTCCCTTTAATGTGTGACATTATCTGAGATTACTTTTGCCTTAGCTGTAGCTATCCCTAAATAGCATCATTCATTGATATAGATGAGTAGTCCTAATTTGTGCAGTAATCCCAGCACACCCAAAACACAGTTGCTCTGTAAAAGTGATTCCACAAACTTCTGCCTTCTACCTAACCATTTTTGTGAGGAATTAGAAAAAACAGTTCTCTCTAATGTGAATTAAGATTTACAGGATAATTCCTAAACCCATGCACAGTATGAGACAGCACTTACGCTCTGTGTTTTCATTCTGTTAAAAGATAATGTCTAGAATGTCTCTGCTGCAGCTCCCTGCTGCCTTGTGTATCATTTGTCATCCTCAGAGCTGAAACAATGTTCTGAAATATCTCAGGTCCTTTTAATTAAGGTAATTGTAATGATTTCTCAATCTGAAAAACTGCATCACACCTGAAGAGTCAAATTACAATTTAGTTTTCCCATCTGAACATACATATTAAGTTGGAAAAATACTAAGTTCTCCCTGAATTCTCAGTACCCTGTCAAGATTGGCATCCAGATGAAGCTGAACTAGCATGTGGATTATGCTGAATCTTAAAAGGCCTGCCAAAATTAGCAACTGCCTGACATTGATATAGCATCTGGATCACAGTAAACTTAAGTGGAACTTGATTTTTGCCTTCAGGAAGAGGGGAGAGCTTCACAACAGAGCACCTGTGTCTAATAGTGAAGCTCAATCTTCCAATAACAAAAATGTTTTTTCCATAACTAGCTGTACATTGTGTCCTTTTTTATCAGTCCCACTCCTGACCACAACAATATTTACATCACTGACCTTCATATTTCATTGCTGCAACTCATCCTGAGGAACAAAGCTCCCTGTTATAAAAACTCATGCAGTTGTAAAACACAGCAGCCCTATGTATTTAGCAACAGGTCACAGTGATAACTTTGCCCTGGAGTTCAGCTGGCCACGCACTGAATGCAGAGTTTGATTTCAAAGTCTGTGCTGATAATCACAGCTTTCTGTGAAACAGGATTTAAGCACTTGAATGTCACGATATCCCTCTAAATTCTACTACAGCCATAAAATCCTTGGCAAATGAAGGAGTGGTCAGGGCAGGCATAACAGAACTTTTGCAGACATGGCACTTAAACTTTGTAATTTGCTCCCACAGCAAAAGGAACAAGGCTTATAAATAAACTCTCTTTTGATCTCCCTCTTCCCAGGATTGTTACATATGTACAGAAGCAGTATACACACACACTCATGTGCGCACACACTCAAACATGAAGCTATGTCCCCTAAAAGCTGAGGAGGAAGAGATGTTTATTTTTAAGAGATTGGATCCTGTGGTAATGGAGGACAAATTTTTGCTTGACATGCCAATTATTTATTCTCCTCAATTTCACTGCACTAAAATTCATTGTTTCTCAAGACTGAAGAAATGCTATTATGTAATATACTAACTTGGTTTTAAAATTGTAAAGTTTGTCATTTTGTGACAGCTGGAGCAACTTTTATGCCCGAAAAAGAAACAATTTTCTTACTGCTTTAATTTCTGGGTAACTAATAGTCTTATTTACAGACCAGTTTAAACTTCCTCCAGAGAGTTCCTCCCTGCTTCTGAACAAGCTGCAGTATTTTCTGGGAGAGAGAAGAAATAAGCCATGGATGCATAGTACCAGGGATTACTGTGGCCTGAAGATGGCCCAAATCCATAGGAACCTAGATATCATTAATTTTTTTTTCTCAGATAAATGTTATTTATTTCTAACAAGCCAGAGAGATTAATTTAGATACATAAAGGATGCAGAACTGGACCATGTTATATATTCATGCTATAGTAATTTTCAAAGGGAGGGAAAATAACAATTCCTAATAATAATGATACATATGCAGACATTTACAACTAAGATTATGAATTTCTAGGAAAATCTATTTGGATGGAATGGTCTGAATGTCTTACTTTACATTTTGGAGGTGTTTCTGTCTCTTCGCAAATCTTATCCCTCACATTTTTATGTCATGCTCTTGAGTGACCTCTGAACTAGTTTTGGCAAACTGTATGAAGTCAAGAGTTTGGTAATGCCTCTATTAAATGAATGGGTACAGGGAAAACCTCTAGCACATTTGATATTGCTTTCAGTGCTAGTGACAGCTGGTATGACATGGGCAGGGAGGGAAAGAGCATCCTCTTTTCCCTAGCTGGGTGTTAAAGGGCTTACCACTGGGACATGCTGGCAGGAAAATCTACAAAAAAGCATACATGGCCCATTCTACAGCAGTTGTCTGTCTGAAAAGTGAAGATTGCCACATTGCCTTTCACAAACACTAAAGTTATTCTTACAGAACAATGTGTCTGTAGCTGTTTCAGCACATTCAAATTGCTTCTGAAATGTTGAAGTCAACTGTATTAGTCCACTTCAGGGATGGTGTAGTTTGCTATGCATAAGCAAAGAGTAGAAAGAAAAGCAGAAAAGTAAATCCGTGATAATTAAAACATGCTCTAATGAAAGTGTGGACAAGAAAGTTTGCTTCTCCTATTCGTTTTGTGTAAAAAAATGTCAGCAATTTGCACTCATAAGAATAGCTGCATTTGCTTTGCTTTTTTTCTGAAGCTTCTTCCTTGATTTTGTAATTTGGAATTTATGAAACATATGATTCAACTGTGTAATCACTGATGAGGGTACACATGTTGCAAGCAAAATGCAAAAATGCATGTAGGTAGAATCTGGGATCAGAAATTCAATCAGACTACAACTGCTAATGTGTTTGTCTATGTGCCTTGTAAGACTGATGTGTCACATGAGTGACATCTCTAAGCATTGGTCTGGAGTTTTCCTCTGGATTATCAGAATTAACAGCTGTGGTCAGCTGTGCTCAAAATCTGAGGACTTGGTTTTATGAAATGTTAGTGTGATGGTGTTTACTGCCTCCTCTGTGAATGCAGCTGATAGCATTACCATTTTAAACACAAAGGTACCACTATCATTTTCAGGTACCAGCAGCACTTAGTGTCACATAAAGTCTAGAGAATGTAAATAATTGGATCAGTTAATTCTATACTGGTTATTAATTAAACTGTCACAAGAAAGCATCATTCACAGGCTTCAATAAGGAGTAGAAATGAACGGTTGTTCTAGATTGCAGCTGCACTAGAAGCAGTATGTACTCTTTTGGGTGGAAATAGGGTAGATTTGGAGGTAATCTCATATAAAACTGCTGGTACAGTCATGCACTGCCAGTTTTTCAGCTCATGAAGTAACTTAGAGAATCATTTAGTGTTTATGTAGAATTTTTTCCAGTTACTTTGTAACACAGATTAAGTGCATTACATAGGGATTTTTAAAAGTCTACTATATGACTTGAAAAATGTAGAGCTAAGAGTGCCTGGTTTTCTACAGATTTGTGTCTTGAAAGTTACCTCATGTATTATAGCTCCTTGGTGTCTAAAATGGGCATTACTCTGAAGCATTTTTTCTAACTGCAGGCATCTGTTTCCATGATGAATTTTTAAGGACTCTGTGCCCACCAAAATTGGCTGTGGTCAGCCAATGATTTAAAAAATTATTACAGTGGGAATTCAATCCTACTCCATACTTGTATCCTATAAGGATAGCAGGCTGAAATGCCTGTATTTAATAAATTAATTCTGTATGAACAAATCTGTACCTTAATCCACTGTGTGTATCGCTCAGAAGTCATTGAAAATGGGACATGAAGACATGTCATGTCACAAACTGATTGCGTCTCAAACTAAGTAAAGTGTCATTTGGCAGTTATGTCTTCTTCCTGTATATCAGGTGTACATTCAAATGAAGAATTGTAGTAAGGGAGGGGTTGAACATTTTGTCTGTTGGAACATTTTGTAAGTAGGTCCATTTACACAGTAACATGCAAAATGTAACATTCCACAAACTTTATTTTATACGTTATAAAAGTTTAAACCATTTTCCATGTAGACAATGAGGTATCAGACAATCTGTGTCTCAGACAGTGTGTCAGAGACTTCCTTCTGGGAACCAAGGATGAATCACTTAGTGCTCTGTGCCTCAGCATTGTTTCCAGAACTTTACGATATTATCTATGGATTTGAATTTACATTTTTAAATACATACTTCATGTTTTATGTTTATAAGCTTGTTGTGGGCATTAATTCAAAAGACCATAATGTGATAATTGCACGATCTCAGAATCAAATACTGTTCCATATTCAAGCTTGCCTTAGTAGATGTAGCTGATTAGTTTTTCAAAGATCAAAACAATTCAATATAAACAGGTAACATATGAAGTACAGGATCCTAGAGAAGCAGCTCAATGGTCAAATAAGTTATAAAATGGATACCATTCAGAACAGAGTCATAAGTTTTCAAAACCTCCTATATCCTTTTCATCTCCAGGATCCTGTGTTATCTACTGCTTTGTACTATCCAAAAGTTAATGGTTATATAGAATGAGGCATTCTCTGGTTAGCAAAGGAATTAGTTATGTTTAATTACTCTCCTGGCAATCTGGTTTGTGATAGTTTCTTTCAAGGCTAAGCTAATCAGTAGATAGAAAATCCTCCTACCCATCAGTAAAGACTGAGGAGAGCCTTTGTGTTTTTGTACAAGAGCAAGGAAGGGCTGAACAGCTTCAGCTACTCTCATTTCCTAAAGTCTCTCTTAGCAAAGCACTGCAGAGGAGTGCTGCACTGACAGGCAAGGGCTGCTGCTCCATCCCTACCCGCAGTCAGAGCCTGTGGCTTCCCCACAGGAGGATCACAATAAGGCGAGTACTGAGAAATACGTGCCTAAGTGAGGCCTCCGCTGCTCCGGTGCAGGAGTGCTGTCTGTCTGTCTGTCTGTCCGTGGCGGTCCATGCCTGAGCGGGCAGTTATTAATAACGATGCAAACCCCCCACAGTATTTCTGGCCAGTGTGCTTACAATATTAAAAAGTGACTCAGGATCAATAATTTAATTGTTTTTTGGCTGCTGCCAGGTCGTTCCCCACGGGAGCTGTGGCTCTCGCCCTTCCTCGCACACTCTGGTCGCTGTCACAAAGACCACACAGTCATGGACAAGAGGCAGAGTTTTCAAACTAAACGACGTGTTTCCCGTCAGATCCTCACCAGACACACTAACCAGACCGTTTTAAAACACAGCACCTGTTGTGTTTTTCCAAGTTTCAGAGTCCTTTTCCTCCGGGAGTTTCACAGGGAAGCAGGCCACCCTCCCAGCCAGGCAACCCCGCCCTGCGATTTACCCTGTGTATTCCCCTGGTCTATCTCAAGTTTCGCTAATATATACTATTACCAGTTCACATTTGCCTCTCTGCTGTGCTGTAATACCGTCATAAAAACCGAGAAGCAGAGCAGCAACACAAGGATATGAGGTTTCCACGCACACGGTCTAACACCAAGTAATTTTCCCCTGTTCAACATCTCTGTAACATCACTGAGGGCACTTTTGCCATCCCTCGGCGACACTGGGGGGCACCGAGTGCACCGCGGGCCGTGTCCTGTCCCCCGTGGGCACTGTGGGCACCGCGGGCCGTGTCCCGCCCCCTCACGGGCCGGGGCCGCCTACGTGCCCCTCTCCCCGTGCCTCGCGCCGGGCCCTCCGGGCACGCGGGGCGGGGCCGCCGCCGGGCGGGCGGGGGAGC
>VWZF01000898.1:294194-306824 GCA_013396755.1 Sclerurus mexicanus
GTCCCCGGCCGCCATCCCGATGGACAGAGTGGTCTGAGCCGCGCCGCCGGACCCCCTTCATTCATCTCTCGCAGCCTGCCGAGGGATTTGTGTAGTAAGCGTGTTTGGGTTTTTCCCTCGGAGGGATTCCAGCCGCCCTCAGCAAGCTGCAGGCTTTTTCTTGCAGTGTGTGTAATATAAGGATTATAGAAGTGCATGCTGAGGAAAGCAGGGTGGTGCAAAAAATCCACTCAGATTTGGAGAAGACTCGTTCACATTTCCTCCATCTCCTTGCCTTGTATCCTCACTTCATTATTACAGATTTTCCTACGAACTCCGCCCAAACAGCCGAATCTCTCAGTCTCATCTGTCCTCCTTGTTAGAGTTTTTAGGAAAGCCTTGTGCTTTAGTCTCTAAGGAACATTTAGTATAAATGTCCATTAATAAAGGTGTACTAAGAAAAGCAAGTATCTCTAAGACTTGGTATGTGCACCCACCGCCTTGTGTCTTCATCTGCACCAAGCTCAGTGACCCCATCCAGTTCGCCTTTTTCCCTGTGGCTGTCTCCTTCCACTACTGTTCATCTGCCACCAGTAGGCTAGAGGTTGGTACCTGCTGAAGTTGCTTTGACTGCCAACAGGCCACATCATGGGCTGGTATTATGGTCTTTATTCTGAATAAGGCCATTAATTTGTGTCTGTCTTGTCTTTGGTCCCGTACAACTGGAAATATTTTAGACCTCTATTAATTTGCAACGTTAAACTTGCACATACGCTTAACTTATGTTGCAGGGACAAATGGCTGCGTAGCCTTACTTTGTAATGGCCTGAGATAAAAAGTACAGTATCTAAAGCAAGATAGTTCTGACATCCTTTTGCAGTGCTTTGGTTGTTCATCCACCCCCTATGGAATTTCTGTGCGAACATTTTCACATGTTTTGTATAGCTTTACAGTCGTATTTCATATATCAACAAGTTTTAATGTGGAAACATGGTTCTGTGTTGATTCTCATGTAGGTTCCTATTGCTAAGATGTCCCTGTGCTTCCTTTCATGTGGTGGTTATGGAAAAACAATCTCTCTCACAGCTCATCTGTAAGACTGTTTTTCTTTTCATTTAAGCTTCTGTTGAAGAAGCGTTTCTTGCTGTTGCATATAGAAGTTGTCCTCAGTGTGCAGCTAAAACCAAGAAAAACAAAAGGTGTTTGGTTACTTTTCCCTAACAGCTGTTTACAGGCAGGAGTTCGACAATGAATGGGTTGGTGAGCAGTGTCATTAGTCCTGCACATCCCTTGACTCATTGTAGTGATACGTGCAGTTTGTTTTCTCACAAGAATGCATGTTTTGCATGATTGGTAACCTGTATCACTCTGAAGACTCATTTTAAAAAAAGGAACTGTGAAAACTTAGGATTTCTCCTTTTGAAGAAACTTACAGCTATAAGAAAATTGTGCATATTTGGAGAATTCTAGAATTTTTGTTCTAAGACTGGTGCTTTTTTCAAAATCTACCTTTCCTGTGAAAAACCTTGCAAGCAATTGCAGCAATAAAACTCACGTTGTTGCCAGGTAGACAAAGCCTAACTTGCCTAACTATGTGTGTAGCAATATTGAGTTAAGCTCTTGCTGTATGGGCAGGAATACAAAGATTTGTGCAAGAACATGCTGAAAAGCTCTTCTAGATTTCTATTTTTGTAATAGAAAATAAGAGAGTAAAAGAATTACACTTACTGCCAGCTTCTTAAAGTTTTTAGCTGGCGAAAGTTTCTGTATTTGCATTTTGCTGTGACTCTGGTCTCAGATCTTTTTTCCTCACACTGAGTTAGTGGCAGCTTTAGTGAATATGTTAAATGAAAGGTTCAAGAGACTCTTACCCCCTCTGTTGTAGACAGAGACCACTTTATAGCAGAGTGATTGCTGCAAAGTGTCCTTCCCTGCAGTGCCATGTCCTTTGTGGGCAGCGTGGGAATATGATGCGTTTTGCTTCCTGAGGTTAGCTGCACTTTACACTCCCTGTTTCTGCTGGGGAGACTTCAGAAGCTGCTCCCAAGGCAACTGATCTCAGAAATGAGTCCAGACCCACTGCCTTTGGATTTGCAGCTCAGTGGTGCCAAAGGGCTGCACAGAGGGCAGAGTGGAAGTTGAGGCTCATGTGAAAGCCTCACGTTGGGGTAGAGACAAAGAGTGAAAGCAAAGGAGCATAGGAGAGGTTTGGCTTACCTGGTGCTTGGAGCTGTTGGGTAATCCAGAGGTGCTGGTGGTGGGGATTGTGTTACATTGCGGGGGCTCAAGTTGGGGTGACCCCAGACCTGGCTTGTGGTGTGGCAGTGTCACAGAGTGAGGGTGTCAAAGAAGGAGCACTGTGCTGTCATCATCTGTCACAGACCTTCAGATGTCGAGATGCTGGCTATCTGAAATACAGAAATTCAACTTCAAGGTACTGTTTGAGCATTAGATTTGACCAACTTGGACTTGTTTGCCTGCCAGTTGTGGGCAGAAGAGATGTTTACAAATTTCTAGAAGATAACTGATGTCTCTACTTGGAAGCTTTAGATTTTAGTATAGCACAAATAATGATAATTGTGGACTTGAACAGTTCTGCCTGATCACTGAGACAGGAAAGCAGTCCTGAATTTAGCTGTTGTAATCAGTGTGTTTATGTATTAAGACTGAAACTGCAATAAGTCATTTAATGCAGAAATGGTGGTGCCTTTGGGCACACATCCTAATGAGATGGGATTTGTTCCATATTTAAGGAGGCTGAAGATGAAGCATTGGCATATACCAGTACATAATATATAGATCATAGCATGTATCATATATATGATATATACTGTATAAGTCACAGTACACTTCTGTTGCCTGAAATTCTAGGGAAAACCTTTCCAATGCAGCATTATCTGAGTAAGGGAGAGAGGAGTTCTTTACTTACAGGGGTTTAGGGGTGCAAAGTATAGAAAGCATACAGAGAGACATGTGCCCTTCCCCCAATACCGTCCTCATGTTCTTCAAGCAGGACTTGAGGTTCTTCATGGCTCACCTAGGGGGCAAGGAGGGGAGCCCCCCCCAGTGCAGGGACATGGATGTGCACTGGAGACGAGCTGACCAGCTGAGCTTACTTTTTGTTGTGCTAAACTAGCATAGGGGTCTTACTAATTTTGTAACGCTACTTAATTATCCCATCTAAAGGTTACATCCAATGTAATAGTTGTCCATCCCCAGAAACTCCCCAGATCCACCCCACAACACGCCTTCTCTGAAAGTGAGTTGGAGGTCTCAGGACCCCTTGTACTTCATCATCTTCACTGTCTTCAAATAACATCTTCTTTTTGGAGCTTCTCCAAGGTTTCTGGGCCTTCTTTGTTGTTTTGACTAAAATGGTATCTTATTATCCTAGTTTCGGTACATGAGTTTTGGGCAAGATGTTCTAACTATTATTTTCCCTGTGACACAAAGAGTCAGGAATGTGTCACAGAGGTTAGAATCTGTTAGCTACTGCTTCTGAATGTAATAAACTATATAGCTATATAAAAATCNTGCAGCATTATCTGAGTAAGGGAGAGAGGAGTTCTTTACTTACAGGGGTTTAGGGGTGCAAAGTATAGAAAGCATACAGAGAGACATGTGCCCTTCCCCCAATACCGTCCTCATGTTCTTCAAGCAGGACTTGAGGTTCTTCATGGCTCACCTAGGGGGCAAGGAGGGGAGCCCCCCCCAGTGCAGGGACATGGATGTGCACTGGAGACGAGCTGACCAGCTGAGCTTACTTTTTGTTGTGCTAAACTAGCATAGGGGTCTTACTAATTTTGTAACGCTACTTAATTATCCCATCTAAAGGTTACATCCAATGTAATAGTTGTCCATCCCCAGAAACTCCCCAGATCCACCCCACAACACGCCTTCTCTGAAAGTGAGTTGGAGGTCTCAGGACCCCTTGTACTTCATCATCTTCACTGTCTTCAAATAACATCTTCTTTTTGGAGCTTCTCCAAGGTTTCTGGGCCTTCTTTGTTGTTTTGACTAAAATGGTATCTTATTATCCTAGTTTCGGTACATGAGTTTTGGGCAAGATGTTCTAACTATTATTTTCCCTGTGACACAAAGAGTCAGGAATGTGTCACAGAGGTTAGAATCTGTTAGCTACTGCTTCTGAATGTAATAAACTATATAGCTATATAAAAATCTACAAATATATGAAATCCGAAGGCAACACTCCAAGAAGCAGAATATCGGTATCAAAGCTGACTGGCTGACACTTCTAATAAGCACCTATGACCTTTCTTCTAGACCCCAAGTGAGTTGTATTATACCAACACTATAAAATGTTGCAAAGTCAAAGCTGCAAGGTCGTGCACAATTCCTGAATTCTTTCTCTGTGCAAATAGAGATAGGAGAGGTGAAGAAGCAGTCCAGACAGCAGAAGAGCAAAACAGATGCAAGAGAGATGGACAGCAAGGGCAAACACTCCTTGGAGTGTTTAGCAGATCTGTGAAAGATTAATTCTTTCATTGCATCTCTACATGCATGTTGTGCATGCCAGCTCCATGCATTTGTTTTTACCTGTCTTGAGGCACATACTGTCATATGCTTACAAGTGAGTATTTTAAATATGTTCATAACTGTACATAAACACACCTGACCACCATAAATAGTAGTCTAATTCTGAAGGATTCTGAAAAGCATAATTAAGTGCTCTGGATGCTGTTGTACAGGTTTTCAGAGTCTTTAGTTCAGAAGGGAGATTGAGACCTGTAAAAATGAGATTTCTCTTCTAATACCATAAAGGAAAAATGCCCCCAAATGACCCAGCACTTTAAAAAAAAGTGCCGCATCAGTAAATTTTGAGAATCATATCATGCAAGGAATATTTTTCTTTGCCTTTATGAAGTTTAAAGGGACTATTGGATTTCTAAAACTTGCAGTTCCCAACTTTACGTTAAATGAAAATAGTAATCTTTTTTCCAAGTCCCTACAAATAGTCTGCTTACTAGAAGTGATAGCAATTTACATTTCTTCTGACCTGTTTTTTGGGATTAGCATCTAAATATGACTGGTTACAAAAGTAAATGTTCCAGTCAACTAATACTGCAGGCTACTGTGTGTCCTGACTGTTTATTTCATTCTCAGTGAATCCATGCAGACCAAGCACTGCTTGTTGTCCTTATGTAATCTAGGAGAATTTAATATCTCAGTGATGGAGAAAACTAATTTCCTGAGTTCTGTTCTTTGTTTTGTCTGATAATGCAGTTGCGATATAGCTGCTGACTTCTTATGACTGGAAGGTATTTTGGAAAGACGGACAATTTTGCTGTCCAAACATGGTTTATACACAGTTTTAATTACCTTTGAAAATGCCTTGTTTTATGAAAAGTTATGTTTGTTTTGGTGTTAATTGGAAGGAAATGGTTCAGTGTGGACCACAGCTGATACTCTGTTGTGGGTTGTTTATGCATCTTCATTTGGAGCAGGGAGGGAGAGCGTAGAGTTAGAGGTTTGGAACAAGCTCTGGCTCCTTTGGGTCACTACAACGTACTGTTAGGGCTGGTCATCTCAGTGATGTGACGTCCATAGAGCTTTATTGAAAACTGGTATCTGGTTAGAGAAGGGGTGACCTGTTAGCAGGGTATTGCCTCCCCTGAAAGAGGCACATAGGTGGTGCATCGAACCTACAACATACTGAGCTGGGCTGGTCAGGAAGGAAGGAAGGAGTGGGGTGTTGCCCAGGAGATAGGAGAGCTTCAGCTGGAGCTCCTGTGTTGTGCACCAGAACAACCCCACAAAACAGTGGGGAGGGTGGTGTGTGCACAAGAATGCTACTCTCCCATGCCCCAAATTCCTAATTTAGACATGTATAGCACCAGTTGTTACTGGCCTGCACATTTTCATGTCTCATAAGAAAATTCTCTTTTCTGGGAAATGTACTGTTTTACCTTTGATAAGTGATTAATTTTTGGTGTTAATGTACAGAGAAATGCTTTACTACCATTTCCATTAAGTGGTGAAAGATACCCTTTTAGTATCACTTTTGAATTACCTTTCCTGGGTAGTGTTACAGATCTGTGAATCTCACACCATGGCCTGAAGATAGGCTTTTGGAAACTAGCCACGTATTTCCTCCTTAGATTTCAGATTTAGAGGACTGCACTGCAATTATTTAGAAAATGTTACTTAAATATTTTCAAAACACTAAGATTTTTACAGATGCAATGAAGGAAGCAGAAGGAAAAAGTAATGTGCAAACTTCAAAGTTCAACTGAACTCTAATTTTAAAATTAATTGAGATTAAAAAAACCCCAAACCAGTAGGTATTAGGGCATTTAACCCTGTGTCCTCTTGTGGATCCAGATATACAAGAGTACATGGGTACATTTGAAGGCAGTATCTCTGAATAGGAAATTACTGAATGATGTCATACCGTGAAACTTTTCATTTTTCTGTTGAATTCAAACTAGCCATCTCTGCTTATTTTGTAATGTGAATTATTTTGATAGGTGTTCTTTCAGGAAGCAGTTTAAAAACTGTTAGGACTGTACTATACGTTACCTTGAAAAGAGGAGGCATACATCAACTCAATTTACTGAATTTGAAGCATACAGAATTCAAAACACACCTCGTAGCACACCAGAATTATATAAAACTAAAGACAGGTTTTTTTAGAAATAAAATTTTTGAGCTAGTCCACTTGAAACTGAGATGAGTATAAATGTTTTTCAAGTTACACAACTATAGTATGCATTTGTTTATCTTTACCTTTGCAGTTTTATATACTTGCATCAGTGTTAAGTAACTTCAGTTTGCATCTGCTTTATTAAAAAGTTCCTTCCATGTTGTTGGTTTGTCATAAGGGGAGTCTGGGAAATGATGGAAACAATTAAATAGGATACAGTAATTGTTTTTTTTCCATAGCATTTGTTTTTCCAATACACCATTCAAGAATATTTAGTCATATATATAGATATAAAAATAAGGGGGCGTATCAATGTACCTAAATTCAACTTCATGGATTTTATCACCACGCTGATGCTGTATACGGCTGAAAAATACTGCTTTTCAGTAGTGACTTTAATATTGGTTTTAAGTGCTTTTCTAGTTGTGATTTATGACATTATGTTGGTGTTGTGCTGAAATAATGAGAACAGAATGATTGAATTGCCTGGATTGCACAGGGTTTCTAGAAACCTGTTAGTGCAGAAAGCAGTTACTGCTCTGTTTATAGTTAACAACAATTTGCTCTGCATTAGCCTTTGAATTGGAAACCACTATGTGTATTCCTCAGATGTGGTTAAAATGACAATAATGCTTTAATGTGGTGGACGAAGAATTAGAAAACAGTTTATGAATCGTGTATGGATCAAACTCTTGCCCTAAAGCAGCATTTCTGTAAAGCTTCAGGAACATGTTGCCAGTGAAGTCAGCTATTAGAGAAGTAAGGGCATACAAGATGCTATAATATGAAAAACACTTCATTATCATTAGTCTATGGCAGATACAAAGGCACCATTTGAAAGGCTGTTGTGACTATGTAAGTGAAAGTGAGTTGTCTGAGTTACAGAAGAAAAATGTGAGGAAAGTATAAGGAAAAAGAATTCCTAGCTAAAGCAGCTCACTGAACTTCTATAGTATGAGGGGTGTTGTAGCGAAACAGTAGAAACCTAGCTGGTGTACAGGAGCAATATTGGGAACAATTCTGAGCAATTGACAACTAGTCAATACATCAGGCAGTAGTGCTGGTCAGGTAACAACAGCCTTCTTATCTTTCTTGTGCTATAAGTACTGCCTCAGTTAATCTAGCACATTTTTATAAAAGCGAACGGCCTATATAATAAATAATAACCCATGGGGAAGAACTGGTTTAATGCCTATGGCTTGCAACTCAGCAGTAGTTTGTAATTGAAAACTTGATTCATGTTTAAAGCTTTACAGAACTTAAACCTGAGCCTGGGTACTGCTGATTCTCAGTAGAAGTTTGTTTTTGGAAGCTGTATGGTTTCTCTGCTACTTCAGACAAGGCAGATAGTCACTATTAAAACCATCCTGTAAACAATACATTGGCTTTGTGGATTGGATTTGTTAGCTATTAAATTATCAGAAGTCAGTGCATTTTAAGTTCACCCAGGACCCTTACTGACACTAGTTCTCAGGTTCACTTCAGAGCGTTTGTGCTAGTCTGAATGAGCTGGACTGCAGGCCCTTGAAAGAGCTGGCTGTCTCAAAATGGGTTAATCCACTAGTACCACAAACATGATTCTGCTGACACCCTCCCTGTGGTTAGCAAAAGATTGAATGTACTGGGTTTGCATGGCCAGGGTCTGGTAGCAGGCAGGGAGATACAAGGGATGGCTTCTATGAGAAGCCGCCAGAAGTTTCCCCCATGTCTGACAGAGCCAATGCCAGATGGATCCAAGACAGGCTGGCTGCTGGCCAAGGCTGAGCCAACTGGAGGTGGTAGTAACACCTCTGTGATAAGTGTTTAAGAAGGAAAAAAAATTACTGTGCAGATATAATTGCTCTCAGAGAAGAGAGGAGTGAGAATGCGTGAGAGGAACAGCTTTGCAGGCACCAAGGTCAGTGAAGGAGGAGGGCGGGGAGGTGCTTCAGGTATTAGAGCTGAAATGCCACTGCAGCCTGCGGTGAAGAACATGGTGAGGCAGCTGTGCCCCTGCAGCCTGTTGTGGTCCATGGGGATGCAGAGATCCACCTGCAGGCCCTAGAGGAGACCCACACAGGAGCGGTGGATGCTGAAAGAAGTCTGCTACCCTGTGGGAAGCCTGTGCTGGAGCAGGCTCCTGGCAGGACCTGTGGTCCACAGAGAGAGGAGCCCCCAGTGGAGCAGGTTTGCTGGTGAGACTTGTGACCCTGTGGGGGACCCATGCTGGAGCAGCTTATTCCTGAAGAACTGCATCCCATGGAAGAGACTCACGATGGAGTAGTTTGAAGAAGTGTAGCCCATGCAAAAGACTTCCATTGGAGAAGTTTGTGGGAATTGTCTCCCTTGGGAGAGACCCTGTGCTGGAGCAGGGGAAGGACTCCTCTCCCTTAGCAGTGGCAGGAACGTTGTGTGAGGAACTGCCCATAACCTCCACTCCCCATCTCCCTGTGCTACTGGGTGTGGGGAGGTAGACCCCAGGAAGGAGGGAGGGGTGAGGGGAAGGTATTTTTAAGATTTGTTTTATTTCTCATTATCCTGCTCTGAATTTGATTTTTAATAAATTCAGTTAATTTCCCCAAGTTGAGTCTGTTTAGCCCATGGTGGTAATCCTTTTCTTAACTCATGAGCCCTTTGTTATATTTTCTTTCCCCTGTTCACTTGTGGAGGAGAGTGATAGAGCAGTGTTGATGGGTGTATGGCATCCAGTCAAGGTCAACCCACCACTCAGAGCCAGAGACTTATCAAACAGTATAATTCAGTGAGCATGAAATCTTTCAATAAATACTTAAATTTGACTAGCTTTTTTTTTATAAATATGGTAACCCTACTGTCTTGGGTTTTTTCCATAGCAAAACCATGTGAAATCAGATGATGCATTTAGTATTTCTAGTGCAAAAGCAACAAAGAGACCACAATTCCTCTTCTAAGAAGTTTGAGAAGTTTACGTTAAGCAACTTTTGTCAAAGTAGAGTCACACAATTATAAAATTATTTGTGTTGAAAGGAGTGTTTAAAGATCTCTCTCAGCCTGTCTTCACAGGAGAGGTGTTCCAGCCCTCTGATCAACTTTGTGGCCCTTTTCTGGCCTTGCTCTGGCAGGTCCTGTGCTGGGGACCCCAGAGCTGGATGTAGTGCTCCGCATGGGTTGTCCTGGGAGCTCCCCCCACCGTGCCCTGCTGGCCACCCTGCCCTGGATGCAGGCTTGGGTGTGGTTGTCTTTCTGGGCTGCAAGTGNAGCCCATGGTGGTAATCCTTTTCTTAACTCATGAGCCCTTTGTTATATTTTCTTTCCCCTGTTCACTTGTGGAGGAGAGTGATAGAGCAGTGTTGATGGGTGTATGGCATCCAGTCAAGGTCAACCCACCACTCAGAGCCAGAGACTTATCAAACAGTATAATTCAGTGAGCATGAAATCTTTCAATAAATACTTAAATTTGACTAGCTTTTTTTTTATAAATATGGTAACCCTACTGTCTTGGGTTTTTTCCATAGCAAAACCATGTGAAATCAGATGATGCATTTAGTATTTCTAGTGCAAAAGCAACAAAGAGACCACAATTCCTCTTCTAAGAAGTTTGAGAAGTTTACGTTAAGCAACTTTTGTCAAAGTAGAGTCACACAATTATAAAATTATTTGTGTTGAAAGGAGTGTTTAAAGATCTCTCTCAGCCTGTCTTCACAGGAGAGGTGTTCCAGCCCTCTGATCAACTTTGTGGCCCTTTTCTGGCCTTGCTCTGGCAGGTCCTGTGCTGGGGACCCCAGAGCTGGATGTAGTGCTCCGCATGGGTTGTCCTGGGAGCTCCCCCCACCGTGCCCTGCTGGCCACCCTGCCCTGGATGCAGGCTTGGGTGTGGTTGTCTTTCTGGGCTGCAAGTGCACATTGCTGAGCCATGTCCAGCTGTTCATCCCGCAGCACTTTCTTCTCCACATGGCTGCTCTCAATCCCTTCATCCCCAGCTGGTGTTGAGGCTGGGGCTTGCCCCAACCCATGTGCAGCATCTTGCACTTGGTCTTTTTCAACTTTTTGAAGTTTGCACAGGCTTCCCCTCTCAAGCCTGTCCTCTAGATGACGTCTTGTGCTGATTTAAAAGTAAGTGGGCAGGAGAAATGAACCCAATCCAACAGAGATTGCACCCAGTGGGTGATTTAACTCTGTGACACATGGGATATTTTTGGAATCTTTGATGATCCAGGTTTTTGCAACTGCCTATTGTGCCAGCCCCTAATTACCCATTAGCAGATGTGACCCCTCAGGTGGGTGTGAAGGTGCTGTTGCCTTCCCAGAGGGGAGTTATCACAGATGAATCACTGTTGTGAAGACAGAACTATTGCCATGCCTCTCAGGGTTCTTAAACACCCAGCTTGTAGCCTGAGGTGTCAGGTGTGCCCTGGGCAGCTGCTGCAAATGATCTCTTACTAACTGTTCATGAGAAATGACACAGCGGGTGTAGAATACACAGTTTGGGTTATGCCCACATAGTGATAAACTGGTCCCAACCACTGTAACTAGGTCACATCTCCAGTCTCAGTGTGTCAACCATACCACACAGCTTGGTGTTGCCAGCAAACTTGCTGTCGTTAATGTGAATATAGCAATTGAAGCTCACAACTGATACTTCTGTTAAAATTAGAATAAACTGAGTATTGGTGTGCTGTCCTGTACTTGCTGCGAAGGTTGTGTTATGTCCAAACCTGGGTATCTGTTATCTACAACCACCAAATTCAGCTGCCTCAGCAGTGCCAGCGGATGCTGGAAAAAACCACTAAAGGTTCAGAGTTGCTGTGACTGCCTTCCTAGCAGACTCTTCTGTGAGGACCTTGAAATGTGTCTCCAAGGTGCAGATTTCTACTGGCTAAGTTCTGCCATGGCTAACTGCTCGGTTTATGTTTATCTGTTTCATCTTTGGTATTTTATTAGCCAAGATTCAGGAACTGAATCATGTTTTAATCAAAAGTGTTTGTATGCAGATTACTTTTACATTATGAAATGGGAAAGCTTAATATGTGAAGAAATCCAGAAGTTCAGTGTGTGCCTGACCTCTGAGGAAAATTACATTTGATTTTAGCATGGCAGATGAAAATTTACCTTAACTAGTAGTTAATACTAGAACATAGGAACATTTATTGCATCCAGCTATAGATTGTCAGTCTTTGACTTTGGTACTTAAGTAAGTTTTGAGTCAGAGTCAAGTTTTGTCAGGAATGCTAAGAGAAGTCTGGTTTGAAGCATGTGCAATATTCAAAGGTGTTTGTTATTCAAAACTTAATGTATTTAGAACTTCTTTATATAAGCTTGTCAAAATAAAAGCTTGATTCATTTAAAACTGAGAACACTGATGCTGTCTATACTTGGGATATGTGGTTAAGTCTTGAGAGACACTTTCTGAAAGTACTGAACTTTTGAAAGTGCTGTACTTTGCTTAGAAACATCTAGATTATTATACCTATAGTGTTCATAGCATTTTCCTCTCTAGGTTAAAATTCAAATTTTGGTGTTTAGCTGTTGCTCTCTAAATCCATTTGGATTGTTTGGTGATTCTTTAGAACAGAAAGGTAGGTAGATTGAAAAGCAGTGATCTGTTCTTGTTTTGCTGCTTGAGTGCATGTGTGGGCAAATTCACTGTGGAAATTTGAGAGAGCAATTGTTTCTCGATCTGTGGTGGGGTTTTTTCTCCTCTTTTTTTTCTCCCTTTTTTTTTTTTCTTCCCTTCTTCTTTCTAGTCAGACATTTAGTTTAACTCGTGACTGAACAACAGTAATAAAACAAGTGAGTGGTACACTGAGACATAACTCCACTCTAGTGCAGTGGCAGTTTAAAGCTACCTAAAGGTTAGTCCTGTAAATTCAGGAGAAATCTAGTAATGAGAATATATATATATATATATATATATATGTGTGTATATGTATATATATATTCATATATAGTCAAAGTGCATCTGAAAAGTTCCTTTTAATCTTATTGATGTGAGTCCAAGGTAGGGCCATGAAGGTGATTAGGGGGCTGGA
>VWZF01000898.1:307002-342107 GCA_013396755.1 Sclerurus mexicanus
TGGAGCACCTCTCCTGTGAGGATAAGAGAGCGGGTTTTGTTCAGTCTGGAAAAGAGAAGGGTCTGGGGAGACCTTATAGCACTTTCCAGTACCTAAATGGCCCCCACAAGAAAGCTGAAGAGGGACTTTATGTCGGTGAGTATGGTGATAGAACAAAGGGAGTGGCTTTAAACTGAAAGAGGACAGGTTTAGATTACATATTAAAAGAAATTTTCTAATGTAAGATTGGTGAGACTGGAACAGGTTGTCCAGAGATGCTGTGGTTGCCCCATCCGTGGAAGTGTTCAAGTCCAGTTTGGATGTGGCCTTTTGCAGCCTGGTCCAATGGAAGGTGTCACTGCCCAAGACAGGGTGGTTGTAACTAGATGATTTTTAATGTTGCTTCCAACACAAAGCATTCTATGATTCTATGATGTTAGTGTACCAGGATGAAATGTAGAAAGTGCTCAATTGACTGTTTCACTCTGGACAATATTCACGTTACTATATTGAGAGAACATACATTTTTATGCTAATGCTTAGGTTAGCAATGTCAGTAAGTCTCATCTCTGGCTTTTCTTTTCCCCATTCTCTAAATCAGAGGTCATAATCCACATATGTAGACAACAGCGGGTGTTCAGATGTTGTTTGGCTTCGTCTTGCTTCTGTATTTGTGTCTAGAAGCCATGTCCTTGTGTTGCAGCATTGTTCCTGGAGGACCAGCATTACTCAAGGACAGCAGACCCACAGTTTAAAGTGAGTAAGGTGAGAGTTGCCAGAGGTAAGAGCTAAGAGTCCAGAAGGAAGGCAGTCAAGCAAACATCGCTTGCCTACGTGATCGTTTCAGGATCTCTGTGAAAAATTATCCTTTCCTCAAAGAAGGATCCGGCCTGAATATATAAGAAGACCTATTTTTAGACATTCAATCCAGACCCTTTCTCCTTCAGTGTTCTGAGGAAACATAACTCCATCATAGAACATGTTCTGCTCCTCTGAATGTGTTTTCCAGTGCAAGCGCTTCTGGAATCCTGCTTTGCATTGCATTTCTACTGTGAGGTTTAAGACCACTAATGGAATTATGCCTGGATGTATTTTTGTCCAGTTTGTCTCTGTTTTCGTGTGCTTATGCACTTTTCGCTAGAATAGCTCTCATGTATTTTATTATGCATGTATAAAATGAATTTTATTTTGCAGTCTTGCAGGGTATTGAGATCAGATTAATAGGCCCAATTATAAATCAGAGCTTCCTCCAAAGGAAGAGGAATTTGCAAGTTGTCTTCATATAGAAGCTAACAGCTTTGTGCCCTTTTGAGGAGTCAGTTGTTAAGACCCAAGCCTGGCCTGGGTTTGAGAATCTGTCTGATGAGGGGGCTCAGGAGCCAGGCTGTCCTGCAGTCTCAGGTTTTCTGTACATTTCAGTTTCCTCCTAGGCTCTTCAGAGTGGTGATCGTGCACATAGAAACCGGACTGCCTGATCTCTGCCTTCAGCTCTTTTAAAGTAAAAAGCAGGTGTAGGTCTCAATTTATCTTACTTTCCATCCTCAATGCGAAGTTCTTTTGAGGTGCAGTATTTGTCATAGTATTATTGTGGTATTCAGATCCTGGGTATGAGTCAGGAGCAGAGGCAGTGGGCACAGGTATGTCTCTCTGAATATTGGGAGACACTTTTTCACTGTGAGGGTGATTGAGCACTGGCACAGTTTGGCTAGAGATGTGATTGAGTCTCCGTCTGTGAAAAAGATCTCCTAAAGCCATCTGGATATGGTCCTGGGAAGGCAACTCTGGGTGGCCCTGCTTGAGCTGGGGGTTGAATCAAATGACCTCTAGAGGTCCCTTCCAGCTCAAGCACTCTGATTATGTGGCTTCAGACCAAAAGACACTTCTGGTTCTTTGGAGTGGTTAAGTGAAAAGCAGCTGATGATCAGTATTCCTGTTTGATATACTTGACTGTGGTTAGACTGAGACAGGCTGTCCCTTTATGAGTTCTGAGATGACTGAACTTGTGAGTTAGTTATCTGAACTAGAAGGATGAGGCTGAAGATGAACAGACTGTTGTAATCTCTGTAGCCTTTGCAAATTAGAACAATTTTTCAACGCCGTAGATATACCTTAGCCATTTAAGCTCAAGGCCCTAACTTTTCATTTATCTTGTTGCTTAGTCATACTTGCTTACTTGGTCTAGAGTGAAATTCAAAGAGGAGACCTCTACACGTTCGGTACCTGTTCTACAGTGCAGATGAAATTGTTCATCCATTTGTCAGGATACTGGTAGCTTATTTGCTGAGCGACCTCTTCTGCTTTCTGAAGCTGTTGATGAAATAATTTAACACAGCTATGGCAAATAAAAGTTACAGAACAGACTGTGTTCTGTAGCACTGGCACTACTCATACCTTTCTTTGTTAGTAATGGAATGAAATGTTATCTGTAGGGTCACCACTGATGTTAGTGGCTCAAAAACCTTCAAATAATCTCACAGAGATTTATTATACTGTCATTGTTCTGAGATTAAAAGCTCTCTTCCACCTAACTGATAGGTAGCTTGCTGACAAATAAGCCAAATAAACAAGGTACATAAAATTGCAAGATGCAGTTTATGGATTCTGTTTTGTGTGAAACTAACAACATCCTGAAAAACGTGTGCTGCTGCATCAATCTGCGTATCATGTGCTTGTGTTTCATTTGCAGCAGATACTTCTAGAGGAAGCATGAATGGGGACCCTGATTTTAGTAACATAGTTGATGTTTTCTGGAGATTATTTGCCTCTAGACTTCTTCTTTCTAGTGGTAAAGCAAGATCAGTTTGTGCTTCAAACATGCAATGGAAAATTCTTCTAACAAATTAGACCTGTGGTGCTCGGCAGCAGATGTCCGTGGGAGGCAAATACCTTCTTTTCTCCTTTCCACTTTCTCTTTTCTGCTTCAAATGGATCACAAGAGTCTGACAGCAGACCCAGCAATGGGCAGTGCTGTAACTAGCCATAATCTTGTGTATTCTTTCCCTCCCCCGAATCCACACTGGCACCATTCCAGTTCCCGGTTCAACACCATGGACTCTGGAGGAGCAAGAAGTGTACAGAGTGCACAAACATTATTGTTCAGGAATAGAAACAAAGGGTTTAAGTGTGTGAGACAGTTAATAGGACATAACATCCTGTGTCCCAGTAAAGCAGTATCACCAAGCTTTTTAAAAATTACCTGAAATATTTGCTTCGGATGTTTCCTGATCATCCACATGATGATCATGTCTGTGTGTGATCATGTTGATGGCATCCAGGCAGCCTGGGAGTCTCTGTTGGAGGTGGTTTCCTGATCCCAGCTGTAAGACTGCCTGAAGTTTTTGTTCCTGCAAGTTAATCGCCAATTGTATACACACTGAGTGGGACAGCAATGCAGTTCCAGAGCATCTAATTCCATTACTTTCTGTAATTTCTTCAGTGCTAGGTCTGTCTTTGTGCTTAGCTCATGGTTGGATTTCTTGACATCAATGGGTGTCAGATAAAGATCACATTTTTGGGTATTGGGTTGCAGTTAACTGCTGGTCCTGTCCCCTTCACTGTAGAGTTCTGTAGTGTGTAAGTCTATGAAAATGGATTTGGACAAGGTGGTCTGGCACTGCTTTCTGGAATGTTATAAAACTTTAAGCAAAGGCACGTGAATAAATTGCTGGAAGTGCCTGTTTAGAGCTTCTGGCATAGATGAATTTCTCAATACAAACTCTAGGAGAAGTTCTGTTTTTACGCTGATAAATTCATTTTAGCTGGAAAAGGAAGCAGTGACAATATAATTGGAGATTAATTCTGACTAGAAGGAGCCTCAGAAGCCTACTGCTTAAAGTAGGATCACTTTCATTTGAGTGGATTTATACTCCTTTTGCTTTACATCCTTTTCATCCTCTTTCTTTCACTTGCCTAATCTCCATGCAAAGGCATATTTGGCAATACCAGCCCCAAATGCGCATGCTAAATAAGGTGAAGAAGGAATGCAAGAAGATGGTGACTGAATTACCCACTCAGAAACCTGTTGCAAAACTAAGCATCAGTCAGCAGTCTCACCTGCCTGCTCGTAAGAGTCTGTCTGTATAAACTGCAAAATGTTTTCATGGTCTAAAGAGTTTATTGAGATTAAGTATTCCAGTTCTCCAGCTTCCAAGAACGATGAGGCTAGAATGCACCTGCACACTTTGTCTTGTTATTGATGCCAACTTGTTTGAAAAACCTGGCATACAATGCAGGGAACAGTATCAAGGCAGTAGGTAGATTGCCCTTAAGCTTTTTTTGATGCAGAGAAAATGTCACCTTTGTGAGCACTTGGCAGTCTTCCATTTTTGCTCAAATACAATTTGAAGGGTAATGTTCTAGGTATTTGAGACTACCATTTTCTTAATTGTCATTCCTGTTGCTCTTTCTGTTATCTGCTTTCTCTACAGCACAATGTTCCCAATTTTTAAGGTAATTAGCTAACTGTTTGTCTGGGTTCTTTTAGCACATGACAGGAGAATAGTTAGTATACTATGTAGATTTATTTAGAGTTTCAAATCACTTAGCAAATTCAGGAAGAGCAAAGTGTCTGAAGTTGCATGAAAGTCAATATAGTATGCTTGTTTGCATATTTGTGTAGAGCCTGTGATTCTTGGCTGCTGTGGCCACGTGATTAATTTAATGAACTAGTCAATATAAGCTGACTGCTATGCATATAGAGACATAATTAATGGAATGCTTATAAAAACATGTGTTCCTGCTGAGATATAATACATGCTTTCTTATGGCTTCTGTTCGCATTACTCAAGAGCACTTACTGCAGTAATTAACTTCTTCAAAAACAATTTGTGTCTTACAGCTTGCCTTGAAGGGATCTAACTATGCTGGTCTGCTGGAGCGACATCGCATCCATACAAAAAACGTGGAGCACATTGTAGACAGTTTACGGTAAGAATGTATGGATGCTGAGGATTTCAGACACAGTGAAAATATCCATAGACTGTGTAAAACAACAAAAGGAAGCTTTGTGTTATAAGCTCTAATAACACAGAAATACTGGAAAGAGTGCAGATGAGCAGTCATTCCTGAAACAATCATAATGGGAACTACCTCAGTTCGGTTAACTAATACACTCGGTTATCATCTTGAAAACAAATGAGAAAGTATTTGTGTGTCAAATGTTTATAAGCCAAATATGACTGTAATTACTCTTTAGTTGCATGCAGCTTTTCAGAAGGATATGACAAGGAACCGTTTTCTAAACTTTATAGGAATGAGAGGATTGAAGTTCGCCTTATTAAACGCCGAGAATATAGTGAAGAGACAGTTCGGTGGGCAGATGCTGTTATATCTGCAGGAGGTACGACTTTATGGAAGGGAAGTATTTGTTTCAGTATGTTTTCATAGATATGTTTTTAAAAAATACTTTGCAACACATGTAACAACTGAAGGTGTGCACATTTTGAAAGCAAATTGCAAGCCTAATTGTCAGAAAATACCACAAAATGCAGTGGTTGTGACTATCTTATCTACTTCTAGTACCTAAAACTGTAGCACTAGAAAGTGAATCCCAATGTATGGCCACTTTGGAAAAGTTTAATTGTCATGTGTAAAATGGTATAAATAGTGGAATTTACTATAGTTTTCAAATAAAGGGGTTAAAATGCTTGCTGTCATGTGGTTATACATAGCCCTAAACCCTACTCTTTGGTTTTTGGGATATGAGGTGTAGACACATACTACCTCTTTATCCTTTGCTCAAATTGTCTTTCCTAATTTTACACTTTATTTCAGTGACTGGCATATCAAGTTGGATGGTACAGGCAGAAGTTTGCAACTGCTGAGCAGTTCGTGCCACTGATCAGTGCTTTTAGATCAACAGAGCAACTAACCTCATTGTTTATTTTTAACATTGGATTGCAGCAGTTCATTCAGTGTCATTTTTTTTGAGATTTGCTGCAGTGTGTTGCTGGGCTCTGACATAATGTTCAGTCATTTGTGGCAATTAAGCTTGATCATGGCTTTCTCTCTTTCCACTAGTCCACTTTGCCCTTGGCTACTGATCATCATGCAGAGTGGGTAGAAAGGTATATCTGTACATTCTTGAAGCACCTTAATACATTCTTGTAGATTTCAAAGAACTCCTCTAGGCTGGAGACTAAAGGGCCAGTTTATGGCAAAATTTGTCATAGTTGAGGCAAGCAGGTGGGAAGTGATATCTATATATCTAACTGCAAGGACTGATCGAGGTTATAGTTATCTTTCTGTTTAACAGACAGTAAAAAATACCAATATCTGAAGAAACCAGTACATTTAAGGATTTCTACTTCCAAGGTTTCTACTTACCTAAGACTTTTTTTCCAAGTGTGCCTAGTTGGGGCCAAATAAGACCTTTAAATTGTGCCTTCTAGGAGGACAACTGGGGTGAAACTAAAGTAATTGGTTTTATGTGAGTCACAGTAAAATTTGGTTTTGTTTCCTCTCTCTGTGGCTTTGTTTAGCAATACTTTCTAAATTTACTTTCCGTAAAGAATTTCTCTTACCTGCTGATAAACATAGAGAAATTCCCAAAAGTCTTTTAAAGCTTGCTTCTGCCAAATTCAGTTGCCTGAGCATTAATAGCTGTCAGATAAGTTGTAATTTTTACAGTCACATTTGCCATTGTGAATTCAGTTGTCACTGCTCTGCTTTGAAAGGTGTCAGTTGTTTTGCAGTCCCATTTTATTTTTGTCCAGCTTACGTAATTGGTTGTTGATACAAAAGCACTTGGTGGGAATGCTGAAGTACACATTGGATATTTTGTTTGGGTCCTAGAATGGGAAGTGAAACTAACTTTTGGTTTGCTTTTTCGGTAGGTGATGGTACAATGTTGTTGGCAGCCAGTAAGGTTTTTGATAAATCTAAACCGGTCATTGGAGTAAATACTGATCCTGAAAGGTAAAAACATACTTGGGAAAAATGCTTTATTTAATATCAGGCACACTGTGCATCTGTTTTCATGATGCATGAGGCGTGCCTGTAGCATTTGGCAGTGTAAATACCTGTTTTAGTGTGTTGTGGATACCAAATGAACGTGTGGTTTTTTTAGAAAAGTTTCCACAGTGAGTTATCCTGTCTCATCTGAGAGGACATAAAGCAGTATTGGATAGGCATGACTGTGTTCAACTGCCAGAACTGTTCTCGCATACCAGTGTTACAGCACTTGCAGCTGGGTAACTTGTACTACTAATCAGAAGTTGGAGGCTAAGGATGGCAGTATTGAACCTAGGCAGGAATGGGGCTCCATGAAAGCAGCTAAATGTGGTGCCTGAACACAAAGAAACTTCGTCTCTTTTTGAAGGAGTGTGATCCATAGAGCCTCAGATGAAGCAGTTTGTTGTGGTTTCTTCATGTAAATCATGTCATACCTCAGAGGACACAGTCTCCTCAGCCAATTATTAGCACTTGGTTGTCTTATTATAAACTCCACACAAGTTGCATCCACCTGCCCAAATCAATCTGACAGCTAGGTGAATGCAGTGTGTTAGTACAGCCTGGTTGGTATAAGCTTCAAATGAATGGCAAGTAAAACTCAGAATTCAACAAGGCTCTGTCTGTTGAGAAGTCCAGATTTAGATTTTTGCTTTTGATATTAACAGTTAGTTTATTCTTAGAAGGTAAAATGGTAGTCAAAAGTTTTAATTCCTTTCATACCTTACTTCCCTTCCAAAACTTTTCAGATGCTGCGAGTAGCTATTCTGCATTATCAAGTCTGAATAGCAGGGTTCAAATAAGTGCCTTCAAGTTATCAAATATCACTCATGAAAGGGGAGCAGTGTTTAGTCTTCTAGTTTTGACACAAGATTTGATCTTAGGCATGTTGCTTACCTGTTTCATGTCACTAACTTGCGTTTAAATGGAGGAAATTTACTTTCTCACTTGCCTGGTTTATTAAGGTTAAATTCCTTGCCTAGAGTGGTGACAGGAACTATATTAGTATTTATATATTCCCGCAGGATTGCTAGCTGAACAGACAGTTTTTAGGGGAAATGTGGGAGAAATAACCTTGTTTTTCAAAGGTACCAAATCTGAACAGATATACTGTCATTTCCATTGTCCTTTTTTGCTACTAGATCTGAGGGTCACTTGTGCTTGCCTGTGAGATACACACATTCATTTCCTGAAGCACTACAGAAGCTATATCGTGGTGAGTTCAGGTAGGATTCACTGATCTTTGGTTTTCAAAAATGTGCTGGGATTGGAAAATGCTTAATGCTGTGCAATGCCTAAGGAACAGGTGAAAATCTTAATGCCTCAAATTGTGAATTTGGTGTAGATGTTTATTTACCATGTTGAAAATGAGTTTGTGGTGAAGAGTTAGATTGAAATACAAAGGATAAAGCTGACTGCTAGTTCCAACAAAAATCCTTCTGTTATGACCTGCAGTAATTGATTTTTTTTTTCTGGCTTAGCAAATTCGTGAATAAGGAACTGCATTCTTGTAAAGGGTATATTGGTTTACATATTTTAAGACTGAAAAGGATATGTAGTACAGTGATAGCCGTAAGAATAGAAGCTAATGAAACATATACACTTAGGAAATGGTCAGTGTGTTGCATCTGGGCTTTTCGTGATTGAGGTAGAGTGGCTAAACTTTTGCATAGGATTAGTGTAAGGCAAAGCTCTTCATACTGAAGAGAACTTGACCTTTTTAATACTAGATATTCTTCAAATAGAAGAATCTCACTCTAAAAAGAAACAAGCTGAATTTTACAGGACAGACTAGAGAAGAGTTTTTAAATAGTTGTTTTAAAAGAGACGTTCTGTGGTCTAGTAACTTTTCTAGAATACGCTTAGGATGACAAACCATCAAACAGAAATCAGTCACTTGAAAATACATAGCAGTTGAGTTTTGCTTACACTTCTAGCATATTAAATTTGTAGCTTGAAGTGTAACTATGTTTTTGTCAAAGAAAAGTTCTGAAATGAAGTGAATACAGCCACCAGAACTGATAAATAACTGTAGGGGTTTCAATAGATGTTGCTAAATAAAGTACTTTCAAATCCTGTATTCTGAGACTTAGAATATAGAAGCTTTTTACTCTCCATTATTCTAAGTTGCTTAAGTAAAACCACTAATACAGATAACCCCCCTTGATAATCTAGGCAATTTTGATGTTTTCTTATATTCTTGTTGCCAGCACTCCTCTTTTTCCTCATTATGGAGCTGAAGCTGCACCAGAGTGAAAGAGAAAGGATCTCCTTGATTATTTTTCTGAAATAATAGGAACTGTTATTCCTAAGCAAGAACCTGAGCAGGGGTTTCATTTGACAGTTCTCAGATTTACTTGGCCCTAAAGAAACTCTAAAATAGGTGGGCCAGTGACTGAGCTTGTCTGGAAGGACTTTTGGTGGCTTGGAGTTGCATATGGATGATGAGGCAATTGTATTTTCTCCTTGTCCTTGAGGTGTCAGTCAGTGTAACAACCCATGTAAGCACTGACCTTGTAGTCCCATGAAACAACCAACTTTATTGATTTATAAGGGGCAAGCCATATCAGTTTACCCACGTTTCTTTTCTTGGTGGTCAGTGGTTTAACAGGTTCTCAGAATAGGAGTATAATATGGATACAGTCTCATTTTCTAATTTCATAGAGGATGTGACATGTTCTAGCATGAGCATTGTAAGGATGGTGGAATAGTGGTACTCACTGTAAGCTGTCTGTCTAACTACCTGAAACCATACTTGGAATTTAAGGGTAGATAGGATGTGTTGAATGAGGATCTACAAAGATGGCAATGAGGAAAAACTAGTAATATAGTAATTTAAAGCACTAGTCTTCCTAGCAGTAGTTTTAGGAAAAGGTATTTACTGTCACCTGAATATCAACAATATGAATGGGGAAAAGATATGCTCATAATACTTGTAATTTGCTTTCTTAGTCAAAACTTACTATTTTGTTTTATGAAATCTCTAAACTGTAGAAGGAAAAAGGAATTGATATCTCTAGGGAAAAAAAAAGATCTGAATGTTGTAACATGACTTTTATATCCTTCTCTTGCTTCAGCTGAATTCCTCTGAATCATCCTGAATTCCTCTGTATCATCCTAAGTTCCTAGGCTAGGGGAGATTGTTAAAGTGGGAGAATACTTGTGGCCTTTTGCAGAAAGGGAAGGATAGAGCTGTTTTTCTGGACATCTGCAAACAAAGTGTGTTAAAAGTACAGCATATATTGCTCTATAAATTCTTGTGAGCTTCTTATTCTCAGAATCCTTACATCAGTCATTCATTCACAAGTTAGAATCACATGTCTAAAAAGAAGAGTTGTTATATCTTTGTAGGCTACTTTTGGCCAGTGTTGTCTTGCTTTACACGTGCAAAATAACATTATGTAGCAAATTGGTAAATATAAAGTGTTTACTTGAAGTGTGCCTTTGAATATATTTAACTGTTAAGGTGTTCTGCTATGAGAGTGAAGACTCTGATCCTATCTAATTCTGTAATGAATATTTCAACTATTGAAACCAACTTCTTTCCCCTCTCTTAGGTGGCAGTGGCGGCAAAGAATCCGATTGTATCTTGAGGGAACTGGTATTAACACAACTCCTGTAGATTTACATGAACAGCAGCTGAGCCAAGAGCAACACAGCAGGGCTCACATAAATGAAAGATTCCAGGATCAAAGTAAGTTCAATATCTGACAAGAATATAATCATTTGCTGTGATAACTTGAAATAGAAGATGAAGATTTGTAAGAGTTGAAGTGTTTGAAATCTGGGCACTGCACTTGAGAGGCAGCTCTCCTTAGCTGAAAACCCAGATTAGTGTCTTTTAGAAGTGTCTTTTTTTTCTGTGTGTTTATTCTGGACTGTACAATTAGAACCAGTTTTCAATATTACTGGTTAATTTAGAGATGCTTTCAAAGAGTATTATCTAATGTCAAAATACCTGATCCTTTTTAAAATGCTGTCTTGTAGAGTTACTATAACCACTTGAGTGTGTGGGTGTGTTACACATGGACTCTTAGCTTGTTATTTCACAATTGAAAAAGCTGGTCTTGGGCTACTAGCAGGCAAATAAGGAATTAAAAGTGAGATTCTCTTCCTTGGTAATTCTTCAGTTATCAAACACCTTCAACTGTTTTCTTTACCATGATTTGAAGAATCATGATTCTGTGAGTAACCTGTGTCCAGTACTGCATTTGCTCACTGAGAAGTCCTTGTAAACATGAAAAGTTTGTTAATCTGCCTCAATTACCTTGTGGTATGAAGTCTAATTCTTTGAACTTCATCAGAAGTAGCTGTTAAGTCACTGTCACTTCTTGGCTGGCAGTTACTGACAGAAGAGAAGACTTCATTCTGGTTGCCCATGAGTTTTCAGGGGAAGCAATGTCTGAACCTAAATGTTATTGCCTTACTGACCTTGGTTCAAATATTTGTTTTCTCCAGTAAAGGATAGTGACTGTCTACAGACTAAATCAGTGAAAAATTGAGTCCTTCAAGAAAATGGAGGGTTAGGTCTAAAATACAAACCCAGGCAGCAGACTCTGTCCTCCAGTGAGTTGTGAATTATTTCTCAAGATTTGGGTTGTAAACCCATGACTCAAAACTGCTGTATTCAATATCTGCAGGATCTGATATTTCTGGTCCACATCTTTTACCAGTGAGAGCACTCAATGAAGTCTTCATTGGGGAATCTCTTTCATCCAGGTATGTTTAATTGTTTGTTGCTACAAGGAACAATTTATTTTATTTCTTTTTATAATATTGCAATGGACAATCAGTGATGGGATTTTACTGTCAAGTTTCGGTTCTAATGTATAGATATTTAACACTGATTGTATTATTGCAGATTACAAAGTGTATTTTCAGAGGTGTAAGTGTAGTAATGTTAATTTCTCTTTTTCCACCTCCTGTCTGGACATTCTTTCATCTTTCATTTTTCCTGACTGTTTTCTTTCCCTTTTATTGAAGATTTAAATGCCTATTCTTAAACTGCCTCCTCTCCTACATCTCTTCTTAAGTATCTTTTCATAAGCTCTTAGTATGACCAAGCAGAAATAGCCTTTAGCATGACCAAGTACTCCTTTTCATGCCTTTCTGTCATTAGAGACAAACATATCAGCGTGCCTTTGGCAGAAGCTTTGTTATTGGGGAAAAACAGTTACTTCCTTGTTTTAAGAAATAAGTTTGTATCAAATCATAATACTGCCTTATCCAGGATATATTTCACTATCCTTCTGTCCTGAAGATCAGTGTATTTTCAGCAGCCAAACAATAAGAAGGATGTGGAGAATATGACTGGAACCGTGGTAAAAGAGATAAAACATGATCCTTGGTCAGGATTTGGTCAAACTTTCACTTGTATTTTATATCCCTTTTCCCTTTATTGTTTTTCTTGAAAAACCCCAAACAACAACTACAGAAAACCCAGTTCAGAGTGTAACTACTTCTTGTGTTTGCACAATGCTCGGGACACTGATTGCTGCTGGAAACATATAAATGTATAAATGTTCCACGAGTGCTTTATATTTCATCTGGACTGCTGCCTCAGAGTGGCAGAAGGAATTAGTCTCAAAGGGATACAAATCTTGCTTTCTATTAAATCAAACCTAATTTTATCAAGATTCTAAAAGGTTTCTTTAACATGCAATGATAGAGGAACACAGAGGTGTTTTCTAACCCTTTGAGTGTCACAAGTACGTTGTGGTCTTTGGTTCCAGTGTATTTGATAACCACTGAGGGACACCATGCCTGTAGGAACTAATCTCTAGAAATAATACTGTGTTAATGGGGCCTTACACTTGAAGACTTAAATAGTTATGAATCTTCTGTAAGGTTCACATACACAGGTCTGCTGTTTATTAGGACAGAATGACTCAAGGAGCTGCCTCTAAGGTCTTATTCTGAATGTCAGTGAAGAAAACAAGGAAATAGAAGAAAAATTACCCAAAAGACCTTTCTTACCCAGCCTGCAAAAATTATCTTAAACTGAATCAGATTGTGCACCTGTGTTATTAACTTACTTCCAGTTCTTTCATCTCCCCATTTTCTCAAGAGTGATTACACAAAATGCCCTTAGTTAGTAAGAGTATAAACTGTTAGACAGCAAACAGTGAAGAGTTGCATTCCTAGTGCACCTAGTGCATTCCTTCACCTAAAATAGCTTGGTAAGGTCCATTTACTAAGGAAGGTGAAACTCTGTCATGCGTGACACAGTGAATGTGGTGTTTTTCTAAGAGGGTACCTGCTAATCTGAAGGCTGTTTCATACTGTTTGCATTAGGCACTATGAACATCAGCAGCTTTAGTTCATAAAGAAACTCTTCTGTTTTGAAGCTTATAGAGAGAAACTCTCTGGCCTCTCTAGGCCTAACATTAGCAATCCCCTGGTACGTGAACAGTAACATGCAGGAGATGATTGTACCCCAAGGCTTAGTACATCTCAGTTTTAGGAATAATTTTCCCTGGAGAGAAATATAAGCCCACTGTTTAAAGCTGTTCATGTAGGACTGGATTTTTAATTACTGAAGTGATCAAGAATTCAGCTTCAAGCCATGCTATTACTTACTTATGTTAGAGTGCCTTACATCCTAGTGTTCGCTGATATAACTGAATGCGACCCAATGATAGCATAAACACAGTTTTTCAGTAGTGCAACAATTATGCAGGGAAGGTAATTATTTACAGTTTTATTTGTCAGTCCAATAGACTCTGCTTGTATCCAAAGCTATCCCCAGATGAACCATAGAGGTGTTTTTTGTGCCTAAATGAATGAGAAGTGGCTGCAGAAAAACTGCCTGAAAGTTCATACTGCAAATTAGGTCCATTATAAAAACTGCATTACATAGTGAATCAGAAGTAGCTGTCAAATTGGAAGCACTGTGCAAAGCCTGTAAAATTGTCATCCAGAGCTGAAACTAGCCCTTCTAAATTGTTATGTGCCTGATAAGGCTGTGTGTTCTGTCTTATTCAGGGAGAACTTTAAGTCCTGCAAACCCAGTTTTAAATTCTCGCTTCATAGGGCCTCCTATTATGAAATATCAGTTGATGATGGTCCTTGGGAAAAACAGAAGAGTTCAGGGCTTAATGTGTGTACTGGAACAGGATCAAAAGCATGGTAAGTACATGTTGCTGCTTTGATATAAAATATAATTTCAGATAAGCTAGATGGACCTATTTTGCTTACGCATTTTGTCTATACTGGTACTCTGTTGGGTTGTGGGTAAGTCAGTGAGTGTCAAATATTCTCACTGTGAGTATGGTTCAAAGCTGTCTCAGGCATATGAGAAGAGCAGAGCTTTCATTACTTGTAGGCATGGAGGGAAGCACTGAAAGCATGAGGAGCTGCAGCACTGAGGTAGAAGTTTAGCTTAGGTGTAGTTTTGGTGAAAGAGGTTGCATGCCACATGGGAAGGTGAATGGGTGGGAGTGGTGAGGGAAAGAGCTTCTGCTCTGTCTTGCAGAGCATACTGGGATGATCTGTGAACTACTCTTGTTGGCTAAAATGAAAATGCTTAAATACTGTCGCTCAGTAAACTTACAAAAATCTGGGCTCTAAGAAGAATGGGAAAACACAGTGTTAAGTGGTCTCTGGCACATCTACTGTCCATTCTCCTTTCAAGCCTCTTGTTTCTTTTGTATTTAATTGACAGGGCACAATCTCATTGCCAAAGCATTCCCCTTAAACGAAGATGGCCATATCTACACAAAACTGTGCCAGCTTAGTCAAAGGGGTAAATTATTTTAACTTCAGCTTAACCAAGCTGCAGTACTGCATGTAAATCTAATCAATTTAGTTTTGAGATGTGAGACATGTACAGTGAAAACCTCGAAATCTATTTGTGCTCATAGTTTAAGGTTTTACAATAGGCCCTGTATTTATGTGGCAGGCTAAGATGAACTAAAACAGAAGCTTTTAATGAAATTTGAAAATGAATATTCATGCTGTAACCATGGTTACTGGGTTTTACTCTTCATTGTAATTCAGAATTTTGTATTCAGTCAGGCTAAGTTAGTCCTGGAGCCTGCCAAGGATGAAATTGGCAGACTGCTAGGGAAACTTTCCTACTGTTCAGTACCTTGGGAAAGTACAGTCTTTAATTCAATGCTGTTCTTACACATTTCATTTGCTTATACAGTCTGTACTGAGCAATCCCAGAACCAGGGACCAAACTCCAGGATTGCCCCTTTCCATTGCTGTAATCAGTATGTGTTGCTGGACTTCTCTAAACTGAGGCCAAGGCTCAGTAGGGTGATATTCCTTAGCCTGTGGTTTGAGATGTTCATAGCACAGTGACTGTGATTAGCACCACAGGAGAGAGACTTTTTTGAGTTTAAACTTAGCTCAAACTGAGCTTTTATGCTCACTTTTTCATTCAAATGTGTCAAGTGCAGAAGTGTGTGATCTGACTGTTCCTTTTCTATATACACCAGTTCTGGTGAGATTCAACTCCACAGCTTAGGGTACAAACAAAGAGGTACAGTATTTGTAAAGAAATGTTTGGTTCATAAAGGAAAACTAAGAGGAGGAGTTAATTTGCAAGGGTTGGGTAGATGGGATAAGAACACACTGAATCTGTAGAACTGTCATGCTTCAGGTTTTTTAGTGTAGACTTAAATCAGCAGTTATTGGGGTTTTAAGGCAGGAGATTATTGATATGGAGACTACATCACATGTATCGTGCTCTTTTTTTCTGAAGACTTTACTTAGTGGATTCTTAAGGTTTACAAAGCCACAGGTAGATGCCAAACCAAGAGTTAATTTAAATTATTTTTTTTGGAAGAGACTGGTATCAGCTCATACATAGTAGCATTCTTTTTTATTTTCTTTCCCAAATGTTGAACATAGTTTTTTGTTTGTATGCAGAATTTTTGGGGTTTTTTTGCTTTGTTTTTTTCCTAAGCTGTACTGCTCAGCAAACAAGACTTCTACTTCTCTGTCTAGGTCCTATAATATTAACAAGGTTGCACATCAAGCTATTGAAGAGATCCTTAAGATTGGTGAGTGAATAGTGTGGCATTACTAGCTAAGTTGATATAAATATACACCTACCTAATTAGGGCTCTTTCTCTTTGCTCAACAGCAAAAAAGCATGGAAGTTTGAATATGCCATTGAACACGGACTTAATACAAAAAGGTCAGTGAAAAAGGCGAGATTTCTTTAAAGTGTCTTGACTTTGACCAGATGATTTGCTTTGTATTCTTAATACTCAGCACTGCCTTCAGTATTGTAGCGCTCTTTCAATAATAATAGTCTTTCATGCAAACATTATTTAGGCACATTTGGCAAAAAAAATGGCTTACTTGATAGGAAAGCATTTGCTTAGACTTCTGTATGTATAAGGATGTTCAGGAGAATTTCAGTTCTTCTAAGATTTGAAACACTTAATGTTTAATCACCTGAAGAATGCTGTTGAGCGTTCTCCATGAAGTAGAACTGAAAGGAATATTCTGTAAAAGTACTTTTTTTTGGCAGGTGTAGGCTATTAAACATCTGCCAAGACTCAGTATTCCCTCTTGATAGGGAAGCCACTCTTTCCTGGAGGAATGTATGTTTTTGAGAGTAACTAATTTTGCTATAAAAACTAACGGCTGATTTCTCTGTTTACAGTAACAAATGATTACAATGAGTCTCTGCTCTACAGTCCAGAGGAACCAAAGATGTTTTTCAGTGTTAGAGAACCTATTGTAAACAGGGTTTTCTCAAGTAGCCGTCAGCGTGGGTTCTCTTCAAAGTAAGTGTTGGCTACAGTAGTGAATACTTATTTCATTCTGTGTATTTGTCAAAGTATGAGTAATCAAGGACTTTCCCTTGAAGTGTTTCAACATCCAGTTTTTGTTTTGAGTGGATTGAGTATTGTTCTCATAACAACAGGAGGAAAATGTTTCCTAGTTGTGTTATGTCTATTTAATGTTTGATCCATGCACAGTCTAACAGAATAAAAGGATTTCACTGTGCCTAGTTTTGAGTGTGTGCCATTTCTCTCAGTATGAGACACAGGCACTGGCAAACTGGAGTGAATTCAGGAAAGGGCCACTGAGAGGATGGGGGGGCCAGAAAACACTGTGTATAAAGGAGAGACTCAAATGGTGCTTTTGTGTAGCCTGGAGGAGACAAAACAAAGCTGGGGGGGATCCAGTTGGTGTCTTCAGCTGCAAAAGGGTGGTGGTTATGGAGATGACTGAGTTAAACTCTTTTCAGAGGAGAATATGAGGCAACAGCCATGATTTTATAGGATGTAAGATTTTGATTAAAAAAAAATAAATTTTTTTTACAGTGAGAATAGTCAGGTCTTAGATCAGTGTGTCCAGCAGTTGTGCTATCACTGTCCCTGGAGATACTCAAAATTTGACTGGGCAAGGCCCTAAGCAACCTAACCTGTCTTTGAAGTAAAGCCTGCTTTGAGTAGAATGTTGGACTCGGTGTCCTTCTGAATTATTTGGTAATTAACCATTTTAACTTAGGGCCCTTTTGCCAGGGGAGGTTTAGATTGAGTGTTAGGAAAATTTTCCTCCCAGAAAGGGTTGTCAAGCACTGGAGCAGGCTTCCCAGAGAAAGAGTGGAGTCATCACCCCTGGAAGTGTTTAAAAGACATGTAAACATGCACTTACGGCCATAGATTTAGTGGTGGTCTTGCTAGTGTCTGTTTAGAGGTTGGACTCCATGATCTTGCATGTCTTTCCCAACCTAAATGAATCTATGATTTTTGTGGAGCTTGCCACAATTAAATATTAAGCCATAAAACTGTTGGTTCCATGTTCAGAATAACTGAACATATAAACAATAACAAACTATTGAAAACAATACAGTATCTCAGTATTAATTAAATGTTAATTCAACCTTTTACATCAAACAAATGTCTAAGGCTCTGACCTGAAGGGGACCCAAATTCTTCTGCTTTTGAGCCACATCAGTGTTAACAACAGCATTGTATGACCTAGTCATAAAGGACATCTCTGGCCACTGGAACTAAATATTATGATATTAGATGCCCACTGGGTAGGCGTCATGTGTTGAAATGTTTACTGCTGCTTGGTCATTTGAATCTGGGAATTCTCAAGGGTGAGTAAATCTGTAGAGATGGTTAGAGGAGAGTTTAAAACAGAAGCAAATAGCTGCATTTTCACCTGTGGGTGTTACAGCACTGAGTCTTGGAGTCCTCAGCATGTGATGTACTATAAAAATTATACTGGAGTTACAAATGTCTTTGCATACCTACAAGGGATATCTGACAATTTTTTCTTTTTTAAGTAGAATTTGCTGCCTGTCACAGTTGATCTTGATACTAGGCACCTCTCCATTGCTATTGCTTATCTTTTTTGGCATGCTAGCTGCCCAGAGTGGAGTGGAATTGGAACATGTCTCCATGTTCTCCTGCAGTGTCCAGACTTGGCTGTGTTTTAGTGATGCACAGGCCAATTAGGCATTGATGCTGTGGCTGTGCTTTTAAGCTTTCCATGTATCTGAAAGATGTGTCTTCCTGCAAATCTAAGTCACTGGATAGTTGTTGATTCAACTGTGGAGATCAGAACATTGTATAGAGCAAGAACTCATTACTTAATAGCGTTCTTGTTTTCTGTGTGAAGGGATAAATTTCAGTGGTTGAGTTAATTTTCCTTTTAAAGATAAGTGATGAGGAAGGTGGTTAGTAGCTTTGTTCTGTCTTGACTGGTTCTAAAAGAGAGGCCTTAAATTTTATAAGCTTAGATTTAAATTTATTAACTTAAAGATAGTGTAGTCAGACTCTAATATTGACAGTAATAAGCTGCAATACCTATTCAAGACATTGTCTGACAAGCATTCTGACCTTCAGCTTTGTGTTTGAATTTACTTTCCTTTCTCTCTGAATGATTCATGTAACAAAATACACTGTATTAATATCCAAATTATTTGAATCTCAAGCATTGCTGTTGAAACTGTTTCAATTAACATGAATACAATACATTAGAATCATAAATTAATTGAAAACTTTTCTGTGAAGATTAAGTAAATCACAGTTAAATAGGATTATCAGTAGCTTTCTTTAAAAAATATAACTAAACTGCAACTTTCAATACCAAGTGTTGAGTTATAGGTTCTTTTCAGCCTCTGGGAGCAATAGTCTTCATCTGAACAAGTCCTTCGATTCCCCCTGAACTCTCTGCTAAGTCTGTGCAAAGCAGTGATAACTGGGGGTGGTTGTAGTGCTTGGTCCCATGCTAAATGGTTCTCTAAGAATGTGATTAAGCACTTAGTGGCCCACGCAGAAGAATGTCCTAAACCCAGTCTTACTGTTAAGTGCTTCTGTGAAATACTTAAATGTTTAAGCTGTTTTGTGAAAGCTGACTTCTGTTTCCCAGAGTGTGTGTCCGTTCCCGTTGCTGGGATGCCTGTATGGTTGTGGATGGAGGAACATCTTTCGAGTTCAATGATGGGGCGATAGCTTCAATACTGATTGACACAGAGGATGCACTGTGCACTGTTCTGCTGGAAGAATGAAGGACCCTCATGTCTTCTGCTGAAACATTTACGGATCCATAGAGGGAAACCATGGGGATATCACAATGCTGCATTATATTGGAAGTTGGCCTTTTCAGATGCAAGAGCATTTGGAGGAAGCTTGAAATGCTTTTCATTCCTTTGGGTTGGGGAAACATTAGCCTGATACTTAAGCTCTTTTTGCATCTGGTGTAAAAGAAATGTATCTGAAGTGTTACCTCTAACTTCAGTGAAAATTGACATTTTAACCTGTAAGGCAAACATGAAAGAACAGCTTTTTAAACACAGGTAGTTGGGTCAAGTATTAAGCCAGTAGCATTAAATATTCAGATGTACAGTTTTTTAGTAACAGTCTGGGACTGATGAAACTAAGTACCTTCATACATACACTTTTGTAGAAAAGTTGACTGTCAGTCTAGCAATTTGATGCAAGGATATATAGATTTTGGTAAACCATGATGTTGATGTAATAGAAATGGAAATACAAACCTTTTGTATGCTTTTCAAAAATTGTACAACTTTGTAGTTTCATACAACTTGTGGCAATTTTTTTTGTTCTTCCAGTATTTTTTCTACTTTGTAGACTTACATCAAAAGTAAAAGTCTGGTTTAGTATATCTAGAATGAGGTAGCTTTTACTTTTTGTTTGGCTAGCGAGGGACTTGAACCCTTCAACAGGAATATTCAAATTAGAGAAATCATGTTGAAGTAAGATTGATTCCTTCACTGAGTGGATTAACTGGCAAACAGGTGTTCAGTCACTAGTGTATGTTGGTGGCTATTATTAAGAAAGGTATTTGGCCTTATTAAGTTGAATGGTTGGAATTTTAGGTTACAAATTTCTTATAATTAAAGAAGAATGATATACTCTGGGTACTAGGAGTTAGAGCACAAGCTAATACCTATGTCTTCCAGTTTGCCATGATTTGTTTTTACCTTCCCCAGAAAGTTTAAATTTCCAATCCTGTGCTGAGTTCTACTGATATTTAACTGGCAACAAATCAGTTTTACATGTCTCTGCTCATATTAGGTAAGCAAGTTGATACTAAAAAGAGCTCTGATTATAGAAGAGGGAGTGACTTTTTAAATAATGTTTTGGAGAAACTGTGAACTGTGACTGCCTGTTAAAATCTGTGCTGATAATTGCATAGATGAGGGGGAAGAATTTGACAAAATAAATATTCCTACAGCAGGAACTCTTCTGCTACATGACTTGAAAAAAGTATGTTTTGTCCTGTCTGCTACAGATTGGCTTCCAAAACTGAGTTTTCTTTAAACTACTTTTGAACGAAGAGACTTCTATAACAGATGTTCTCAGGTCTAATGGAAATGTTCTCCAGTGTGGCCAACCAGTTTATTTACTACTTGCAAAATGTAAGCTGCTCTTTATAGGTGGAGGAAGTGGATAAAGGATTTTTTCCTTCTATGACTTAGAGTGAAAAACATAATTTAGGGAAAATTGATTTGACCAGACCATTCAGTTCTAGGAAAAGGTGATACTGATGGAGATTTCTGAATAAACTATCACTGTTTGTGTACATTTTACCTTTTAAGTGTGCTGCAGAGTGAGTTATTCACACTATCTGGTTATTATGATTGCAGATCCAGAGGGGAAAATAGAAGTAGCCAACTAATCTTTCAAAACTTGGTAAGTTCAGGAGGTATCAGAATAAAGCCTTTAATATCTAAAATAATCTGCAAAACTTGTCTAAAGGTAAAGATGCAAAAGACTAATCTTTCTAAAGTCATGTGCACACAGACTAGGGTGTTTTAGTTATTGTCAATCCATCAGTAAGCAGTTAAAGATAGCTTATGTGCCTCTGCCTAGTACACTAGTCAACATGAGATAACAACCCCAAGCCCACCAATGCCATTAACACTAACTTATTACTTCCTAGGACTTTGCCACTGTTAAGAGTGGATTTAGGTATTGAATACCTGCATAGACAAATCTATGCCAGAAATCCCATCCCCTGCTTAGATACTTGTGTGCTGTAATGTTTTAACGGAGACTGGTTAGTCTGATCAGTAAGATACCTCTTAAACATGCCTGTCATTCCTTGTTGTGAATGTCAAGACTAAAAGACAATGTTTTCAGGCCCTACAGACCCAAAGTATGATCTGTTTTAGGACTTTGACAAGTTCCTAACTTAGCAAAATGGAAGCCTGACCTACTCATGAGTGGCCTCTACTGGTTTTGTCTAATTTCATTGCACTTTTGTTGAAGCATTTACTGGTGAATGCTTAATTAGGATGATTCAGAAATCTGTAATAGTCAGCAGCTACCTTTTTTATTGAAGAACTGTGGGACCCTTTTTAAGGATCCTGTATTACAAGGGATTACAATACAGACAATTTACCTGGCAGACAGTATTCCATGACAGGACTGAGTATTGGTTTAACACTGATTTTAATCTGCCTGGACTGGCAGTGATCTTTGCACCTCTTCTACCTGCTGAGTGAAATCCATGGTCTTGTCGTTTAGTGCCAGTCCACACTGTGTTCTGCTAAACTAGACCTGTCATTCTTTGCCTTTTTTTTCTCGAAGTGGTGTTTATACATTATGTAATAAAAATGAAAAGGTTAATTGATAAATGAAGCTGTCCTGTGTTTTATTTCTACTTTCAAAAGTGTTTCATGTGCTCAGCTTCTTCTCACTTTTTGTTCGAGTTCTTCTAATGGTTTGTAAGCCTTAATGCCTTAGGTATATAGTGCACAGGCTGCGATGTAGGAGTTTTTGGTATGAATTGCGTAGCGCTACAAACTTAACTTTTTCTATTAGTACAAGGTCAGTGGTGCACCTTAACCCCGCGCACTTCATTATGTGTCTGCTACACTAGCCATCATAAGCAACAGATGGGTGGTAGAGCTGTTGATCCACTGCCAACACTGAACCTGGCACTTCAGAGTAGATCAGGACTATTCCATCTTGTTACACCTATACTACGGTCCCAGTTCTGTTCAGGGCTTTAAAGCAGTCTAGTAAATACAAAATGTATTCATGATAACACCCTGTGAGCACCGCTTTACACATTGCTTGAGCAAATTTTGCACCCCATAACACACGGTGGCAAATAGGGGAAACATTCTCCCATCCATGAGTCATTTTGTACAATATAGCAATTTCTTACATCTTTATTAAATGCAAGAGAAGTTGCCTGGAGTTACATTGTGCACAGACAGAAGTATTTTTGATAATGCTAAGCTGCACTACTTTCCTTGAAGTAATTTAAGGCATAAACCTAGGGCAGCAAACTGTGAAGCAGCAGAATATCCAGTATCCTCCAACATCCCATCGTTTCAGCTTTCACAGGTATGTCACCCATTAATTCCTTTGTAAGGCACTCAAGCCCATTAGAGACTCAGGTGTTACTTACACTGTTTCATTTAATAAAAACTAAAACAACTTAGCATGAAATGTTTTACTATACTCTAGAAAGTCAAGTTAAATACCAAATTCTAGTACTCGTACAATCTTTCCACAGTAAATAAGCTGTTCTGCACCACCAGGTATTCATTCCTCAGTGTTTTTCTTCAGACTGCGGTGGGAAAGACTGTACCTATGCAACAGCCCTGCAGTTAATGCTGTAGGCTACTCGTAAACATTAATGAATAAGTTCACCTGCTTGCTTACCGCATTCATGGGAACAAGAGCAGCACATTTATGCCCTACACAGCGTCCAAGTCTTGCCCTTGAACTTGCCAGCTAGAACACCTTTTGGAACAGTCTAGGCTTATGGACAAGGACCCTGATAATAGATGAAGATGAAAGTTTGACTTAAAGTCATTACCTGTCCCTATCCATTTGGATATCCTATTTGGTTTGGGGTTTTTTTGTTTGGGTTTGTTTTTGACAGTTACTCAGCTTTTACTATGACTTCAAAAAAAACCAAGCCAAAAACACAGACAATAGTGGTTAGTGATACAGAACATGAAGTTCTACTACAAACAAACTATTAGAAAAGAGACATCAATCAATGCCTCTTAATAGCACCAAAACACCTCTTTCTTCCAGCATTCTTATGCTGCAGTCCCATGTTTTGGTTTTTTGGTCGTATCTAGAACCATTTGAGCCCTCCTCCTGCACGATTTCTACCACTGTATCAGTTGCAGTTGAAAGATATTATTCCTTATAAGTTTCATCTAAGAATAGGCTCACAGAAGCTACATTAAGGTTCTGTAACATTTCATTAGAAAACCTAGCACCACAACTTAAAACCAGCATGGATAACCAACATTTATTTTTACAGATGCTAATTCTGAATAGGCTTCTCAGACTGTGTGTTTGCTGACAGTGCAGAATACTAAAGTGTCATTTGTGGCCTGCTAAATAAAAACCTCACTGTAGCTCCTTTATGCTGCTTCTTAATTCTACAGCACTGAGGTCTCTTAGCTGCTTTTGTGTAGACATCCCCAATTTACTGTTTTAAAGTTTGATTAATTCAGACTCAGTCCTCTGTTGTGCTCACAGTGGGTAGCATCTCATCTTACTGTGCATTTAGTTCAATTAAGTAGCTGAATAGGTTTAATACCTAATTATTAGAGTTCTGCAAATTCCTTAATAAACCTTAAGGTATGCAGCACCTCTGCAAGCTGTTCCAGGAGCTGTAGAACTGGAAAAGCTAACCAAAAGCACCTTTACAACACTTTAGTGCAATAAAAGCTGCATCAAAAGTTGCAACAGTTGCTAGAGGCTGAGACATTGTTTTGAAATGTTTTTTTCAAAGATCCCCTNAAAAAAACTTGAAAGAAAAATTCTGCAATTGCTCAGAGATCATCAGATCTCTAAAGGCTTTAAGTACAAAAATGCCACAAAATACTGTGAAACATCATTAAGGTGTGAGACCAAATTAGAATGCTTTTTACAATAACAGTACTATGATTAGAGGTGCTCCAGCACTTCATTTCTTAAGGAGCTTCAATGCACGGTGTGTCCATTGCATCCAGTGCATTGTACATGATCATAAGAAACTAGGATTTCTCAGTGACAATCTGCATTTGATGCCCCAAATCTCGTGGTTCTTTTTGTTGCCAACAGTTGGCCTTGCGATGGTTGTGAAATGTGAACAATTGATCTTCATATCAGGCAGTGCTTCCTCGAGGAGCTGCAGGGAGCTGTCAGTCACTATCCCAAACACCTGAAGAGTCTTCAGTGTTCGGATTTCACCAAGTTCCCTAGAAAAATACAAAACTAATCATGAAACTAAAACAATTTTTTCTTATTTCAGTCTGTACCCAAGCTAGATAAATCCATTTCTACTAATTTTTTAGAAGAGGGTAACTACTTACACACATTTAATTGAAACTAGTTCTCTGTACTGATACTCCACAAAACTGTCTGAATAAATTATTTTTTGCTGATCTTGCTTTCACAGAATGAAAACAAACTGGTCCTTCCCTTTTTATTTATCTGGACTTAACAATTTAGAAAAATGGAAAAAATTGCCCCAGTTGAAGATTCAGGATGTGGCTCAGAGGACATAAACCCCTACAAATTATCAGTGTCCAATTTGTGGCAATATTTTGATGAGTATCCAGCCCTGGCTTCTTGGCTGCTTTACATCTTCCCAGTCATCATGTGAACTGTACATCTATAAGCAAGTACTGGACAAAGTCAAAAGGCTGAGGCACACACACAGCTACAGAAAAGGTTCTTCAGATGCCCATTTTCAATAGTCCTGCTCCACTCACAACCTTTTTTCTTCTTGTTGACCACTTCCTTTGGATTGACATCCTTCCTGAAAGTATTAAGATAGAAAGCTTCTATACTAATTAAAGGCAGAAAAACCCCACAAACGAGTAACTCCAAGTGTTTCAGTTGCAATCAGTAACTGACAAAGGTGCACACAAAAACAAATATACAGAGATTAGCTAGTCAGCAGGTACTGCCAACTTTGCCAACTTTTCCAAACCTTGCTGCATAGTTGAAGTCTAACATTGACAACAATACTGGTCCCTGGCAGGACTGGAAACTCCAGTTCCAGCAGTGAGACCATTGGTAGAATGGCACTAACAGAAGACATGTTGCATGCGTGGAGCGGCCAGCTGCATGAGCACAGACTGGTATCAAAGAAAGGTTCTCTCAGACACCTCCGGTTCCAGTCTGGATTCTCAAAACGGACATGCTCTAGCAGTCAGGTTATTTTATCTCAGTCCTATTCCCAACTCCTCATACGAGTAAGCTTTTCAAAAGAGCACTCGCAATTCTAAACCTAAAATAAAGCCAGTTTAAGTTGACTTACCCTGTGTATGACTAGCAAACCAAAGGTATTTGGAGATTACTTACACTAAGGCAGCAGGTGATATCTGATAACATCGGCTAAGACACAGATGCTGTAGGAACATAAGTTGTCGAAAATACTGGAAGCACTCAGGCTTTAACATCATGCTGTCACTGTACATGAGAGCACATTAAACAAAGGCTTAAGTATAAAGCAGCAGTAAATTTGGTGTTTCCAAAATTCAGGCCAAGAAATGTAATGAACATCAACTTCTTCTACAACTGAAGTACGTTTTTGCTTAATATGGAAGCAACCCATCTCTAGTGTATATGTCTTGTGAGGGGTGGAATTTCTATTTTCACTGAAGGGCAAGAGAAGCAGAAGTTTCTCTTCACACAAGATACTCTGTAGCAGAACTCCTGCCAAAAACAAGCAAGTTCTTCACACAGAGATTTCAGAATACTGTCACTGACGAGGTTACAACATCTTTTTTTTTCCCCCTTATGTAGCCAAGTAACTAATTAAACTGTTTCTGGGATGCTTGGCTCATAACCTGTAGGCACCTAAATGCTTTCTTCCATTCTACCTATCGACTACTCTCACTTGTTAGTTAACAAACCCCTAAGGTATATAACATTTATGCTGAGGTAACAAAATCAAGTCAGTTACCCGCTCCAGATTAGGTCATGCCAGATAGTAAATCTTTTGTAGTTTTAGCATAGGCAGTATTTTCTGGTTGTGCAGTGCTATGCAATCATGCATTATTGCTAATCCCCTGAGCCAAAAGGATTTAAGGCCTAGCTGCACAGGGCTTACCTGAGATCTAGATGGACAAGAAAAGGACATCTTTCCACCAGTGTTTTCACATCTGAAAAGAGGTCACACAGAGTCAGTCCACCTTTCATTAACAAGATGAACACACTTTATACAGCCTAGTCACTTCCATATATATTTATTTGTACCTTCTCTACGGGAACCCCACAACTAAAGCACAACTTTTTGCTTAAAAGATACATGCTTAAGACTTACAGCATATAGTCTGCCTATCAAGATACCTTGCAGGAACATCTTTAAATCCTCAGCAAAACAGATACATTTAGTTCAATGAAGTGTCCCTAAAAGTCAGATGCACCATCAACTTAGCAAGGGAGTAATTCAAGTGATACTTCTGTGAAATCTACCAGCAGATAGTAATACTGAGATGCCTGAAATACTTGCACGTAGTGAAAAAGCAACAGAAATCTTTCACACATCAAATGCCCTTTCAGAGCACCAAGTTAGGCATCCTTATTTTTATTCATAGAAAGTTCTTTGCTCATGACTAAAAATTATTTTTTTCCTGATTTAAACTGTAAATTCTTTAGATCTTTTTACTGCCTGCAAATAACACTGACTCACCTGTGGCTCAGATATCACCTAAAAGCCACTGTTACTAGCAAGGTGCTAAACAACATGCAAGAAAGTTTTGGTATTTCAGAATACACGTGCAAAAATTCAAGAAAATAATACTTAAATGATGATGATCAATGTGCTATTCAAGTCCTATGTGTTATAAATTGCACTGAAACAGAGTAAAGTCACTCAGAGAAAGTGTTTGGCAAACAGAAAAGGTGAGCACATTGTCTCTTATTGTCCAGTCAAGAGAAGGTTCAAATTCCTGATGTGGAGGAGATTATGTAGCATATTTGCCTGTGAGTCTGGGGCTGAGATAAGAAGATCAGTTGTTTCCCCACAAGGGGAAGGCAGTCAGGGTCTGTGTGATGTTTAAAGGGAAACTGGTTTGTCAGCCCTGTTGTCATATGTGCTCACTAAGAAAATTAATTGCTCTTTACCACCAAAGCAATTTCACTCTTGATCTATGCTCCTGTTCATTTTGTTGTACCCTCTCCCCAAATCTAGATTTATCTGTATTTTCTATTACCCTCCAACTTTACAAAACTTTTCCTCCTAGAACTACCAGCAAGTAAATAGGTAACTGTTGATTAATGAAATTGTTTGCCTTTCAATTAACTGGTATCTGTATGCCAGTCTGAAACTCAAGCAGCTACTATGACTGTTCTCTTTTGAAAGATGCCTTCAGTGGCCACAGCAGCAGAAGCATTAAGAAAGCTCCAGGAACAGTATCTGGAAGGCTAATTCACAGTGGAACACAAAAGTTCTACTTCAGAACTTACTTCAAAGTAAGGGCTATACCTTTCAATAGAAGATGAAAGGAGCTTTCACCTGACTTTTTAAATTCAGAAGAAAAATCACCTCAGCCTTCTTGACTTAGCCAGAAACAAGAGAAAGATTCTCTGACAGCAAAAACTTCAAGTTATACAGAGCATAAAATCAGTGTTAGTACATGATTTTTCTATACACAGAGTGGATGCCAACCAGAAGAATATATAAAGCCAGCTGCTCTATCCCACAGTGGGATAAAGGTTTGTCATGCTGCTATTTACCCGCTATTTGTAGATTCTCTCTGTATCCACTTAAATTTAATTGGGTGACCTTTGAAGTAACATGATTGACTGCTGCTTTGACATGGGTGGCTGTGAAGTCACACCAGGACAAGTTCAGCTCCTCCAGCCTACATAAAAATGAACAAAGAGTGTTAACAAGAACTAAATGCAGTTCTGATATTTTCTATTATAGTGGATACTTTTAAAGCAAATACTGGTAACACACCTAATACCAACTTCCTGTAGAAATTCCTAGAAATTCTGCTGTGACAATGATTAAGCACTAAGGAATGAAACAGATTACCCATCGGAATTTATCTTTGGAGATTTTCAAGATCCAACCAGAGAAAGTCCTCATTAACCTGACCAGTGCTGATTTTAGATCCTGATCTGGGTAAGGGGTTAGAGTGACTTCCCAAAGCCACTTCCAACTGGAATGATTCAGTATCTTAGGGAAGGGAAGGCTCTCTCCAAGGACTGCCACAGGGAAGCGTGTCTTTTCATCAGAAGAGTTTGTGACCTGAATGTGTTACTACTGAACAGATGGTCACATTGAGAGGAAAAAACACTATCTATCATTAGCATTGGTCAGATGACCAATTAATCCTAATTAGCATAAAATACTTCATAGTTTTATATAAACATTGGTCATGCTGTGAGCTTAACTCTTTACATGCTTGATTACCTATAGCTTATCACCATGGGGCTGGACAAAGTACTGTTCTGTGTGCAGGTGGTGTAGCAGTAACCAGAAGAAAAGGTACAGTGAATGCACAACTACAGCATTTAGCGGGCAATCTCCACGTAAATGAAGAACAGTTAAATTGCCACTAGCATTCCTAGGATCAGGTTTGCCATCTGCTATTCACTGTACACTGCACAGACTGCCATCCTCTAAAGAGCTCATGATCCAAGTAATCAGACCAAGCAACAAGAAAGATTAAGGGTTTGGCTCTCCACTTACTTGCAATTTGATAAAAAAACCTGCTTTTGCAGAAGGAAAGATTAAGTACATTGTCTAGCATGTCACAGGAAGTGAGCAGAAAGATTGGGATATAAATCCCAGACTCACTGGGGCTCAGTTCAATGACTTCCCGCCAGCAGATGGTTTAATCTCTGTAGCTGTCAATCTGGACACAGCGCTTCATGAACAAGACGGTTACCGAAGGATTATTCTACCATGGAAAGGCAGTGTTCTCTGCCATTCATGCTGTACTCTGATTGCAAAGGGAGCTCTGGGACTCCACTCTTCAGTTTCAAAAGACACGCTTTCACTTTGTAAGAATCATATACTGCTTTCATAAAAAAGATCAAATTTACATGGTATCAAAGGAACATAAATGGGGTTTACACACTAACAAGGATGATTCAGGAAACACATGAAAAACTACCAAAGTACATCTTTGCTATTAAGGAAGAAAATAGCTTGATGGAAAGAAACTACCTGACTATTCTGCGTATATTCAACTGTTAGGCATTTAGGAACAGAAACAGGAACGTTGAAAAAAGAAAGAAAGTATCAGATACAAGTATAACTGGGATGCTCAAGGAAAACAAATAAAAAGGATCCTTTTTCTCAGGAATAGCAGCAAGCAGGAACAGCAAAAACCAGTTTTGTCTTACACAGAGCAGCTGCTCAACATGATCTCCAAGGCTTCTGCAGAAAAGCCTGAGCACCCACAGAGGTTTAGTCGCATCAAATTGGGATTTCTAGCAATGGTCCTGTAGAGAGGAAAAAAAGTGTTGCAACACAGATTACCTTGCAAGGATGTGTGATTATTTTTAAGAGCCAAGACCCCAGGCACAGAATTACTCATTAAACATGCAGTACTGCATCTTTAATCAACTGACCAACCTGACTCACTAAAGGTCTCAACTCTGTACTTGCTGCATCACAACATTGAAAGGAATATGTGTTATTTACTTGAAATTCCTACCAAGTATGCATATTTACAAACTACTAAGTTTACAAGGGAAAGATTTCTTTTCACCTTCTGTCGTATGCCAATAAACACACATCATAGCTTATTAGAGATGACTATGCCTCTACAAAAGACAAAGCAATGATCCCATTTCTGATGTCACCCCTCTGCAAGATGGAGGTTATTCTGCAACAAAACACATGTTCAAATAGCATCCCTTGAATGCATCTGTTTGCAAGACTAGAGTAGACATGCAATTTTCAAAACGTGGAAAAACTCTTACACCCAGTTTCTACATTTGCACACAAGGCAATAAAATTCCATCATTAGTGTCTGATTAGTACCCGATTTTCAGATAGTTTTTTGGCTGGTATCAAAAGCCAAACTATATTGGTTTACTTGTGTTATGGTTCTCCCTCCCTGGAGTGAGGAAAGCATTAGGAAGCAGGACAGCCAGAATCTCTGCCATCTGACCTATGGTTCTGGCACCTCCACAATCACCTGGTGTGATTGAACAGGAGGTTGACTGCATCCAATGGTTGCCATCCTTTAGTGTCTTTTCAGTTTAACAAAAGAAAGTTTGTCTGCTTGACAGAAGTAGTTTTCCAGGACCTCAAAGTGAAGTTCAACAAAGAAGTGAGCAATAGTGCAGAAGCACAATGAGCTCTTAAAATATAAGAGAACCTGTATACCAGGCATGAAGTTGTCTCACAAGCACAGAAATGGGAAAATAAAACTCTGCTGTGCGGCTTGGATGTTGCAATAGCCAATGGACACAAATCCTAGAGAGATGAGCAGTTTCTCCAACATCCTGCGACACTGGAGAATGGGGAAAACACACCTCCTCCCGCCCCCCAAAAAAACCCAAACAGGCACCAAGACACACTTTTCTGTACGGGCGACTCCTCCTCACTTCATCTCTTGGAGGACAGAAAGCGGCAGCTCATCTAGCCTGCCAGCTTGCCCTTGGTAGATGCCTAAACCTGACCATTTCAATACATTCCCACAATGAAAAACTCTCCACTGCATTCTTTCACTAGCCTGCACAAAATGATGGCACCAAACAGAAGGTGTTTACTGAATATTCCCAAACACGTCACTCACTTGATGATATCGTCAGAAAGCACTAGTCCCTCCAAGCTGAGGTTCTGCAGCCTTTCACACAGACAAAGAACACTGTGGAGATCTGCAACAGATACTGTGCAGTTTGACAAATCCAGGTGCTGCAGTTTGAGAAGTCTAAAAAAAAAAAAATCAGGTTACTAAAATTGCATTAAAATGTGCTCCACAAATTCCCCACAATACAAATATATCCCACACACTGAAACCATACAAAATTTACAGAAATATGCTACTAAGCTCACTGGGCCTGCTGCTAAGCTACCAGCCACAAATTCAGAACTCATATTCCAGGCATTCAGGATTCCTCATAACACCTGAAAGTCTACTCTGCAGGAGTCAAAAAAATTTTTTGAGTATCCCATATAAAATGCTGAAGATGGTGACAATTCTTGGTTTTAAAAAATAAAAGCTGCAAGTGCATTGTAGCACTTGATACTTTAAAAACATCACATTATTTTGTTTTTAAATAGCTGACAGGTGAATGCAGATCCTCCTGCTCCAACACATGCCTAACCACTGATCAGTTCTCCCACACTCCAGACAGTACAAATGCTGCTACTGGTTGCTACTACCTTAAAACAAAAACTACACAGGATAACTGTGAATATTTGAGACGTGGTTTCAGGATCTAGAACACACAGAAAACGCCTTACTGAGTTGTTTTAAACAATGGACTCCCAATACAGGATCTTGGGCAGCGGAATACAGTAACACCCGCAGGCAGCAAGTGTCCAATCACTCCCGGCAGCAGATTCCCACCAGTCAGATCAAGAGTCTGCCAGAGAGATTCATCAAACCTAAGGCATAGAATTTTACTTGTTAGTGAGGTCAAAAGGGTGACAACTACGAGTACAACCGAATAAAGTTTTCAGTGCCAAAAAAAGACTGAGAGGAGAGAAAGCTATTTAATAGACTATAATAATGTTAAAATACACGAAGCATCTTTTGATTATACATACATATAACTCACATACAGCATGAATTGAATTATACATGAATAAAGAAGATGAGAACCAGGTAATTTAACAGTCTATGGAAGCAAAGGTTTCCTTATAGTAAATGATCAGCAGTAATACTTACGAAAGACGATGCCATCTCCTGCAAATCACGGAAACTTTTAGCAAGTCCTTTAGGGGCAAATATGCAAAGATTGCCAAAAGCAATTCATCTGGAAGTGCATCCAGAGAAACACCTTCAGGGAAAGAGCAAAAGATATTCTAGTTAAAACTGGTTCATTTTTGCCTGCTGATCAGATTTCTTGTTTGGTTTGGCTGTTAAAAGCAGCTCTACAGCCTCTCTAGGATATACAGAGATCAGACCAGTATTCATCCTGCTATTAGCTTTTCAGTGTAGGAAGATATTATTACTACTTCGGCCTAGGCATGCCTGGTAAATGCAAAGGTTCTCATAACATCAACTTTGTATACACATCAAAGCCATGGAAAAACAATTTTCCTGAGGAAAATGACAATAATCATTATTGACATACTCATTTGGAAAACAAGCATTTTTGTTACTGCTTTTGTATTCTAAGGCTTGTGTGATCCTCTTTTTTCCCCCCCTCTTCTGAAATGCCCGATCTTCCTATGCCCGCAAGTGTCTCAGAAGAGAGCCCAAGGTGAGCTATACTTTTATGAGATAAACAAAAAAAATCAGGTACTACAAACTGCTCCCTAGAACGTGCACACTGCGACCACCTCAAGAATTATCTGAAAGGATGTGGTGCAATCTCAGCTTCTCTCACACAAATACAGGGCTCCAGAAGGTATTTCAATTCACTTTGTAGGTTTCTGGGTGGTGGAGCTCAGCAGCAGCTTCCTATGACCCAGCACTCAGTCTTTTTTTAAAAACAGGGTTGCCTGAGGCCATTCCCACCTTCCATATAACAGCTTAGTGTCTGGAAAGAACTGCTTATTTATTTTGCATTCCATACTCGCTCAGACTGAAAACATATTTCAACACTAGGGAAAGGAACCCAACATTTTTAAAACCCGTTCAAGTGTCCAAAGCCTTCAGGTTACAGCCCTGCTCTTTCCCTGTCAATCCTTTTCTAGCCCAACAGCCTTCCACCGTTTGACATACTTTCCCTGTAGCTGCCTGGCACAGCCCCTCCCATTGCTCACAGCTGAGCTACTCGAGGAGCTGAGACACTGCCCCTCTGACATACCTCAGCCTGCACTGTGAGAGATGTGGGTCTGGATCCCTTTGGGCTTGAGGACCAACCATCTCACTTCTTAGACAAGTAAAGCAAAAAAAAAAGATTAAAAAGAAATCAAGTCCCCCGTGTTTCAAAATTGTACTGGGAACCAGTACCAATAATCCATATTCATCTGGCAGCCACAGCCATATTTTGTGAGAAGCCTGGCCCCATCTGGTTTGCAGGAAAACATCTGGAAAGGGTTTGCTGGGCAGAACAACAGATGCAGCTCGGGGCCTGTAGTGGTGGTGGTGCATCCCTCCCTCACCCAGGCTGCACTGTGACCTGAGAAATGCTCATTAGGCCTCAGCTTTGACAAACAGCACTTGGGCTAAGCCACTGCTGAGCTTATCAGAAAGTCTGCTCCCAGGAGCTTGTACTGTCTAACAAGCCCCTGTTTTTAACAAATAGCCTTGGAAACTTATTTTTCTTGCCTGAATAACAATGCAACTGGAACAGCATTTTTGATACCAAACCTTCTTCAAAAGTTTCAGTCCCAAATTGCGGCCAAGATGGAAAATTACTATGACCAAAGCCCACTCTCTTGTGACCCTATAAACAGCAGTGAGACCTATTGAACTTCCCTGGACCGCAGTGGGCTGTGACCAGCAACTCCCCCTGAGAGGGGCCTCTCAGAGTCAGCAAACTTTCAAATCTGCTATACTTGGAAGATCAGTGAACAATGATGACGGACCCTGGGCTGACACCTGCACTACTTGAGGCTCAATGCATCACCTGTTGAGAAGATGTAAAGTGAGTCCTGCACTCATTTTGAGAACTTGTCACAGATGAATACCTTGTAGATACTCCCTCAGGTCTCTGCATGTGTGTGTGTGAGAATAAACTAAAGGAAATGTACCATGAATGTTGCTCTCCTAGATTATTAAACACTTTAGACCTGTAACTAAGTTAGGCCTGTGAGTTACTGCTATGCCTACAGTAAATTCTGTATGAATTCTTTGTTAAATTAACTGAAGCTATCAATTAAGTGCTGTTAAGTACTGTTTATGCCTAAACTTCCTTATTCCTTTCTGGCTTAAACTTTTCCTAGCTTTACCCTTCCCCCCACCCCCTCCAGCCTCCAGAGCTATTTTTTTGGGTTGACTTCAGTTTTAGATTGATTGATTTTGGATTTGAGTTTGCTTTTAATCTGTGTGCTTTAACCATCTAGTAAGCAGCAGAGTGAAGCTTGCCAACAAACTTGGCTGTGCTTTTGCTTTTAGATTAAACCTGCTTTTGCTGGATACCTTTGCCAGTGATTTTTTAAGGTCTTTAAAAAAGACCTTAAGATACTCATTTGCAACAGGCCCTGCTGAGCCACGGTGCCACTCACGTGCCACAGCAAGAGCAGACAGGCACAGGGACAAGCAGCACAGACCCCCAGCACGCAGACAAGAGCTGGCAGGGTTAGGCAGGAGAAACCCGTGCTTTGCACTGGCCACAGTTCTGGAGCCAGACACACCGCCCCTGTTTAAAGGCTGACATAGAACAGGGTTTATCACCCCAAGCCTGAAAGCCACTAGATCTGTAAGTGGGTAAGAGCAAAAAAAAAGCAAAAAAGCTAAACAACAAGGCAGCGATGACTTGTTATGCCCACTCTCCACCCCTGTGAGGGGTGACAGTACCTGACTCTGCCTCTCGGAGCGGCCACGGCCGGCGCACAATAACAAAGTCCTTTTCGCTCTCCTTCACCTTCTGCCGCTTCGGGGGAGGGCAGCCCGGCGACACCAGCAGGTCCTGCGGCGTGTTCTCATTGCCCAGCTTGTCTTTCTTAGGGACGGG
>VWZF01000898.1:342632-394686 GCA_013396755.1 Sclerurus mexicanus
ACCCTCGGTACCCCCCGGCACCCCCGGTACCCCCGGCACGGACAGCCTGGCCGGCCCCCGGGCGCATTCCGTCACGGGAGGTTTCCCCGGGAAGCGCCGGGGCCGCTCCCTCCCCGTGCCCGCCGCCTGCCCGCAGCGCTGCCTCCCGCATTGCTTGGTTTGGGATCGGCGGCGCCGAAAACTAACCCCGAACACCCGCCCTGGGGCAGGCACTCGCCTGCGAATGCTGCCCCTTGGTTACTGCATGAGCGGTGGAGAGATGCGCTTGTGAAATTGAGGGTGGGAGTGCGACCCGTGGGAAATAGTACAAGGCTACTAAGTCAGATACAGGGAATGGTGTGACTCGAATTAGCATTCATATAATCTGTAAAGAGTAATTTTTAACCGTCTCCAGCTTTAGCTGAAGTCGTGGAACAGCTGTTCAAAGGTTGTTTAAGCAGATAACGAAAAGAAAAAGAGGTGTGATTTTAGTTAAAAAAAAAACCAACTGGATTTATTTCACTTTTCTGTAGGCCTTTTTTTTTTTTTTTTTTGGTGGATTACATCACTTTTCGCTGTTAACATGTGGGAAATGGAAAGGTGGTTTTGCCGAAAGTGATAAAATCCAATTATTTTTTACAGCCTGGGAGTTACCAGCCTGTTTGCCTGAGTGCAGTGTTGGGGCAGTAATCATGTGACTGCCTTACTGACACCTGCTTTGTGTGAGTGCATTAGCATGGTAGCCCAGGTAGCGATTTCTGTTCTTCTTTTAGATTCTGATTGCATCTGTACAGTGTTTGTGTCTGATTCTGTTGTAGTTCCTCTGATAAACAAGTTATTTTTTTTCAATGTGTTATTTGCAGAGTACTTCTCTAAATCCTTTAAAAGCATCAGCCTCTGTAGTGCTTAATATATTAAAGGTTGGACTTGATGATCTTGGAGGTCTTTCCCAACCTTGATGATCCTTTAGTAGAGGACAAGGCATTACCATGTAAAGCAAATGAGCTTCCCATGGTTTTATACTGATGGTCCCTGCTTGCATTTGAACACAAAAATCTTATTGTTCCTTGGTCAAGCATTTGTCTTTTATTTTGGTGCTTCTGTGGAGTACCTGGTCTCCCACTGTACCAGAAAGTACCACTATTTTGCGTGGTATCAGCACAACATTTTGTTATTTTTTTCTTGTCATTAGAAGATGAAAAACTTGTTTCCCTAAATATTGATGCACTATCAAGTGAATATTTAGTTTAAACTTTTCTTCATTGCAGGGTAGTCGAACTGACAGGTGCTACTAAAACAGCAGTCACTACATGGACTGACTAGTTTTTCTTAGAAGAACAAAGCCCTGCAGATTGCATTCTTGATTAATCTCAGGGGTTGGTTCTCTCAAACAGTGTAAGCAGATAATGGTCAGTTTTCCTAGGCAGTTTGCAGCTGTTTTCTTTCTTTACATAGTTTTCTCACTGTGCTGAGATAAAGCAGCTCTTTGACTGTTGTCTGCTTATAAATACTTGGTATTTCCCCAGGCTGCAAGGGTCAGTGTGTAATCATGAATTAAACAAAAAAACCACAAACCCAACTCCCCCAAACCTGAACCCAAACAAAAAAGAAATACCCACAATGCACTAAGCAGACTTGGATATGAAAATATCTGAAGGGGTTATTCTTACTGTTGCTTGACTTCTTATTCTTCTCTCTTTAAGAGTTCTGAAATGTGAAGTTAGCCCATATTGTTGTTTAAAGATGGAAGTGTCAAGGGCTCTTAATTCGGGGCAGTTTTGTCAGTCCAAAAGGCTTAATCATGTCTGTCAAGTGAATTTTTTTCTTTATGATTCTTAACAGTATCATCTTGCAAAATAGGGAAGGCTTCCAAATACAGGTGTTGGGCATCCGGTTTTTCTTTTGCCAAGTGAAATGTGCTGTTAGAAATTCGGTAAGAGCTACGGATTATTCCATGACAGAAAGGCAGAAGGTCATCATTGCGATAGCCATTGATATATTGCTAGATAGGGCAGCTTTCACTTTATACTTGCAGCTGAATTGTGAATTCAGCTTGAGGTGGGAGATGCTGTTGAACAGATGTTTGTTTCGATGTGCTGAGGCTCTCGGTTTTGTCCATTGCTGTCTCTGATATCTTTTTCATAGTTTGGCAACTTTCATGGGGACAGGTTTTTTTCAGATGTAATTATGGTGTTTAAAATCCAGAGTAAGGCTGCTTCTTTCTTCAGGTGTTTCAGCTGAAATATCCAAGATGTCTAGAAATGCAGCCTTTCCAGATCTGTGTGCTGAGCTCTACCTGACAATACTTCAAGGAAAAAAGTGTGTACTATTCTAGAAATGGCTGAGGTACCAAAGGCAGGAAAGCCAGAAGTATGGTGGCTGTCCTTATTACTAGTATTTGAAGGAGAGGGAGAGCTACCGATTGGCAGACTCCTCTTCTGCTTTTTGAATTCCTGAAAAAAAATCTGTCACAAAAGCTATTCGTAAGCTTCTAGAATACAATAGCTGAGTAAAAGACAGCATCATTTTATCAGGGACAAATCGTTGAAGTGATCTAATTTATTTCAATAATGACTGATAGACCTACTGTATATGAGAGGACCAGCTGATGTCTTATATTTGACTTAATAGGACTTTTGATTTTGTTACATAGGATGTTTTTGCTTGGGAATGAAAGCTGGGAAGAGCTACTGTTGTGATTAAGAACACCAGTCCCTCGTCAACTACTCTTCATGGGTTTTGCAGTTTCCATAATGAAATAGTGTGATGGTTAGAATTTAGGAAGACAGTAAAACTAGGACAGATTTCATGCCTTTTTGAATGTGGTAGTGGAAATCAAAATGCCTTAAAGAGTCAGAAGCGTGTGGGTACAAATGGGTACAAATGACTGGAGTTTTGTGCCTGTGCTTAAGCAGGAGCAATCAATGACAGCAGTACAGGATAGAGGACACTGTTGTGTTTCTTGGAGGAAAAGAATTTGGAGGACATAATAAGCTGAATTTGTGAAGGGAATAGCACTCTGGTTTTAGTTCTATTTATGCTTCTCAGTAAGGCATGTGAAGCAGTGTTTACCCTCAGTTCAGGCCTTCTCAGGAATTATCTGGGAAACTGGGATTGGGGGGGCGGTTCCTGATCATTGTAGAAGGAAGTGAGTAAACTGGGGAGAGAGTGTGTCAAGGGCAGCAGTGAGAAATATGCAGAAACTGATACTAGGCTGACTGGGGAGGATTGAAGCACCAATTACATTAGTCCACAGAAGGAACACTCTGCTGGTAAAATGTTTTCCTGTGAAGTTTGAAAAGAAAAAATATACTGGGGTATAGTCTGATCTAGGATTTCTGGTTAAAGGGATATTGGAATCCACTTTTAAGTGAGACCAAGGTCCTTTCTTCCCAGATATGCTCCTCTCTTTTTAACCCTTCTTTAAGAATATAATATTGGAGTGTCTTTGATAAATTTGGTGCTGTATAAAAGTTCTAAGAAATTGTGGCAGTTTCATTCTTTGCTGTTTCATTTAGTAACTTGAGCGTTTCTGTACCTGGCAGAGTAGTTAGTTCATTTGTAATGTAGATGGTCATGAGTGCAGCTAGTCTTGAGGTTGGCAGGGTAATTTAATACTGTTGATAGTAAGGAGTCTCCAAGGGAATTAAGTCTGAACTGAGCCTGTCCCAATGCTTGAAAAGAGTTATTAGCTGGGTAAAATTAGAAACTGATTTTGTCTGAAATGAAGCAAGAAAACCCTAAGCCAACACAAGAGCTTGTCTTTTACTGGTTTAGTTGCACTTCCAGTGCCAGAGTTTCAGCTTTTGATCTTATTCGTATTAATCTGTAGTTGCCTGGTTCTTCAGAATGGAGTATGCCCATAAATACTTCTCCATTCATAGTGAGGGATTTTGTTACTTTGTCATTACTTTATTAGGAGCATCTTCTAAGCCATTTAAGGTTTTGCAGTATGTGAGAACTCTTCTGAAGTAGTTGACTTATCTCCGGAAAACATTTTTTAGGGGTCCAGGAATTTCAGCTAGCTGATTCCTAGGGAGCTGTGTGCTAATAGGGAGAAGAGTGTCTAAATAAACTGAAGAAACAGAATGATGGGTAAGGAGCTTACCTTTCTGTGACCGAACAACCAGGTTCAGAGACAAATACTGCTTTCAATGGGAAGACATGGCTTTATAGCCTGCAGTAATGTATTTTAAGGTCTGATTCTACTAACACAGGGCCTGAATATGTTTGTCCTGTTAGGCTGGATTCAGTTCACAGGAAGAGCTCCTCTCAAGCATTACATTTCTCACTTAGTGGGGTTTTTTCCCCTTTAAGCTATTTGTGTGGAGAGCTATTTTTAAGTCGTTTCTATCTAAAACTTTTAAACTGTTTGTGTGTACATTAATTCAAAATAACTGTTGTCAGTTGCAGTCTCATGAAAAAATAGGTCCTTCATTTTGTGGTTTTAGATCAAAATCACAAGGGACAAATATAAAGATGTAGTTTACTGATAACTGTAAATCTGCTTTTGTCTTTGAAAATGAATTAAGTTGTGGTAGGACTCAATACCCTCTTTGTTTTAACATACTCTGTGCATTTTTATAATATTTCTGAAAGTAGTAGTAGCTGAGTGCAGCATCTTACACAAAAACTTTCTGACCTCTGCTTTGGTAGCAGCTCTTTAGGTGTGACTGTAGTAAAACTTTGTGACTAATTAAGTGTATGCTGTATAATTTTTTTTGTTTATGTAGCAGAGGTGTGGCTATAATGGGCACCCAAAGCTACATATCAGATAGCACTGCCTTAATGAAGTCGATACATAAGTGTTTTGATATTTTTATTTTTGTGGAATTTTCTGCAGTACTATAAATACAAAAGACTGTTTTCTGAGGAAACAAGAATGACACAATAGAATAGACAAGGACTTAGAATAAGTGATTGAGAAATAAGTTAGGTATTTTGGATTTGTTATTTACAAATGATGTACCCAAAATGTAGTACAGGCTAGATAGTAAAGACCTAACAGAACTGTAAATAATTTGATAAAAGGCAGACTATAAAAAGTGTGTGCATCTTTGACGCAAAACAGGAAGGTAACTCGAGCTATTTTCAGAATATGGGGTGCTCTGTGTGCAACAGCTGCTATGGAGGAAACAGAGTGCTCTGTTTAAAATTCACATATGAAAGTAGAAAATGGGCAGAAAAAAATTCTTGGGGAAAAAAAATCACAGAATAATTGTCCTGTGTGTCCTCAAGGAAGTAATGGCATCAAAAACTTCCAAGGTTTTTTCGTGCAAGTAAGAGTTTTCACTGCTTACTCATGCATAATAGATCTGCATAAGCAGTATACTGAGAAATTAGTAAAAGAAATGGTTCACTTTACCAAATTATGAAGGTATTTAGATGCAAATCAAAGAAAATTTTATTAGTAGCATTTCTTTTAAATCTCCAGAAAAGTGAAAGTACTGAAAGTCTTAATAGTGGGAAAGCTATCAAAAACTATTTCACTTAGATTAAACCAGCTGAAATTATAATCTTGGTGCAGAAGCAAGTCGGACAGGCCACGTTAATAAACATTTTTTTTAAATAATGTGTCAAGTGTGGTGGTAAAATGTTGCTGTGGTAAAATGATGCTTATTGAAAAGGTCTGAAGCAGTTTAACTAATGATGTAACAAGTCAGTGAGATTTTCTGTAACAGATTTGTGCAGCTCACTGTCCCTTTGATAATAGTGTGCCTGTATGAAGATGTATGAACTTTTTAGGAACTTACAGCAGTCCTGACTATAAAAGAGGGCTAAACCCAGAAAGATGAGCAAAGCAAAAACGTATCGTGGCAAGACTAATACCAAGTAAGCAGAGACTTTTGTTTTTCTGAAGATGAACAAAAGAGGAGTAGGAAGGTGAACTGAAATTCTTGACATTTCAGACCTAAAAGAGGTACATTACAAGTAGACTAGCACATACTTTGCTGCATTTTTATGCTCTGCTAACTCTGACTAGAGAATTTAAATGTGTCATTGAGGTATGGTTCATTAAAAAAGTTGTTCATTAGCTTTCCAGAAACATTTAATTTAAACATTTAACCCTTTGTCCAAATGACTTGTTTACTTCTAGTAGAGGGAAAAAAGATCACAACAGATTTTCCTCTTGGAGTTTATTCTGGACTTAAAGTTAGGCTAGTAGTCTGTTCAAGGACAGAGATTTGACTTCTGTATCTGTTGTATGGCAGGAGGATGAACAGGAGTTTTCCTAATATATTGCTGGAAATGATAGCATTGGAATGACAGAATATTTCAATTTCTGCAGAGGAATTCAGAGCACCTTGCTGAAAACATTGTTTTATATTCCATCAGAGTTCCAGTCATGAGAAATATGTTAATATATTTTAAAATGTCCACTGAACAACTCTTTTCTGCGTAAATATCTTCCAGAGATTTTAATGTAGTTCAATGTCTCTCTGTCTTACAGTTCTGATCTGCTTTCTCAAGTGAGCTGCACTGTGTGGCTGGAGCGAACATTCAACAATGAGCGGTGCAGCGTTGGGCATTGAGATAGTATTTGTCTTTTTTCTGGCCTTATTCCTACTTCATCGGTATGGAGACTTCAAGAAACAGCATAGGCTGGTGATCATAGCAACGTTACTAGCATGGTATCTCTGCTTCCTTATTGTATTTATACTGCCTCTGGATGTCAGTACGGTAAGAGACATCAAAGACCTCCTGCTTAGTTGCATAAAGCATGTATGGTGTTTTTCTAAATCAGTAATTTCAAAAGACAATCTCTTAAACAACGAAGAAATTTTCCATGTAGTATGTTATTAAACATTTGCTACCTTTATGCATGACTGTTTGTATTTATAATTAGTTTTACTTTTTGTTGATCTCATCAGATAAATCTGTTTCAAACATTTTAAAATTTTGTTATTTGTTGCAACATTTTTTTATCTATGTAGGCAGCTAAATTTTTTACTTACTTGTTCTGCAGATTGCATGTTGTTTTGAGTGTTTATTAATATAATTGCTTTCAAATATAAACCTGGAGTACAGGAAAATGTCTTTAAAAATGGGACTTATTTTTAAATAAATGCAATACCTTTTTGGTCACTAACACAAAATGAATTGCCTTTTAGACTATTTATAATCGATGCAAACTTGCTGTTAACTCCAGTCCTGCAGAAAGTAATGGCTCTTACGTTACTCTTGCTCCAAGGTATGAACTACATGCTTTTTTATTTTAGATTGTTTTAAAATAAGTATTTTAGGATTTTTATTTTTTTTAATTTATGGGAATGTACTGTGTTTTTAAGGCTAATACGCCAGTGTTATCTATGTGATGCAACATATGAAGGTTGTAACCATACTGGAAGGTGAGGGAAGAGGTGAAGAGAAGTGCATCTGTGTATGTTGGGAGTAATTATATAGTAGTTCTGACTGATTACTCAACTGTTGTTTTGTATCACACCAGATTTCTTTTTTTTTGTTGTTAAAGCAATATAACTGAGCTTTTTGAACAGTCTTGGTTATGAGGAGATGCTTTGGTGGATGCTTATCTTTTCTTCACAATCTGAAAGACTTTAAACCTGAAAAATCTAATTTTATATCTTATGAATGAAATGAATAGACTTTTATTATATGTGAGCAGCATATCTAACTGCTTATTATAATTACATATTTGTAATTGGAGTTATCTGATATTTACTGTATTCTACCAAAGTACCAATAACCTGCTTGTTGTCCATCAGGAAGAAAGTAACCCCTAAAACATGGTGAATGTAGATAGCTGTTTCCTTGGCTGCTCATTCTTCGGCCTGCACTGGCTATTTCCCCATGCTGTAGATGTGGGCAATGTAGTTATCTGAGATATGATTAGAGCCTTTAACATGTCAGTTGATATGTCCATGGAAAGTATTTCCAGGTTTGTTGCCTCAAAGCAGATGCTTTCTGCATGTTGTATATCCATGGAAGAACAGTGGAATGTTAGTCTTACTGACTCAATATTGCACTCTTTATTTAAGACCACCTAGTCTATTGTAATTAAAGATAATTAAGTAAATACACAACTTGAAAACTCTTCAGTTACCTTTCAATTTGTTTATAGTTTCAGACAAATCTTTTACATAGACTCATAGAATGGTTTGGGAGGGGCCTTAAAGAGTATCTCATTTCAACCCCCACCATGGACACCTTTCACTAGACCAGATTCCTCAAAAGCCCCATCCAACCTGCCCTTGAACGTTCAAGGAATGGGACACCCGCAGCTTCTCTGGGCAACCCATTCCAGTGTCTAACCACTCTCACAGTAAAGAATTTCTTCCTAATATCTAATTTAAACCTGCCCTCTCTCAATTTAAAATCATTGCCCCTTTTCCTGTCACTCTGCCCATATAAAAAGTCCCTCTCCCTCCTTTTTATAAGTCCTCTTTAGATACTGTAAGATGCTCTAAGGTCTCCCTGGAGCCTTCTCTTCTCCAGGCTGAACAACCCCAGCTCTCTGTCTTTGTAGGACCAGTGATGAAACCTTTAGTCATACTACCTGTCATTTGCTCATAATTTGATAATTTTGAAAATATTTAGTCTATGCCTGTTAAAACTTACAACTCAGGCTTAACTAGTTTGACCTTGGAAAACACCAATTATTTATCATTAGGTAATCCTATCTGAATTGACTTTATTGCCCCTTGATTCATCATTGCTTCATTACCCAGACAGGTGTGTGAAAAAAACCCAAAGTGTCTTAGTGTAGAGGGACACCTTGACTTTCATTCTTTTTGTATTTACTAAAATGGCTCGCTCCTGTGGCTTTTCTGGTATTCTGAAGCAAATACTACCTGTCAGAAAACTATTGGCTTCACAAGTCAAAATTTGTGTAAGACTGACTGAATCCAGATGGAAGAAGCAACAACTGGTACACTTTTTGTACCACTAAATGCTCTAGGTCATGGGGTCCCTAGATATTTTTTAAAAACCTGCGTAGCTAACTAAAGTTGAATGATCTTCTGTCTACAGAATTTTTTTTTTTGTTTACATGAAGTATTTCGTGCTGGAAAAGAAACATTGTAACTTTAAATTGCTTAATTGATTATTCCTCCCTAGTCTTTGAGCTTCTGTTTCTTTCTCTAAGAACACTTTCTTGTCCAGGTAGGTTATTTGAGGTTAGGAAAATGAGAAGTACTTTTGACTGGTGATTCAATTTCTTTCCTTCTGACGTAGTTGATCATTGACTGTATACTTAAATAGTATTGTATTACTTCTCTGCTATTTTCAAAGACTTTTCTAGATAGAGAATTTGTAGAAAATGTTTTTATACCTTTGGCTCTACAGTTAATGAGAAACTTCTTTATGTTGTTACAGCAAACAAAAATGTTTCAAACCTTGGAGTTATATTCCTAATGGAATTATGCCAATTTTCTGGCGTGTTGTATATTGGACTTCCCAGTTTTTAACATGGTAAGGCAAAAGAATATGAATAAGACTATGATATAAGGATAATTTCAAAGTGTAATGTCTTAACAGTCATAGCTTATGTAAGAATGTGTATCACTATTGCAAAGAGTTCTTAAATCATATATTGTTTGCTAGAGGTGAAATTTCTATAACAATTACTATACTAAATTGAGCGTACTCTTTTTTTCACTTCCTCCTGTAGAAGAAAATTTTAGTTGGCAGCCATTTACTCTTGGTTCACTTTTGTAGTTGAAACTGAGAAATTTACACACAGAAGTGTTTATGGATAGGTTGTCTGAAAAAAAATGCGTTTTTGGCAACCAGATACCAAAACAATTCCATGAATAAGCTGGGTAATTTGTAAGTAATATTGTAAATTATTTTGTTTTATTGGATATGCTATAAAAAGCCATAGATACAGCAACAGAAAAAGATTGTTTGTACTTGCGGGTTAGATGAATGTGTGCTTTCTGATAAACTTGTCAACAAATAATTATTTTTGTAGTTCAGTCATGAATATCAGGACTATCAGTCAGTTCTTAGTTATCACAGATTTTTCGTCGTAAAGCTATTTGTATTGTTTTTATCTGCAGCTTGTTTAACGTTTGCAAGCCAGACAGGTGTATCTAAAATAAAAACATATAACTACCTGACTTGTTAAAGGTTGGGGGCCTTAAGCTTTAACACCCCTGTCTCAGCTGCTAAAGTACTTTTGAAGGGTGATTGATTTGTTGTTCCTGGTTTTTAGTTTGTTTTTTTGTTTGTTTGGCTGATGTGGTTCGGTTTTGTTTACTTTTCTCTCAGGATTCTGCTACCTTTCATGCAATCATACGCGAGATCAGGGGGGTTCTCCATTACTGGAAAGATTAAAACTGCGTTGATTGAGAATGCAATATATTATGGCACTTATTTGCTGATTTTTGGAGCATTTTTGATATATGTGGCTGTAAACCCAAACTTCAACTTACAATGGTAAGAATAATGTTGCAAGCATTTGCATGATTTCTTGTAGAATTGTCACTGATAATCTCTTCTGTAGATGAAATGAGTTTTTAAAAAAAAAAAAAAAACAGTTTTCGTTGATATGAGTTTCTGCTAGGCAGCTGGAAAGTTATGTTAACTTTTTATATGAAAAGTGCTTCTTAGACTATTTGTAGAAATTTGTTTTCTGATTGTGATATGTACAGTGGAGGAATCCTCCTGTATTTGGAATAGTGCTTTTTTTTTGTCCTTACAAACACACTGGCAACGTTGCTGCAGAAACTCTCAGTGTTTTCAGAATAAAATGTTTCAAAAAGTCAGTATGTCCTGTGTAGCAGTTTTGTCTGCTGTGGGCTATTTAAAGGTGGTAAGGAAAGTTAAAATCATTGGCGCTTACAGCATTGTTAATGGTTTTCCATACTAGATGGAATGCAAATTTCTGAATGCAATATTCTGAATACGCATCCTGGGTTCTGAGTCTGTTTCTTATAGTGACTGCCATTGTGATGCTTTGACCTCACTTTCAGTAAGTTTGCTAAGTTCATGTAGTTTCCTAAAGGTACGTATTCCTTTGGGGACAAACATTTTTGTCTTCCTTCCAGAGGGAGGTCAGAAACATGGGAGATATGGTTAAGCAGCAGACTGGTTCTGGGCAATAATTATAGGTGATACTAAGTCTCTTCCTATAAACTTAAAAGCCATATTGGTGCATAGATACTTCAAGGCTGCTTTCTTGCAGGTGGGGTAGGAGAATGCTGGTTTTTGGTGGGTTTTTTTTTGATTTGGTTTGGTTTTGCTATTGGTTTTTTCCTTAGGAACCAACTTCAGACTATTGGGATAGCTGCTGCAAACACATGGGGTCTCTTTCTTCTTGTGTTGCTTTTGGGTTATGGTTTGGTGGAAATCCCCCGTTCTCACTGGAATGGGGCCAAGAGGGGTTATCTACTCATGAAGACATATTTCAAAGCTGCCAAACTGATGACTGAAAAAGCAGATGCAGAGGAGAATTTAGAGGATATTATGGAGGTAAGTAGATAGCTTTCACTATGAAATAAGTGAAGGCTACTGTTAAAAGGCTCTGAATTTCCTTGTGTTGGACACTTGTGGCAATAAAATGTAAGTAGCACGAGCTTACTGTAAAATATTCATAAATTAAGAAAATCCTCGTAGTCTGCCACTTGATAAAACTGAATTTGGTGTAAAAATCAAAATAGAAATAGTCCCTGATGTGAAGAACTTCACAACTTACAGTCATAGCAACATGGTAACCATTATTTGTTGAGTCTCTTCTTCTATTGATCCTTTTGGAGTCAAATATTGGTAACTAATAAATAACATTTCAGAATGAACTTGAATGTTCAGTGTACAGATGTTTCATTACTATTCAAATTGTGTACCTCTTCTTTTGTTCCCTGCTCACAGTGTATTTCTGAAATCTTAAGATTTTTCAAATTGTGGGACCATGCTCTGTGCTTTTTAGCCAAGAATATATAGATGACTGTTTTTTTCCAAAGAGTTTCTTTTGAGACTGTATTTATTGCTAAATACCAGTAAGCAATAGACTCTAATGTAGTTCAAGAATAGAATGGAAATGCTTCAATAGAATGGAAATAGCTTCAAACAGCTATTCCCTGTTCTGCTGTGATACAATGGCTTGGAAAAAATGCATGAACTGTTATGGGGTGGTGTGGAAACTTCTGGTTTGTCTCAATATAAATCAGTAGTAGAATCTTCATTAATCAGCCATAACACTTTTAAGAAATTGCTAGAAACATCTTAGTGGGATATCTCTACAAAACTTACTAGGAAATGAACAAAGAAGACTTTTTTTTACCAGGTTAGCAGTTAGGATAGAACAGAATATTTCCATTGGAAGGGACCAACAGCAATCATCTGGTCCAGCTGTCTGACCAAGTCAGGGCTAATTAGAAGTTAAAACATTGAGATTATTACGAGCATTGTTTGAATGCCTGGAGAGGGAGCTGCTGATCTCTTCTCCCTGGTATCCAGTGACAGGACACGTGGGAGTGGTTGCACCAGAAGAGGTTCAGGCTGGACATTAGGAAGTGTTTCCTTCCCACAGGGGTGGTGGTTGATCCCACACTGGACCAGGTTTCCTAGAGAGGTAGTTGATGCCCTAACTCTGTCAGTGTTTAAGAGGTATTTCCTCTTTACCTCCTTTTTAAGTACAACTAAAACAAGAAAGTATTTTTCCATTTCAGCATTCACGCATAGAAACCAATCCTCCACACATTTGCACACTGGCATTTGGCGTTTTTAAAAAAATACATATGTGTTCTTTATAAATACTTTGCTTATCTTTTATTACATGTCTAGTAAAGCTATAGCTTTTACAGAGGTATATTTCTTTTAAGCTTTAATCGCTATCTTTTCTATTGGAAAGGCTGCAAATCTTATTTGACCATGTAAAAATTTATAATTTATTAAAAATATATTTAATTTTTAATGTAACATGATTGCACTATTCTGTATTGTTTTCCTCAACAGGAAGTCCGTAAAGTAAGTGAGAGTATCAAATATAACCACCCCTTGAGAAAATGTGTTGATACAATACTGAAAAAGGTAAAAAATTGCTCATCTCCAGCCCTAATTGTTCAACTGAGAGCCTATGCTTCCTGCATGCACAGAATACTTGTGCATTGTTTTCTTTTCCTATTAATATAAAATCTCTAGTTGGCATCTTCTGGGTTTCTTTGTGAAATCCTTATTTACAACATTCATAATTATCATATTTTGACATACATGGTATTTTAGAAAGAGAAAAATGCCTGTTTAGAGTGAGCTTTTCAGTTGCATGAAAAAATGCTCCAGACATTTATTAGTAAATAGCAAAGAGCACATGTGACTCCATCTTCAAGTTAATTTTGCCTTTTCCTTCCAGTGTCCTACTGAGTACCAGGAAAGAATGGGTAGGAACATGGATGATTATGAAGATTTTGATGAAAGACAGAACAGTTATCCAAGTGAGAAAAGTCTGGTCAAACTTCACAAGCAGGTATATTAATAAATGAGAGAATGCCTCACTTATTCTGATGTATTAAGAATAAATGCTAGTCAAACAAAGATTTTCAATGCACTTTACCTGAATTGCTGAGTATAGTGAATTTTGGGAATGCTACATAACAGAAATTTTTCTTGGTGAAAGAAAACACAAATGCTTAATATCCCAAGTGATCAATGTTCTAAAGGATTAACAATGTGGTTTTGTGTTACATCTGTGTAGTGTTATAGATGTCTGTGAGTAAGCCTTGTAAAGACTGATTGACAGTGCATTCTGCAAAAGATATTATAGTAAATCTTGATATATACTATGATGCAAAAATAAAGTAGTATGTTGGAAGCAGTAGGCTCTTACTGCTACAGTGGATTGTGATAGAAGACCTGCAAAACTCAGGAATCATGTATGTACTTCTGTGATTTACGTATTTAGAGAATTAACTGCCTGCTTTTGTGCATATACAGAGTTAGTCCTTGTAATTCTGCAGTGCACAAGTTTTTAAAGCATTTTGCAAGGCTTTTCTCTCATTTCTTGAAACAAGTACATGGTAACCCTAATTTCTTGCAATTTATTGTAGGTAATCTATTCAGTGCAGAGACACCGTCGTACACAGGTCCAGTGGCAAATTCTTTTAGAGCAAGCGTTTTACCTAGAAGATGTGGCAAAAAATGAAACAAGTGCTACTCGACAGTTTGTTCATACCTTTCATTCCCAGGAACCAGAGAATAAAATTATTCAGTATTTCTACACACCAACAGTTGGTGAGTGCTGTCGTGCAGATTTTGTGTATGTAAAGGCATAACTAACACTGTTTTGTAAAAAGAAACAATAGTTTTATGTAAAAAGCTCAGCTGCAGAAGAGGGAAGTAAGTATACAATCTTAATTTGTGTAATGGAATAACCATCAGATGCTAATTTGTGCTCTTGACCATAAGCTTAAATTTTACTTACAAATTTAATAGCAGCTACATGTTTTAGTAAAGCAAGAGCAAACTTTAAAGCCTTAGAAGAAGAAAGAAAAACAGCAACTGTAAACAATTAGATGATGCCTACCTTATACATTTTTGGGGTCTTGCTGAGGTCGCACCACTCTTCCAATAAAGCAGAGGAAAGGACTCTTCATCTGTCATGCACCAAACATTAGGACATGTGGCTGCTTGTGCATCTTTTCAGAAAAGTATCTTGTCTTAATCATGTTTTACCTTATGATTTGGTGTGCACTAGCAGTGAGCTATTTCTGTGGTAGGACAATGAAATTTTACAGCCTAGGTGTTGTTTCTGAGAGAGTGACAGATGAAAAACAAGAAGTAAATCACTAATAGTATCTGGACCGAAACCGAAGAGTAGTTCTACACAACCCACATTCTCCAGTCTGTTTGCAAAATTTGCCTCCCAAATCCCGCTCTGTTTTCCTCAGTTGGGCATATGATTCCTTAGGCCTGAGGCAGATCTCTAGGCATTGGCAAAACCATGAAATTGTGTGACCCTGTAGATTCCAGCCTTGGTTTTAAGGGTGGGCATGTAAGAAGTTCATGTCTTGTGAGGGAGTTCCATTTCTGGTTTTGTAATTTTCACTAACCTATTCTGCATATGTGTGTGTGTTTTTTGTTTCGTTTTGTTTTTTTCCAGAGTGGTACTGGGAATGTCTTCTACGACCATGGTTTTACAGGGTGCTTGCAGTTGTGCTGGCTACATTCTCTGTAATTGTTGTGTGGTCAGAGTGCACGTTTTTCAGCACAAAACCAGTTCTGTCACTATTTGCAGTTTTCATACAGCTGGCAGAAAAGACATATAATTATATATACATAGAGGTAAGTTGGAAGTAATTACTTGACAAAAACAATTTTCAGATAGATAGTTATGATAACAAAGTCAATCAAATAGATTTAAAAATAAATCTCTACATAATCTGTCAACTTCCAGAAGATCTCTAAATATTTAGCACCAGACTTTGTTTTCTGTGGAGAAAGTCTACCTTTTGCTGCTTCTTAAAACTCTCCAATACCAGGCAAAGGTGTGACCCAGCTAGGCTGAATATCCTGTGTAGAGTAATTTCTGAATCATTAGCTTGGAGCTTAGGTGCTAATTAGACTTGGTGTCTAATCAGCTGTGTGTGTGACCTCTCTTTCCTAAACAGGAATTTGCTGATGAGGAAGAATCCAGTCCCAGGTGTGGCTGCCATATGTATACACAAATTTATCAGTAAAGGAACTAAGCTGAAAAATTCCAACATACTTAAAAAAGGTTGATTTGAAAACACTTACTATCCCTTTTTTGTGGGAAGAAACATCAAATCAATCATAGTAATTATTGAGGTGATTGCAAAACTTTTATTTACATAACAAGAAGTAGAATAAATGTTCCTAGGATCAATTTTGTTAGCTTATATGTAGAATGTTACAGTTCTCAATTTTAGTCAGAGAAACTCCTGGAACTCTTCTCAGACCTGGTGGTGTTGTCCCATCTCAAAACGAAAAATTAAGACTGGGAATGGCTTGTTGCACAGATTATGTGCTAAATGAATTAAAACCTTTCGTAGAGTTCTATATTCCAACAACAACATTTTTTTTCCCCTAGATGGCCTGTTTTCTTACCATCTTTTTCCTAAGTATCTGTGTTTACTCTACTGTCTTCAGGATCCGTGTATTTAACTATTATTACTTAGCTTCACATCACCAGACAGATGCATACAGTCTCCTTTTCAGTGGCATGTGAGTATGTGGTATATATTTTGCAGATTTCCTATCAAATACACAATTGAAAACATCCATAAACTTTAATTTATGTTCTTTAATGGGTATAAATCCTAATGAGCTTTATGTAATTATTCAGTGATAGATCCAGTTATGATTTTATAGTTAATGTAAGAAATTAATTTAAATTCTGTTGTCTCTTGCATTTGTGCAGGTTATTTTGCCGTCTTACTCCACCATTGTGCTTGAACTTTTTGGGCTTGACCCATATGGATGCAACAATCTCTCACAAAAACACTCAGCCAACTGCTTACACATCTGTAAGTACAGAAAATGTGGTTCTGAGCCATCTGTATGCTTTGGAGAATAGACAAAGCATTTGTAAATACTTCTTATAGTAAGGTTCAAATATCTAAATCTTTTCACTAGTATTAATGGGGTAAAAATGGTTGTAGACTAGGAGTTTGGTAATGATTTCTAGGAGTCACCAATTGCTCATTTTTTGGTTTTGTCTCCTTATCATAAGAAAGTAAAGTATTATACTTTAGAGTCCAGACTGTTCTTAACTTCTAATAACTTTAGCTTCTACTGGCTTTAACATATAGGACATCTCTATAGACTGGACTCAAACCTAACTTGCTACTGAAAACCAGTGAGTCTGGTTTTATTGAACAACTGGTTTTTGTTCCGAGTTACATCTCACATCTTTATTGTTAGCAACTAGATTCATCATGTTGTCTTGATACTCCTTTCACAGCAAATGAAAAAATTGCACCCAATTTGCACTTGTTCTGAATTAGGTGAGATTACAAAATCAAGCACCCTAGAAGCCTAAAAGTGGAGGTGGCCTTTATATCTGCTTATTCTGGATAAACTGAATCAGATCTGTGATGCTAATACTTGCCTATGTTTCAGTAACTTTAGAGGATTGTGTGTTTGTGTGAGATGGCACAATCTTTATGGGTATATGTAGAATGTAGCTAATTAGAGCTTGTTCTTGTGCATTTTTTTAAATCTAGATAATGGGATCCATGAGAGTGCTGTCCTTCATTGCAGATGGATTCTATATATACTATCCAATGCTTGTTGTCATTCTCTGTATTGCCACATATTTTAGGTAAGTGATTTGAAAGACAGATCCTTCATGTTTCTTTAATAAGATAGTTTCATCAATCGGGAAGATATTCAATACTCCTTTTTCAGCAATTGAGTTGTCATATTAATAGAAATGCAAAACCTAAATTATTAAATTGCTATTTATATAGGTGAAGTGTGTACATTTTAAGAATATGGATTGTATTAAACTGTAAGTTTTGAGGGGGTTTCCCCACATTAAACTTCATTCCTAGATTTCGAGGGGTGATCTGTTCAAACTTTGAAACCTGGGGACATCTGGATTCTGCTTGAGATTAAAATTGTGCTGAGGAAGCTATGTTTTCAGCACGGTTTTCTAATAAAATAAGCATTAGCAGAAATTTTAGGTGTTGAACTTCCTAACAGACTCATAAAAAATTTTTTTATGTGTTGCCAGACTTCAGTTTGAAAGCATACTGGTTTAAATAATTTGATCTTGTTTCCCTAAGCCACAATTTGTTGGAAGGTGGAAGGGTAATTGCAGAAATCATTGTTACATGTTTCCTTTATCTGACATTTCAAAATGTCTGCTTTGATCACTGAAGGGATGGGATCCTTTTGGTTTGACTTTGCTCCTTAATTTCAATTTCACATTATCATTCAGTCAGAAGCAATGTTTTCAGTCATGTACAATGTAGTTAAATGCCTTAAATTTCGATTAATACTGTATGTACATCTATAGATAGTAAGATAACAAGTATCTAGGCTTGAATGCCATGGTGAAAAGGAAGAATAGAAGCTAATGGAGAGCAAGTTGCTTTAGTGACCTCTCCTAATTCACATATATGCAAAACTGAAGGTTTAGTTGAAATCTACTAAGGAAAGTTTGATTCAAGCTTTGTTTAATCCAGCAGTCGTAAAGTTCAGATAGTATAAGTAAAAAACTTCAGCAAAAGTACACAAGGAAGCCAATTTTGAGCATGATATTGATGTTCCAGTTTGGAGAAAGGAAAACAGTAACAAAAACAACAATTGTGTTTTCTGGTGGGAAGTTGAAAAAGTGAAAGTGGTCTCGTGCTATCTAGTTGCAGGACTAACTTAAGAAAGGTGGAACAAGCTTATTATCTGACTGCCGCCTAGTGGCTCTCCAGAAATGTCAGCCAGCATCCCTACATCTTAAGAGTATAACACATATTTCTCCTGAGTGAAACCTGAGGTGAAGGTGGCTTTCCTACATTATTACTCTTTCAAAAACACAGAATTCATAACAAGCAGAATTTTTATAGTAATTGTCTTCTGGCAAAGAAGTGTCAATGACATATCATAGGCAGAAATTCTGTTATATCTGAAAACATCTAAAGCAGCGGACTTATATTAAATCATTTGCACTACTTATCTCTCTATTTGAATAGGATTATTCCATCACTTTCAGTTGGATTTTGGAATGTGCCACTGTTCTGGATTTTCTGGTTTCTCAGCTAGTATAATAATCTGTCTTCTATGTTGCTTTTTTACTTGGATTGTCCATAATTTTCTGAATAATTTGTTTTACATCTTGTAATATATCTAAACTGTTCATTGTAAATTAACAAAGGAAATTCCTTCTCCTTTTACCAGTTTAGGAACTCGTTGTTTGAATCTTTTGGGATTCCAGCAGTTCATGGGAGATAGCGAAATGACCTCTGATTTGATTGATGAAGGAAAAGAACTAATCAGAAGAGGTAAATTAGGTCCTCTGTCATAGTCTTCCTACAAAATCACAGAACCATTGAATCACTAAAGTTGGAAAAGACCTCCAAGATCATTTGGTCCAACCCTTAACCCAGCACTGCCAAGCCCACCACTAAACCACGTCTCCAAGTGCCACATCTGCACATCTTTTAAATACCTCCACTTCCTCAGCAGTCTGTTCCAATACTTGAAAATCCTTTCAGTGAAGAATTTTTCCCTAGTATCCAAATTAAACATCCCCTGGAACAACTTGAGGCCATTTCCTCTTGTCTTGTTTGTTACTTGGAAGGAGAGGCCAACCCCCAGCTCACTACAACCTCCTTTCAGGTGGTTGTAGAGAATGATAAGGTCCAAGCCCTGAGCTNGTCCAAGCCCTGAGCTGCCTTTTCTCCAGATTAAAAACCCGTAGTTCCCTCAGCTGCTTATCATCAGACTTCTGCTCTAGACCCTTTTCTAGGTCGGTTACCCTTCTCTAGACATGTTCCAGCACCTCAGTCTCTTTCCTGTAGTGTGGGGCCCAGAACTGGACACGGGAATTGAAGTGAGGCCTCACCAGTGCCCAATACCAGGGAACAGTCACTGCCCCTGCTCCTGTTGGCCACGCAGTTGCTGACACAAGCCAGGTGCCATTGGCTTTCTTGGCCACCTGTGCACTGTCTGGCTCATGTTCAGCCAGTGTTGACCAGCACCTCCAGGTCATTTTTCACTGGGCTGCTTTCCAGCCACTGTGCCCTCAGCCTGTAGAGCTGCAGGGCGTTGTTGTGACCTAAGTGAAAATTGAAAGGCAAGTGGCTTGGTGAGCACTTCACCAGCTCCCTCAGTGCCCTTGAGTGGATTCCATCAGGCCCCACAGACCTGTGTGTGTCTNAGTATCCAAATTAAACATCCCCTGGAACAACTTGAGGCCATTTCCTCTTGTCTTGTTTGTTACTTGGAAGGAGAGGCCAACCCCCAGCTCACTACAACCTCCTTTCAGGTNGGATTCCATCAGGCCCCACAGACCTGTGTGTGTCTAAGCAGTGTAGCTGCTCAGTACTAGTGCTGGTCACTGACCACATGCCCTTGGATTTGGGGGGCTTTATTCTTCTCTCCAGCTAGGGGACTCAATACCCAGACAACAAATGATACTAATCTTAAAGACTGAGGCAAAGATGGCANCAAGCCCTGAGCTGCCTTTTCTCCAGATTAAAAACCCGTAGTTCCCTCAGCTGCTTATCATCAGACTTCTGCTCTAGACCCTTTTCTAGGTCGGTTACCCTTCTCTAGACATGTTCCAGCACNTTTAGACTTTTCCTCATGATATAATAAGTTTTTGGATTAAATCTGTGTGAAATGTTGCAGGAAAAAAAACATATAGTGCGTCATTATCTTGAAAACTGTACTGATGCAGTCCATGGTACAGAATGCAATAGACTTGCAGCACTGTGGATGCTGTATAAACACCAGTGAACTTCACTGACATCTTAAAGTGATCTACCAGTTTTACTCATCCAGTATCTGAATTTTAGGTATTTCTAAATATTTTACAATATGTTATTGATCTAATAATACCTAAGCAGGTGCTTGTGTCATGAAGGATGATTAGCATCTAAATTGTGTTTATCATCAACCAACTAATTTTAATCTTTCTTTGTTGAATATGTTGGTTGACCTGTGTGAATTCAGCCATTGTCTTAAATGTTTTTTGCCATGTCACCTGTGTTTTAGCAGAGAAATTACATTGTTAGGTAGAGCTGTAATTATCTGCTGGCTTGGAAAGTTGTTTTTTAAGTTAATTTTTATTGAAAGTTTTTGTTGAAAATTGAAAGCCACTGTGGTTCTTAAGTATTTAGAAATTAAAATTTCAGGATACAATGTTATATTATGGAATACTTTTATTCTCCTGATTTATGAAAAACAAAACCTGGATTTACATAGAGTACTTGTATTTCGGGTTTTTTTGGAGAAAGATGAACTGAATGTTTCTTACTCCTTGAAACAAGAGGTTATGATTACTTTGATACTGTGATGTTATACTTCCAACCTAATAGCACAAATGGACACAGAATATTCAGGCTGTATTTTGAGCCTCACAGAACTTCTGCAAGATTTCAATTCAGTAATGCTCAAGCTTTTTCTTAATGTCACACTTTTCACAGCTGTTTTTAAGAGGGTTTTTTTTTGGCTTTGTCAGCTGGTATCCAAATGTCATGCTGTGACCCAAGATACCATTGTGACAAATTCATTTTCATGGGAAACTCCATGATAGACGGGCAGCTTTTTGCTTTGTTTAGTTATGTGAGTTGTCTATTTCAACAAGAGTCTGCTAGTTAACTTTTGATTTTTATTGTTTGTTTAAAAAAATATTGCTAATGATTTTTCTTGTATAGACCTCAGACAAATAACATTTTTTTTTTATTTATAGAGAAAAGAAAAAGACAGAGGCAGGAAGAAGGTGAAAACAGAAGAAGGGTATGATATTGTTTTAGCTAATTATAATATTATCCTGCAATATCTAATAGGATTTGCTGTGGCTATTTAATTCAGCATAATCTAGTCCACAAAAAAATTAACCCCAAATAATTGATGGAATCAGTTTAATCTCACTGAACAGTCTTAGATGGGGATTAATTATAGAGGGTAAGAGGATGATTTTAGTTACACTGCTTGGACACTCTTGTTACTCAGTGTGCTGTGGTGTATGCCAGTAGGTGTAACAAGTATGAAACAGATTCATGGTTTCTAGGATGCAGAATAATCTGAAATGATGTATTATCAGTCTCCTACATTGATACTGCTGCTTGAAATAACTGTAGTTGCAGTATCATGTTCACTGAAATGGGCACTGTGTGCTCCTCCCAAACTTAGCTGCTTCTTTTGTGTGCTCAGTGCAAAGTAATTGGCACAGGTTTTATTTTGGTTTTTCGGTTGGTTGGTTGGGTGGGTTTTTTGTTTGTTTTGGTGTTTTTTGTTGTTGTTGGTTGGGTTTTTTTTTTCCCCAGAGGAGGTAATTGAATTTGAGACAGAAATAATACTGTTACTACTGGAAAAAAAACCAGAATGTTTTATTCAAATCATGTTTTGCATGCAGACTGAATTGAAAGATTCGCGAAGCTTTAGTTTTTCATTAAGTTGTAACATTTGGAATCTAGCATAGAAAGTCACGGATATAAATAGGATGCATGCAAGATAATACTAGAACTAAAACCTCTAGGCTTTTCAAGCTCAGGTGCGCTTTAATCCTAGATGACAGTCAATACTGCATAGACTTTTCTTCTGACCTTCTCCCGCAGCCTCATGATTTTAGAACTTGAGTGTTTTGTGTAACAAAATAGTAGTAAGTGCAAAATACATTTAGTGTACACTGAAATGGTCTGACATGAAGCAACAATTTTAGTTGAGCAGCAAACTCAAATTTCAGATGCTACCTTCTACTTTTAGTTTTTCATTAAATACTGTAGCATATTCATTTTTTAAACTTTTGGAGCTTCTAAGAGTGTCATCTTTTACTGGACCCTGATTAATGTTTATTCCTTCTGCAGTTTAGAATTGCAACGTATGACCTAAATTAACACAGTAATTTTTGAGTCTCTCAGTTCCTACTGTCCATAATCTGGGATCTAGATATGACTCTGAAACATACTGAAGTTATTGGAGCAATTAGAAACATTTCTACAAAGACATGAAGTTGTATCCTAATAAAAGCATGAGACATTTCCTCTTTAATATTTCATTATACTAAATACTAAAATGTTTACATGTGTGTGTCAGAATGGAAACAACAGAACAAGCTTAGTAAACAGGGCCTGTCCAAATGTTTTGGTGGTTTTTTTGTGCTATTTGCATCTCGTTATTTTTCCATTTTACCACTAGGTGGAAGTAGTAATCAATAAAAGCAGCAGTTCCCACCATAACTTAGAGGAGTTGAGTGAACTTTGCAGATTTGAGATGCAGTTTGTTTTCTGCAAGTCTTTTTCTAAAGAGCAGTTGTGGTAACTGGTTTAGTGAAGAGACACATCTTGAGTTTAAAACTAAACAAAAATTCTTCCTGTATCAAGTTACTGAACAGGAACACTTTTAAAGTATTACTTTTATAGTCTGTTTTGATTAATTTAGCTCTAAACTATGGATCTGGCATATTCCTTGATCCCACATATGCTTTTGTTGTGTTGCTTTATTCTCACAGCTTATGTTTTCTTTTGTTGTTTTTTTCCCAGGAGTGGAAAGAGCGATATGGAAATAGAGACGATTCCACTAGAAACAGAGCTGTCCACACAGACCAAAAGGAATCCAGCTTCACAGAGACCAATGCCAATAGACGTAAGCTTTGTGGGTTTGGGGTGAAGTTTGTTTTGTTTTCTTCTCTTTTAATATCTTGTCTGGACAACTCTGGCTGTGCAAGTAGTTTCAAATATATTCCTTTTTGTCTTAGGTGGTGCACTGATACATTTACTTCTGTGACACAGTGCCCTCTTGCCATTTAAGACACTGAAAAGAGTGCTGTGTTTCTTTCCATCTCTTCAACCAGTACAGATGGAAAATTCTGGCTACTCTAAGACCTATTACTTGGTCTTATGGGATATATAATGGATGCAGTTAGAGCAGCAGTTGTCAGCAAAGAAACTATTTATGATATGTCTTGAAGTTGGGTGTTGTAAATCTTAACATTTACCTCTTCTAATTCCAAATAAACTATTTCAAACTGGGCTAATGGAACAATCAGATGAACAACAAATGTAAAACCAATAACATACCACACAAGTGGATACATTTTCATTTAATAATGTCTGTTAGCGAAATACTTTTTTTGTGGATGCTTTAAACTTCCAGCAAGTCTGTCCAGCAAGAGTGTTAATGTTTTTTTTTGTGGATTGTAGATGCATTTTTTGTACTGCCGTAAGGTAACAAGTTAAATCAAACTGAAGAGAAAAGGGAAGAGGGAAGCCTTAAATGTGCTTTTGAAACAACACTGATGGGTTTCTTCCTCCTCTTTACAAAGTTGGAAATGCATATTTTTAGCAGGAGACTAACCAAAGTTATATTTTAATGTTAACAATATAAATATGTATCATTCAACACCAAAACTAGCCATAGGTACTGGCCTAGTGAAGGTTGCAGAGTGAACTGCTAAACGACTATATTTCATTGATTAATCAGATTGTGTCTTTAAAAACAAACAAAGGCCAATAAAAAACCCTCCAGCTAGCTTGGTTAAAGCCTGAACCTGTGAAGATGAATGGGTGATTGTTTGATTTAAAAGTAAAGTTTGCATGTAGTTTCTCATTTTCTTTGATTCTTTCTTGCACAGTAGATCTCATCCTATTTGAGGCACAAAAGAAAAGTTGTAGTTCCATGTATTCTGTGGAGGTAAAAAATTGAAATACTATAAATTTAAGCAAGTTTGGTTTAATATTGAAACTGCCTATATTAATGCACTTCTACTTTGGATGAGTTAGTTACTATTATGGCCTTTTAAATTTGATGTCTCAATATGTTCCAAGCTGTTCACACAGCAAATGAATGTCTTTTGTTCCTTTTACTTACGCAGCACTATCAAAGTATACCCGATCAAATGGTAGGACTGAAAGAGATAGAATAGAACTCCTCCAGGATGCAGAACCTTTGGATTTTAATGCAGACTCTGTTAATGATGACCCTCTTGAATCAGACTCAGGAAGGTGAGGATTCTTCTGTGTTATTTACAATTAAAAGAACTAATGTCTTGTGTCTTCTGACCTATGACAACTTTGTCAAATGTTTTTATAATAATAACTTTGTAAACTAAATTTGCCATTTCACCTAGGCCTTTTCCTTTCTACCTTCTGCCCCATGATATGGGTGTTGTTTTAAAACCAATGAAAACCTCAAGGTTTTTCAGGTTTTTTAGAAATGTCAGAGTAAGATTTTAATATCACTTTGTATAGTGGCATAATCTGAAAAATATTGCATATAAAATTGGTGAAAGACCTGTATGTTAAGGAAACTTCCCAGTGTGACTATTCAGGAGGCACTCTGGCTATCACTGTCTCACCACCCCAGACTTTCACTGCTGGGACTGAAGCCCCTTCACAGCATGTAGGTCCAGTGACCCTCCGGGTGCCCAGTTTCACTCTGCACACACCATGCTCTCACACAATCAGACAAGCTTCCCTTTCCAGCTCAATCACAAGTTTCCCATAGCACAGTCCCACACATATGGTTCCCTTGAGTAATTTAATCACAGTGCAGCGACAGAATAACAGCTTGAGTTTGTGCCTCTGGGAAGGGACCCCAAACAGAGGAATCCCTGAGCTTTTACACTTTGTAAGTCTGTGCCCCTGATACTCTGGGGTCTTCCAGCCCAGTCCTTGGCTCCTGCAGTCTCCAAGTGGCTGGTGCCACAGGTCCCCCTGCAAAGGGTCAGTTCATGCCTCCTTGCCTGGGGCTTCTGCCATTTCCTGCCACCCAGGGCACAACCTGCAGCTGCACAGAGAGCTGCCTGCACTAGGTATATTCTTCAACAGACATATATACAACGTAAGGTTTTCTGTAATTTCCTACAAGACTTCAGAAAGCTCACTTGATGTCTCTGCATAAAACCCATTATAAAAGGGTGGAAGAAAGAAAACTGGGTATTACAGGACCTGTTGCAAGAATAAAGCTGGGCATCAGCTCTTGGAACTACTGAAGTAAATGAAAATCTGAACTTCTGAACAGAAAGTACAAGACTGCACTGTGTAGCTCTCTGTTACAGAGAATTTTGAGATTTTCTGGGTGTGACTGCAACAGCAAATTTCCTCAGTCATAGAGCATCTTATATAACTACTTAGATCTGCTCATATTTATGAAACAAAATATTTCATGGGTGCTGTTTTTATCCAGGTCATTATAGTGTAGAGCCATTTAATATAAATAATTTACAATTCCCATATAAGAACTCATTTATTATTTTTCATTTAGAACTAGCATACCCAATCAGAAAAGGCACAAATGTTTTAGTGGACTTCTATCTATAAGCGTGTGAACTACTTTTTGGATGCCATTATTTGTTCTGGGTTTTTTGTGTTTCAGGTGTTTACTTTTGTAAGTTTTGTTGTTAGTTTAATTGGGGTTTTTTAGGAAGAAAGTCCTGTTCAACCAAAATGTCCAACTTCTTTCCTTTGTATCAGGAAAAGAAGTTCTTTAAGACTCACAGTATTCATATCACTGTTTTCCTTGGTCACATAAGGTTTAATTAAATGACTGTCTATCAGAATCTCATGGAAACATTAATTCAGAAGAACTTCAGATGCCATAATTCACTGAGAGTTAAGGAGTAGGATTCCAGTGAGAGTTATTTGATTTTGTGGGTCTTTGTTTTTCTTTTTCCTGTGGTATTTTTTCATATTTAAACTTGATTCTGCAGGTACCAGCCTGGTGGAAGATACCTGTCAATGTCTCGAAGCAAAATATTTGATGATGTGTAAGCTCCTCAAAGCTAAAGAAAATTCAATGGAAATCTAGCTCCTAGTCATTGCTTGGAAAATACTGTATTTGTGATATATCACTGAACCATCAAAGACTGTTTTTGTTTAAAAAAAGAATATGAAGGAACAAATATTTTGGAAATGCACATGTATAACTTCACTTATGATAAGAATATGCTTCTACTGTAGATACTGTTGTGCATCAGTGTGGGTTTTTGTGTCATGATGAAAAGGAGAAAATTATTAATTTAATGAATGGTAAACTCATAACTATACCTTGAACTGTATATACAACTTAAGCTGTAACAGTCTAAGTTCTAGGGAGAGATTTTCTGGAAGGATTTTTTTTTTTTTTAATATATTTTAACTGATGCTGTGAGAGCATCTTAATGCATCCAAAGTGCAGTTATATCAATTACCATAATACTTTCTATAATTTTTCTATTTGAACTGTAGTTCAAAATCTGCTGAGTAAAATGAAGGCTTCTCTTGCCTTCAGTTATGTTTGAATCAGACCTGAATAAGAAGAAAGATTGAGTGGCAGGTTGTTCTTCATAAAACCATAACATATATGTTCCAGTATTTAAAGGGAGGCTACAGAGAAAATGGAGACTCCATTTTTACAAGGAGTCACATGGAAAAGACTAGGAGTCATGGGTACAAGTTATCCTGGGGGGATTCCAGCTGGACACAATTGAAAGTTTTTGCACAATGAATACAATCATCCATTGGAATAATCTCCCCAGAGAAGTGGTGGATTCACTAAGATTGGACACTTTTAAATTGACTGGACAAGGTTCTGGGTCCCCTTGTCTAGGCTGTGGTTTTGCTGAGAAAGACTGGACCACTGAATCATAGAGTCAGAGAATGGTTTGGATTGCAAGGAACCTTAAAGATCGCCTAGTCCCAACACCCCCTGCCCTGGGCAGGGCTAGAGCAGGTTGCTCAGAACCCCATCTAACCTGTCCTTGCACACTTCCAGGGCTGGGACAACCACAGTTCTCTGGGCATCCTGTGCCAGGGTCTCACCACCCTCGCAGTAAAGAATGTCTTCCTGATATTTAATCTAGACCGACTCTCTTTCAATTTGAAGCCTTTCCCCCTTGTCCTGTCACTGCAGTTCCTGGTGAAGAGTCCCTCTCCAGCGTCCTTGTAGGCCCCTTCAGATACTGGAAGGTTGCCATGAGATCTCCATGCAGCCTTCTCTTCTCTAGGCTGAACAGTCTCTTCTCTCTCAGACTGTCCTCATAGGGGAGCTGCTCTAGACCCCTTATCAGCTTCATGACTCTCCTCTGGATTCACTCCAGCAGGTCCGTGTCCTCCCTGTGCTGGGAACCCAGAGCTGGATGCAGAGCTCCAGGTGGGGTGTCACCAGAGCAGAGCAGAGGGGCAGAATTCCCTCCCTCACCTGCTGCCCACCCTGCTTTGGATGCAGCCCAGGACACGTTTGGTGTCTGGGCTGTGAGTGCACATGGCCGGGTCATGNTGTGAGTGCGCATGGCCGGGTCATGTCCAGCCTCTCACCCACCAGCACCCCAAGTCCTTCTCAGCAGGGCTGCTCTCGATCACTTTTCTGCCCAGCCTGTAGGTGTGTCTGGGACTGCCCTGACCCAGGTGCAGGACCTTGTACTTGGCCTTGTTTAACTTCATGAGCTTTGTACAGACCCACCTCTCAAGCCTGTACAAGTCCCTCTGAATGTTATCCCTTCCTTCCAGCTTGTTGACCACACCACACAGCTTGGTGTTGACAGATAATCCTTGAGGTTCCTTCCAGCCCTGGTATTCTATGATTCTATGAAATTTGGTGGCATAAATTTTGGAGCAATGTGTGTGGGTCAAGAAAGGCTGTATTTTTTCTTTTCCAACATCATACACAGATAAATGATTTTAGCATGTGTAAATAGTTGAAATTTAATATGGACCAGAGTTTCACTGTCTTAGAAGCATGTGTGCAATAGCAAGAATACATTATCGAAGATACAGTATCTGCTTAAGATCTTTACAGTTGTAATGGTTCAAAATTCTGGCACACTAGTGTTTTTGTAACTGTAAAAGAAATATACTACAAAAATTGAGTTAAATACTGAAACATGATTAATTTGCACGCACCTCAGGCACGGCTTTGAACTGTAGAGTATTTCTTTAAAAGAAGGGAAATACATAGCATGACTAGATAATGGCAAACACTTTTAATATCCTAAATACCCTGGTTGCATTACGTATCAGTTTTTAAGGTGCCTGTATTTTGCAGTACATTGTTGCAAAAAGAATAATACTCATTTGTATGCCATCCAAAAATGCCAATTATTAAGAGTGTAGAAAAGCTTGACATTAATTTCATTGGTGTAGATATATTTTTAAACCATAGTTACTTGAATGAATTTTCAAATGTAATCATAAGGTAAAAGATGTGGTCAAATTCATCATAACTTCGGTAATTTGAATAATATAAAATAATGCTTTTTTGCAGTTTGTCTGAAGTCTTTACGACTTGGGAGTTTTCTTACGTGCTTATTGCAGAGTTATGTTAAAAACTGAAAGAGAACATGTGTCTATCATACATTCTTTATCATGCTTAAAAACAGACATCTCTTAAAGCAGCTAGGAATGAGTTGTTCTGAAAAATAAGTTTTCATGAATGGCATATTCTACTAACTTTTAAAAGTAGTCTGTGTTTTCTCAAGTTAATTATTAATGGGGATCTAACTCTACCTCCTGTGATTTAGTACATGTTCTAACAGTAGTGGTATTTGTAATATATTGATCTGCCTGTTTTAAAACACTGAATTGTTACTATGAAAAAGAAAACAAAATCTCTATTTGTATAGAAATAATTATATTAATAAATTGGCAGACATGCAAGAATTGTCAGTTTTCTTCTTAGGTGAATATACTGAATGTCAGCCATGCCCACGTGTATTCAAGCTCATGCAATATTCAGATCTGCCTGTATGAGGGCACTTCTTTAGTTTGGATATTTTGTGTTTGTAAAAGCTTGCTCCGAGTCTTATGGCTGTATCAGGGACTGGAAGCTGAGAAAATGAGTCTCTCTTTATTCAGAATTTTCTTCAGCATCTCTGCTAGCATCGGTTTAATTTATTTTAGATCGGCTTGTAAGTGCTATCCTGAATTCAGCCTTATGTGAAAGGGGTTGTATATCTTTTTGGATATCCATCCACATGAATGTTCTTACACTTGCTGTGTCTGTTTTAAAAATTTGTATCTCATTTAATTCCCCAGAAGTTTATTTATAAAAACCCTTGGATGAAATAAGATTCAAGTTCTTTGTTTAACTCTTGAAATGTCACTGCAACGGGGTCTAATTCAGTGCTAATGGCAAAACTATAGAAGGAATGTTTTTCTGAATGTCTGTGAAGTATCCTTACCTAGTCCCTGGTGACTTCAGAGACTTAGATTGAGCCTTCTTGGCACCTGGTTTTTCCCATCTCGGTGAAATGGCTGCACAGAATTTTCAGGGGAAGTGTAGTCAGGATTTTATGTACAAAAGAAGAGTAGTCCCTGGTGTAAACCCTCTGTGCAGTTTTCATGGGAATACAATAATTTGTGGAGTTGACTGTATAAATTAATGTCAGTGGGATTTCACGTTCTAACAAAGACATTCTGAGCTCATTGAGGTGGAAATCCATTGACCTTTTTTTGAAGTTGTAGTGAAGTAAAGGAGTGACCAATGGCTGCTTCTTGAGCTCTGAAAATCTCTGAAGAGTTCCCTGGCTTGCACTTGGTGATCCCTGGTGTCCCATCCTTCCTGGATGCTGTTTAAGTAAGGAGTTGATAAGTGAAGTCAGGTTTCATCTGTAGTGTGCGTTGCTGACCAGCAGTTGCTCTAATTATGTGCAATTTGTAGGCCAGTTAATCTGAAGTGTGTTTTGAAAACTATGGGTTGATATGACTGAATCTGGAAGACTTTCAATAGAGAATATGAAGTACAACTACAAAAAACTATGTAGAAATAAGTGATGTGCCTGCACAACACTTTTTGTCTGCTTGAGCTGGTTTTAAACCAGTTTGCCTAGTGCTCATACAAATGCAAAATTTGCCTGGGAGTCTTGTGTCTAAGGATTTGCCTCTCTCCAGAGAGGTGGTGAATGACCTGTCCTTGGAAACATTCAAGGCCAGGCTGGACAGGGCTCTGAGCACCCAGATCGAGTTGAAGATGTCCTGGCTGTTTGCAGGGAATTGCACTGGATGGCCTTTACAATTCCCTTCCAACCCAACCATTCTGTGACTGTAGTGCTTCCCAGCCTGATTGTGGCAACTTTTGATGGGTTCTTTGCTGCTGTAGCTGGAGTCCCAGCAGCACTACAGCTAAACCAAGTTAAAACTAGCTTTGATATGTGGAGCAGTGACTGTCCTGCAGGCTAACGGTGTTCCTGCATCCCATTTGATGCTGCAGATTACATGATTTTAAATACAACTCCCATGCAAACTGTACTTTTGGGAACTGGGTGTTAATATGTTTTTTCTGTCAGTATATATAGTCGTATTTATTTGCAGCTAAAAAATGTCACAAATTTCTTTGTTATTTCCTCTGTATTACTGAGTAGTTAGTATGTACATTTCACCATCATTTCCACAGTTTCCTCTTCATTTGTGAACACCACAAAAACCCCCAAAATGCCAAAAATCTTCCCAAGTACAAATGTTTGAATGTCTTCATGTCAAAGATCTAAACAAGTGAGAAAAATGCATGCAACTCACAATGAGCTTCAAAAAGCAGGAGTGAAAACAGTAGCTACTTGAATACTCTGTCAGTGTTGGAGTTCCTAAAAAGTATGGATAGCAAAATAGTTCAACTTTACTATTCCTATACTAGATTTGTAGTTTGGTATTTGTGTTTTGATATGTGTATTGGGAAATGTCCTATTCTCTGCTAAAGAGAGGTGCATCTCAGCAATTAAGTGTGGGAGTCTTTCTATGAGGAAAACTAAAAGATATGTAACTTCTAATCTGTGCTAATAGTGACACTGGGCAAATGACAATATAGCTTATTATTTAGGTAAAGTAATGTGTAACAGTAAGAAAAACTTTATACTACTGTAACTTAACACTACTGGACAAATCATGGTATATAATCTGCCTTTGTTTTGCAATCAAGCACTTGTAAAATAGTCATTAGCAGAACTAATAGGAATGGTGAAAAGCTGATGTCTTTTCAATATTTATTCTTGCTGTTCTAAAACATAACGTGAATGATTTTTACATATGAAGTTTTAAAAACCATGATTTTCTGTAATTATGATAATTTGTATTTTATTAAATTTATCTTGGAATACTGTAAATGTTATGTGAAAAATATGACATTCTATTTCAGTTTTCATTATTTCTGTAATTACTTGAAATCTGTGGGACATTCACAATACCAAACAGAGATCACTTTATGAAGGAAAACTTTCTATGAGGCTTATTCAAGAAATCTGACTTGCTCATTACAGACAAATATATGCACCTGAATTATTAACAAGAACATTACTAAGGGGATATATTGTGTCCAAGCTTTTAATTTTTCTTTGAAATTCAGAAAATTGTTACTTTTTTTCAGAGCAGCTTAGTTGTGAATCTTGTAAACTTTCTGAAACTTTTACATTCCTTTTCCCTAATGGGCTCTGCAGGAAGACTTACTGCTCTGTGGCAGTTATCTAATATTAGCTGTGCCTCTAACTAAGTAGTCTAGTCTGAAGCTGAGACACTCCTACGCCATTTGATTATGTTAACAGAAACTCAGCATTCCTAGCAAGAAAAAAAGCACGTTGAACTAGATCCCTTTTTAATATATTAATTGCTGTCAATGATTTTATTGCATTATATTTGATACCTTCTGTTTGGGTCGTATGGTAAGCCCAATTGGATTTATTCTTTGTTTCTCTTAGAATGCATTGGAATGTGTTCCTCAGCATGCTTTTGTGTGCACGTGTGTGTTTTAGTTGTAATTGACAGGCAATAATAAACTGCAGCTTCAGTTATTTCATCAGGATAATGTTGCTGTATTTGACATATTCCTGTGAAGTGTAGTAGTTTTATAGTGATAGTTTAGCTGTCACCATAGAAATTAATTATTTCTATAGAAATACACTGTGTTTCTGTAGACGTATCTGGAAGATAAGGGAATCATTTGTAAGCCTAGGTTTAGTAATAGATCCTCATTCTCCAGTGTATATCAAGATAGGCTGTAGGAGTGCTGCTTATGGATAGACTATCTTCTTTTGCCTTATGATACAAGTATGTATGCATAAATACCTTGTTTTGAAATTCAGAGTTATAAATTTTTCTCTGTAGTGTTCTAAATTATTGTTGTACTGGATATATTTTTGAAATGTGTGTTATATAGTCAAAGAGTTAAGTTGGCATGAAATAAATCATTTCTGCAATACGTTTTCCCTGGTGTATTTTAGATATTCATACTTCTCCAAAATGTCTTAGAAAGTCATCCTTTAGAGAAATTGAGCCTATTTCTTTTTTCCAAGTGGAAATCATGTTTACTTTAGAAGACAATCTGGCCTTGTTTTGGTCATCATTGTGCCTTTTAAGCAGATTAAAAAGGGAAACTGAGAACAATCTTGTGTACCTGGAAATGTTGTCAGTCTGAGAAGGAGACTCGGGCCCACACTTGGTCCTGTCACTGACGCTGACCCTGGCTGCAGGAGGCAGGCAGCTCCTGCGGGTGTGAGGAGACGGAGGTGCAGCCAGGGTGGCTGCTGTGTGAGCATCTGCAGCACCTGGGGGAGGCCCATGAGGACCCTGTGCGCTCCTGGGACGGACGGGGCACTGCATGTTCCTTTGGGGTGAAAGGTAGGGTTCCTGTACCTCCCTTTCTTTTCTGTAAGCACTCAAGCTGGGACATAATTCCTTCTAGCTGACACTGGCCACCGCTGAGAATAGAGGCAAGAGTGTTTTCACTACAGCTGGGAGGAGACTGGCACAGTGAAGTAGGAGTTAACTGTCTCGTTTTTCACTGCTTGCATATTTATCACTTTTGTCATCCCTACAAAAAAGGGAAAGGAAGAAGAGAAAGATATTTATTTATTTAAATATTTTATTGTCTCTCTACAACTACAGTAGAGGTTGAGGGAGGGGATTCTACCCCTCTGCCCTCGTGAGACCCCACCTGGAGCACTGCATCCAGCTCTGGGGTCCCCAGCACAGGAAGGACATGGACCCGTTGGGGCAGGTCCAGAGGAGGCCACGAAGATGGTCAGGAGGCTGGAGCACCTCTCCTATGCAGACAGTCTGACAGCATTGTGGTTGTTCAGCTTGGAGAAGAGAAGGCTCTGGGGGGACCTCACTGCAGCCTTTCAATACTTAAAATGAGGTTTATAAAAAAGCTGGGGACCTACAGACCTTAGGGCCTGAAGCAAAGGACAAGGGGCAGTGGTTTTATTGCAGAGAGGTTGGAACTAGATGTTGGAACTTTATAGGTCTCTTCCAACCCCAACCATTCCATGATTCTATGAGTGATCTTCCGTGTATGTTTGTTGGGTTTTTTCCAGAGGTGGTTTGAGCAGTGAAGTGAGTCATTCTCCACATAGTTAATCAGCCACACTCTTCCTTCAAACTTATTGTGATAAGTAACTACTCTAAATCTACCAGTACACAGTTTAGATTATGGGAATTGTCCTTATGAAATACTATTATTCCTTGTCAGAGGTTTATTTGCTTGGAGAGCAATATAAATTCTGGTGTTTAATTGTTAGCAGTTACTAATGGAACTACATGAGTGCTCAGTGAATTTCCCATCTTCTGAATTAGCATTTGACCGACTGAATTGCCAGGCTTGTGAATTAACTCTTCCCTCTGCAGCTGTGCCTGCATGGTGCCATGGTACACCTGCTACAGCATGTTGCTTGTTCATCCTAGTCTCTGCTCTGCATGCTGTGATAAAGATCTTAATCCTTTCTCTTCATAAATGTCCTGTGTTTTGCATCTGGTTATGTGTTGGTTCATTACAGATCATTGCCTTGAGGATTTTTTGAGAGCTTTAGCAAAAAGCCAAAGTTGCTCAGGGCCCAGCTTGGACAGAAGATATGTTTTTTTTCTTCCCTTCTTGGGCAACGTGCCCTGAGCTGCAAAGAGAGATGCAGCTCATGAACAGAGGTCAGGTATTGGAGTGGTTTATGAATGTGGGTTATGCACAAAGACAAGAAAAGCTCAAGCCTTCCTTCCACAGAAACAGCTTATCTGTTTAAAAGCACATGCTTTGAGTCGCTCAGTCAACATCAAAGCAAGGGAATAACTGAGGCAGTGCCTGCACATGCTCTGTGGAAACCCACTAAGCCTTTGAAATCCAAGTGAACATTACAGTTAAACAATACACTGTCAAACAAAATAATTTCCAAGGTCATCTATTTTAAGTAAACTTCACAGAGACCAGATGCTCGTGAGAATTCTTCTTGTGTGTTCCCTGTTCCTTTTTCCCCCAAGACTGGCTCCTTCCATAAGCATCTCTACTTCTGTAAAATCATGCTTTTTATTTAGGAAGATTTTGCTGGTTTTAAATCTACAGGAATCATGAAGAAAATGCAGAAGTGGTGTACTACAACACTATGTTTCAGTGAGCAAGCAACAGCTTTCAAGCCCAGGTTTCACAAACAACTACCAAGGCTATTGCCAGAGGCCAGCACCCGTGGCAGCCAGTGTGACACAGCACCACCCCCTTGTGTGTGTGGAATGAGGCAAAGTCAACCTAGGGCAGAGAGAGATGGGACCAGGAAGTGGGCTGAGAAGCAAAGCAGAGCGTGGGAGAGTATTTAAGCAGTGTTGGCAAGAGAGGTGTGAGCTCTGCTGGCTCCTGGGGTAAGTTTACACCTTTTGCTGCTCCCAGCCTCACCTCAGATTTTCTGTAGGAAATCTGATAGCAAGATGCTGATGGCTGGCCCCTGAGGTCTAAAAATATGTAGCTGTGACAGAGGAGCTACAAAGGAGCGATAAAAACCTGTGTTGGGCTCAGTACTGTGCAAACACCCTGTGGCTTTTACCTCTTTTCTGGTATCAAACCTGAGCACAGTTCATGGCTTGAAGAGGATCCTGTCAGAGGGAAAAAGAGGAAGTGAGTTGGGAGGGAGCATGAACAATTGTGTAATTCAGAGCACCAAAATATTTATATTGTGTTTTTGCCTCTCAGACAGTTCCGTGGTGGGTTGGAAAGACATGGACAGTTGGAGTCAGGCTTTCTGGACTAAAGCTTAAAAGGGCTTCACAAATCCCCAGAAGTTTGTTATCTCTGAGCAGTAAACATTGAAAGACTGTGGCTGTAGGCTTGAATGCTGATGTGTTGTAAAGTGATAGCCAAGCCAGTGCAGAACAGGGGAACTGGGATCTGCTGGCTCAGGGGAATGGGTGGGTAGGTAGGATCTGTCCCAGGTGCCCAGAGGTGGAAGCCCTCTGCTAAAGGGAGCAACAGCATGAACTTTGGTGAGTGTACCCCCTATTGTTGGTTCTGAGTGATTTAGAAGGAATTCAGGGCTAGAAATAAATAAAAACCCAAAAAACACTTCCAGGAAATGGGATGGACTTGCTTCCTGTTTAAGCAGACATCTGTTGAAATGGTGCAGTCATACAATCAGATATTCAGTCACGTTTCACTGGGAACAATAAGTACTAATGATCCTTAGGAATTATCAGGAAAAATAATTACTAATAAGCTATAGGAATTAACAAGCTTGATTCTACTCTTACTGAAATTAGGACCCTTGTCAGTAGCAGTAGCAGACCACATCTTATGTGGTTGTTCCTCTGGGAACTATACAGAGCTTGACTGAGTGCATCAGTGTATTTGGATAAAGAACAAATAGCAAAACAAGGCATTTGATTACCTACTGATTCTATCTACTGGAGCCCACAGCTTGTTGATCCTTCAGAGGGATCCCAGCTCTAATGTTCACAGTGTAGTAATTTGAGCTTATCTGCAATAGGGGAAGATGACACTTCCACCTACTTTGGGGTAGATAGATTGGGCCAAACCAGTATTCCTCCAGAAGCATATGTTCAGCAACAGGGCTGAGAATAGCTCTTCCCAATGTCACAGTGAAGAAATTTGAACTTTTGATTTTTGCTTCTAGCACTTGCAGAGAACAGTAAAACATTACAGTCTTTAAAATTATTCTTTGGTTTCAACAGTACATGTTGGATTCAATAGTAGTTTCCTTGGATGCTTACACTTATGAAATATTTTTCATTTCTCTATTGCTTTAAAATCATGAACTCCAATAGTCTCTGCTATCTGCTATGTTAGCTTCTGCCACCAAATCAGGAAGAGCAGGTTAGCAACTGTTACCCTGTGTAGATTGAGAGAATTATTAATGTCTTAAAAAAAAAGAAATCTACATAAACACATCAAATTTATAATGGATTTGATTGTTCCTTCTTTGCCAATATTTTCAAATTTGCTCTGTTATTGACTTTCTGCTGTTAGTGATCCTAGTAAGTGACACTAAACTTTTCTTCATGTGGCTTCAGACTGTCACAGCTAAGCAGGGATCAAATACAGAGACACAAGTCTTAGGAGTGTCCATCCCAGCTGGGGCCTGCTAGTGGTTGGGCACTCTGCTACAGCACACACCTTAATTTTCTGCACCAGAGCAGGAAGGATTAAAAACATCAACCATGTTATGCCAAACTTCTCCTTTAAGGAATTGAGGTCTTTGAGCAAAATACTGGTATGGCAGCTCATTCATAAAACTCAAGTGAGTGCTGAGCTTATATTTGTAATGGAACAAAAGCAAGAGTCTTTAACTGGGTGTTGTTGTTTTTGAACATTTCAATAGCTACTTCCTTGTCAAATCTATAAATTGTGAATTCTTTAAATTTTAATGGTTTAGAAATTAATGATTGTTAACTCTGCAGGTGATCCTGTTGAAAAAACTAATAAAGTAGTTATAAAAAGCATCTTTGGTGATTGTTACCACTGCAACAGTAAGACTAGATTTCTTTTAGAACTTGTACTTGCAAGATTAAATTTCTTTCACAGCATGTCTGCTTGAACAGGAGCACGTACCTTGTTTCAGCAGCCTCCTTGTCAGCTACATTTGTGACCATCCCACTCAAACGCTGCCACTTCCCATCCCACACTACCATACACTCTTCAGGACTTGATTGCTTCTTTCATTGTGAAGGGAAGCTATGGGTTGCTTTCCAACAGACCTGGGTTAAGGTAAGTATCACTGTGCTTGAAATAGCCCCAGTGTTCAAGTGAGACAAAGTCCTGCCTTCCAGAGAACCGTGGGCTGTCTTGCAAAACTCTACGGAACAGATTGTGCTGGTGGGCAAAATCTGTTTAAGTATTTGTCTGTGTGTACAGCTAGCTAGCTGTCCACACCAGCCACTCCGTGAGAAACTTGTTGAATATTCTTCATGACAGCTCCAAACATTAAATCCCTGAGCTCAGTGTAGCAATCCTTTCATCTACCTCATCAATTGAAGAACCCATTCCGAGTGGTTTTACACTGACTATGGAACAAGATTTGGGCAAGACTAAAGCAGGATTTTTCAAGAGGAACCCCACCCTCCCTCCTGCAACAGTGATGGACTGGGCACAGCTCTTCGGATGGGCAGAAGGAGTTCAGTGTTTATTCTGGTTTGGATCTGAGTTGTGACATTTCAGAACAGCCACATGTAAGGAACCCCTAACTCAACATATTGTCTCTTTCCAGGAAACTTCTCTAGGAAAGTCCTTGGGCTAGAGAGCAAATTAATCAAGCGGTTTGTAAACTTTGCAAAAGAAGCCTTGTACCACCCAAGGGTTGCTCCAGTGTGCTCCCTGACTGCCGAGTTAGACATTGATGCCTTATGCATTCCAGCCACAGAGGATTTCTCACACTGATGACTAGGGGTGTCCCAGTGAAAAATCCAAAACCTTGAGAGAAAATGTCACACCACCCAAGAAATAGATGTGCTGTGTTTTGTGCTTCCTTTTCTGTCCACATTCCTCAGTTTAGTTCAGCTTAGTTTAGAAATGTTTACTATTTCATTCAAAGCACAAGATCCACCAGGGAAGTACCTAGAGTGGAAACTGCAGGACTCAATTCCTTGAATGTGTTTACCTAAAGTCTGTTTTGTCTTGCAGCATTAGCTTTGAGTAGGAATAACGTGGTAAAGAACTGTATGTGCATGGGGGAGAGAGAACTTTCACTGAATGAGTTTTACAGCCTTACTTCATTATTTGAAGTGTATTATTTAAAAACCCACTGTCTGGGACTGTGAGGAGTGATGATGAGCTTTGCAGGTAACGCAAGCTGCCCTAAGGAGCTGTATGCAGAAATGACCAGGACACTGCATCTGCCCTCCACAAACCTGTAGGATTGCTGGCAAACCCTTTTATATATTCAGCATTGCAGTGCTGGCTGCCAGAGTACCTGGTATCTTGGCAGAGATTGGAATACTCCCATTTTATCTCACATGATATTTCCAATATTTTCAAAGGGAAAACATTTTTAACATACAGCCTTTAACTAAGCCTTCATTTCTTTTTCCTCTAGATTCTTCAGAGGCTAAAATTAATCTTTTCTTCAAAAACAAGGAATAATTAACACTTGCTTTTTCACAGCTCTGGGATAAAAGGAGGCAGAGAGTTCACTGTTCTGATTTGCATCACATTTGTGATGATGTCAGTCAGAAAACAGCTAAATGTCAGGCATGAAACCTCTCAGAAAGACCCACCAGCCAGGGTATTCTCTGTGTTCTCATCCTCAAAATTTACCCACTTTGTCCCTAAGAAACAAGCACTATTTTGTGCCATGTAATGACAAATCCTTCAAGATAAGCTTGAAGCTCGAAATTTCCCAAAGGTCCAGGGCCCCCTGTTTTAATTTAGAAGCTGAGGCAGCCTCAGGACTTGTCCCACCTTCTTTCTTGATCCTGGGTGATCAGTGATGATGGCAGGACAGGGCTGTGGCAGGTCAGGCAGTGCAGTGTCACAGGAAGAGCTGGACTTCTACACTGAAGTTGCCTCCTGGGGGAGCGTGTTACATCCGAGGAACCTGCACATCATGGAGTGCAGCCTAGCACTGCAGCCTCTATCCCTGGCAGGCAGCTGGTGGTGCACTAAACAGGCCTGGTTTTTTGGTTTTGGTATTTTTTTATTTTTTGGTATTTTGTGTTTTTTTCTTTCTTCTTGGCATCATCAAAACAGCCATCTTTGGTGACATCCGGGTCGTATGACCGTAGAGAAACTTGTGAGGTTTCATCCATCAGAAGGTAGTGACTTTCCCCTGTAGATAACAAACATGACAGATTGTGCAATTTCTGGGTAGATAATGTTAGCGAATTCTTCCTAGCATTATCTGGCCTCAAACACAGGAATGGTGTATCAAAAACATGGCAGTAATTTTAGTCTGGTTTCTTGTTCATATGGTAGAACTACAATTTTCACTGGCATAAGTCTGCTTGAGACAATATGACTAATTTGTCTTTAAATAGGATAAGTCTTCAGACAGAAAAAGTAGTTTACAAACCCCTGAATGCTGACTCATGCCAGGATCCCAGACTTGATTCTGTGTAAATGACCGCATCCTGGTAGCTGCTAGTGGTTTGTACTGTGTCAGGTTCCCCATCAGCATCGCTGTCTGCAATGGAGATGTACAACAAGACACAGATTGAGAACATTAACTTTTGTAAAGGTCTCTGGTTTGGGTGACTAACTTCAGAAAGTAGTACAGACACTGGACACTTCATCTCTTGCATTGCACCTAACCACACATTAGATACCACACTTATAAAATCAGCAGGAATTTTGATAGGGAGTGAAGTTATGGCTTGACGAGTGGAGAAGGTCTTGAAACACAGGACGGGCTGTAACACATTGTAACTTGGCATGTAGAGTCAGAAACATTTGGGGAATCCTGCTGCCATTTCTGCAGTGTGGGGTGTGCCTACTTGCCTGCATTTCCCTGTCTCCTGTCCTCTCCAACATGTGCCTGCAGATCTGCGCCGCTGTCCAGTGCTCCTTGGTCCCTTCCCACACAAGCCATGCAGATGTCTCGTGCACTGCATGAGGTGGTTCATGAATGATGGCCTGGGAGTGATGGTCTCCCACTCCTGACGCCATTCCCACCTAACCTGCAGTTAGGCAAGAGCACCTGGGTTATGGAAGAAAACCTTGTGTGCATTTGGGGGAGTTAACATAGATTTTTTTCTTCCTAGCAGTTGTTAAACTAGAAGTCAGACAGAAGGAGAGTAAAAATTGCTGGTGTGCAGGAAAGAACATGTCACAGCAAGGGCATGCTTGCTACAGGCTGGACAGGAGGATCTATGCTGGATGACCCCAATAACTGATGTCAAATCTGCTGGGCATATCCGAGACATGCCATCAGCTCTGTTTAAAATCATTCTTGATTATCTGCTTGGTCACTTGATCACAGGGTCAAGTGAGGGGCCTACACAAAGACATGACTACCCTGCAGCCCATATGGCAAGAGACATCATCTGCTGAACTTTCCAGTTCATAAAAAAACCCACCATCCCATTTCAAGGGAAATGGCAACGGGGAGGGGCAAAGCAGTCTCACTGCTGAGACAGACCTCAGCTCTGTGGGTGTGAAAATAATCACACACACAATAACAGTCAAACTTCCCATTAATGTGGTTCTCAGCTGCCAGCATGAGTCATGCACCTCAGAAAGAGCAGGAGCGGCGTTACAGAATGCCTTCTGGCCTCCTGCTAGGAGACAAGTTTGAAGAGGCCCTCATGCTCATCTCCTCTCTGTTGTGCTTGAGGTTTTGGTTACGATCAAAAAGAACAACTCACATATAACTAAGGCCAAGAATTTATTGTTAGTTGAAATCTAAAGAGTATATTATAGCTATTCCAAATCTAATTGATATAGAGGAAGGAAGAATAATACTGCAGTTGAAACTTCAATGTGGGGAAAGTGCCAATAATAGTATTAATAATACAGTTGCAACATACAATAATACAAATACAATACACCTAATTTTTGTCTGTTTTCTTGGGATTGTACTCACCCTTCCCTTGTTCCTCTATGTCTTGGTGTCTGCATCTTCAGACTGCAGAATGACTAAAAACTCTAAATCTTTGGTTTCTGCTGCCCTTTGTGGGAATATTATCATACTGATGCTCCAGGATCTTCTTGCAGTCTTTTGTCTATGACTTCTGAGATTTGAGCCTTTCTCCTTTTCTTTCACTGGTCTGCAGCTACATGTTGCAGCTCAATTTACTGTATGTGATGCATTGCACACATACTAAAGGCTTTTATTTTTTGCTCTCTTTACTACCCCTAAACTCAGTTTTGTCCAATACCAGATCTGTATTTCTCTGACCATTGGTGCAGAGCTGTGGGGTCTCCAATGGCAAGCCTGTGTCCCAGATTTTATCATTTCATTCCTATACTGCTCTGTGCTCCATGCAGTGTCTCCAGTGTGGTGTTTCTAGACCCTTTATTGTTAGATGTAAACATCTTCATTATACATAGAATTACTATAATATAAGTAATAGTTACTGCTATCTGTATAAAACTGCACTATAACAAAATTAAAATTAATTACTGTAGGCAGCTGGTCAGTCAGAGAAATTGCTGTCACAGAAAATAAAACAAAGCTATAAGCAGATCAAGAAAAGTTCAGCCTGTTGCTAGCAATGACAATGCCAGGTTACAGGGCTACCCTGCTGCACTTTCCAGCATTTCTTGCCTGCCTCTCAAGGAATTAGGCATGCTATCACGTGGAGGAGTCCTTTAAATTTTTATGGTGTAGTACATGCAAATGCAAGTCCATATATCTCTAGTTTAATGTTTACTGATGAAAGATATTATCCAGATTTTGGAAGTTTTAGAAATCAATACGTATGAGTGGAGCAGCAAAGCAAGAAATGGGGTTGTGTGTGTGTGTGTGTGGTTAGGTGGTATTTGTTTGTTTGTTTGTTTTTAATTTCCCATATCATCTTCCACCAAATTAAGCTTTTGGTGCACAAACATTTATTTCAGGACCTTTCCTGCCAATAGTACTATGCTGCCCAACTGGAATCAAAGGTTTGAATTGTTTATGTCAATGGCATGAGAAAAATATTTCTTGTCGGATAATTCCCTTGGCACTGTGATTCTTTTAATTTTGGTGTTTGTATCTCAGAGGGACAGTAAGCAGACAGAACTCGTTTACATGCACCCATTCATGTGAATTCTTTTTTAAAAAGGATTTTGTAGTAAGATCTGTTTGGCTGAAGCCTTCAATGTCATTGTAAGAGAAAGAGACAGAACACTACAGAAGGACATCTCTAATTGGATTTGCAAAACTGCTGTGTGGGGGATTGGCAGTTTCTCCTTGTAAGCATTCACAAAGCCACAGAAGTTCACAAGTTCTAGCTGGAGTCTCCTGTCTCAGTGTCTGCTTTGTCTATGAAGAGCAGGGCCAGACTGGATGCTGGAGAATGAAACTAGAAAAAACCATCCAAAAGCCAAATTATAGGGAGCCAGTAGACAGTGGTGAAGGGCTCTGTCTTCATCTTAATCCCATATATGTGCCCTGTGAGAGCTGTGGGCTCAGGTCAGTGCTCTGTGCTGTGACAGCAGGTTGCTCCATCTCTGCTGAGCACTGTGAATGTCTGTGAGATAGTCCCTTGGAAGCTTTGGGGGAGACTCACCCCAAGCTCCCCTGGGCTTGCTGAAGTATGTCAAAGACACCTAGACATGTCCACTGTTCAGGTAGGGAATGCATGCACTTATTTTGAGAGGGACACTTTTCCAGAGATCTAAAATTTAGGCATTCATCAAAATGCAGAAGGTGAGAAGCAATTTCAATTCCCCCCAGGCTGAAAAGTGGCATCCTCAGAAAGCCATGTCTGATGATCTAGCCTGGAATTACAAACCTTTAAGTCTGACTTCTACATCAGGAAAGCAGGATGAAAGGGGGTGTTTTGGAGTTGCTGGCAGACAGCCAGCTGAAAACAAGCCAGCAGTATGCCCAGGTGTCCAAGAAGGCCAATGGAATCTTGGCCTGTATCAAGAATGATGTGGCCAGCAGGACTAGGGAAGTGATTGTCCCTCTGCACTGGGCAGTGATGAGGCCACACCTCTAGTCCTGGGTTTAGTTCTATGCCCCTCACTTCAGAAAAGGTGCATGCACATTGAGGTGCTGGAGAGGGTCCAGAAATGGGCAATGGAGCTGGTGCAGGGTCTAGAAAACACTCCCTATGAGGAGCAGCTGAGGGAGCTGGGGGTGTTCAGCCTGCAGAAAAGGAGGCTCAGGGGAGACCTCATCACTTTCTACAACAACCTGAAAGGAGGTTGTAGCCAGGTGGGGCTAAGTCTCTTCTGTCATTCCTTTCTTTCATTCTCAAGCCAAAGTATGAGAGGAAGTGGCCTTAAGTTATGCCAGGGAAGGTTCAGATTAGATATTATGAAAAAAAAAAAAAGAATCACTGAAAGGATGTTCAGGCATTGGAATAAGTTGCCCAGAGAGGCAGAGGACTCACTATCTCTGACCTGTTCAAGAGGTGTCTGGATGTGGCACTTGGAGATATGCTTAGGGGTCATTACAGTGATGCTGGGTTAACAATTCAACTTAATGACCTTGAAGGTCTCTTCCAANCCACACCTCTAGTCCTGGGTTTAGTTCTATGCCCCTCACTTCAGAAAAGGTGCATGCACATTGAGGTGCTGGAGAGGGTCCAGAAATGGGCAATGGAGCTGGTGCAGGGTCTAGAAAACACTCCCTATGAGGAGCAGCTGAGGGAGCTGGGGGTGTTCAGCCTGCAGAAAAGGAGGCTCAGGGGAGACCTCATCACTTTCTACAACAACCTGAAAGGAGGTTGTAGCCAGGTGGGGCTAAGTCTCTTCTGTCATTCCTTTCTTTCATTCTCAAGCCAAAGTATGAGAGGAAGTGGCCTTAAGTTATGCCAGGGAAGGTTCAGATTAGATATTATGAAAAAAAAAAAAAGAATCACTGAAAGGATGTTCAGGCATTGGAATAAGTTGCCCAGAGAGGCAGAGGACTCACTATCTCTGACCTGTTCAAGAGGTGTCTGGATGTGGCACTTGGAGATATGCTTAGGGGTCATTACAGTGATGCTGGGTTAACAATTCAACTTAATGACCTTGAAGGTCTCTTCCAACTTTGATGATTCTGTGATTCTGACGGTAGTGCTTAGGCTTTTATCTCCATTCTGCTTGATCATGTGTATCTGTGTTATACAGGCGCTTGAGCTGGTTATCAGCAGTGCTGTTTTCATCTATAAAGTGTTAGAGCTACCCTGGACCTCTCCTTCTCAGGCTTTGGTCATATCCAGTGCTTATAACTTAATGGTGGCTGCTGTGGGGATTCAGAAATTGGACCAAATAAACTTTTAAAGGAGTTGAATGTTCAGATTCTTGTGGTCACAAGCCACAAAGTTTTGGGCACTGCAGCATTAGAAGAGGGTAAATGCCAGTACTTGGCATTCATCTGTTTTGAGATATGGCTCCTTAGTCTACTGACTTATCCCTGTACAAATCTGTTCTTCACAGGCAGAGAATGGAGACCTTCACTGAGGCAACAGCTGCTCCTATGCCAAGGTGGCACAATCTCAGGACTCCTATGCAGAGGAGCCTGGCAATAGCTCATTTTATGGTTGGCAAAAGTCACTTCTGAAATGTGGAGGCCATGGAGAGAAGGGACTCTGGGACATCACAAAGCTCTCCAGAGCGATGGTGTGTCCCCACCCATGCTGATGAGTGTCACAAGCATGTTGAGTGCTGAATCGTGCTGCCCTGTCATGCATGTCCTGGTTGATAAAAACATCTAACTCACATACCACCAGCAAGTTTCCAGAGTCAGGAACCCAAACAGTCCCTGGTAATTTGGAGAGGAAGCTCCACAGAATAAAAAGAAGTAACTACATCCTATTTGTGGTTGTTTTAGAAATGGTACCACACAGGCTGAAGTCATAGCTGCAGTCAGTTTGGCTCCATGGGCTGGCAAGAAAAGCATTCCCCTCCCTGCCAGCTACTACAGCCTCTCCTTCCACCACCTCCCTCCACTAAGGACAGATTGTTCTGGGTTTTGTTGCAGAAAGCTGCAAACTGTTCTTATTCTATTCTTTCTTACTTCCCCCACTTTGCAATGATTAAGGACAGCTTTTTAGCATCAAAAGGTACTTGATCCCACTAAATGCTGGGCCCATTTAACAGTTTTCTGTGGACAAAAGGGAGAGAGGGTTGAGCACAGAAGTTTCTCATGCATGTCAGACTTCCATTGCATTGTTTCACTGCGGTTGACAGAAACTTGCCAATATTTTTGAGAAATGTAATAGAATAAAAAAATCCCTAACCCCCACAACATTGTTTTTTCCACTTGGCCTGAAATATATAAAACTTTCAAGTTTCATTATTTCAAAACATGGGATAAAAATAAACAATTTTCAGTAAACATTAGTTGCTGAACTTCTTAGAAAGCTGAAGTATCTAGTGTTTTCATTTTCCATTCTCCAACTGAAAGCAGATTTATGGGAGATTCTCAAGAAAAAATAAAAATTCTAAAAAACTACCTCCGTTTCTGGAATGCTCCTGGGCTCAAATCACCTTCAAAAACCTGTCAAGTGACACATGCCTTTAGCAGCTGACATAGTGCTAAAAAAATTAAATCTGTTTATGCTGCCCTGGAGTGAGGGGAGAAGGCAAATAAAGGTAGGTTATGAATGCTGTAGATGTGTAGCCAAGCAGATCAATCTCTTGGGCAGGTGCTGCTGGCAGTGTGCACCCCTGGGGCCGGGAAGGCTCCTCATCCCAGAGGGATGAGCTGTGGGGTCAAACCCACATGGAGAGACTGGGCTGCATCTCTGTTACCAGCAGGTCTGGGGACCTAACCGAGCAGGCAGGTGGGTGGTAACCCCTCTCTTTGGAACTGGTTCAGTAGCACGAACACAGGCTGCACATGCCAGCTGGTCTTTCCTCTGGACAGCAGACAATTAATATCAGCTGGATAACTACAAACCACATAGGGAGAGAGTGTTTTTGAATATAAAAGCATTTTATTTGGTGTCAGAGTTCAGCTGGATTTGGAACTAGGTGATCTGTAAGATCCCTTCAACACAAACTATTCCATATTTCTGTGATTTAACTGAATTATAAATCAGAATACTTCTCCCTTGACAATGTACTTACCATGAGGGTTTCTCTCTTAGTGTATGTGAAACTTTCTTAATTTTAATATCAGGAAAAAACCCCAGTGGTTTATCCTGTAAAATTAGTCATCTTTGGTGCATAGTATTCTGAGACTTCATGCTTGCTATTTTAATTTTTTAACCTCCTAATTTAGTTGTATTGAACATGAACAACCATGCTGATTTCCCATCCAAGAGCAAGGGGATGTTTTCACTTCTCACAGTTGGAGAGTTTATCCACAATGAAGGTCATAGGTGGCACATTAATAAACAAAATGCTATCACATGTAAACTAACACAGCAAAACACCCAGACCCATTATTTTTGAGATATTTCTGATAATGCTTATAAGGCACTTCTTATACCTTCTCTCCTGCCTAAATTCAAGAAATCTGAACTTTTGGAAACTTAAGTTGACAAGTTCTCAATCTCTGTCATGAGTTTCTAGATCATGTTAGACCTCATAGTATATTTTTTCAGTAGATCCAGTCCAGAATGGAACCACAAACTGAGCAGACAGTTCAGGGTGTTCAAGCAAAACCAAAAATCAAACAGGTATATATCCGGAGCTAGTTAGAAAATAAGGAGGAAAAAATTCATGGTTCTGATGAAATCTCTATCTCCTTCGTGATAAATTCTGAATTCACTGAACTCTGCCTACAGTTTGTGCACAGTAACAGAGCAGGTACAATCAAGTAAACTTCATCACAGCCTGATGTAATCTGAGACATCTGAAAGCACATTAATAATTTTTCAGATTGGTAACTCATTGACCAGCTCAGACATGGCACAGTCCAGTTTCAGAGGAGTGTGTGGAGGGCAGACTAAATATCTATGTATGGCTGTACATGCCTTGGCTCACTGGCAGAGGGCAGGAAAGGCAGCAGAAGGCTGCTGAGTACCCAGAGGTTAAGTTCATATATTTATTTTGCTTTTAAGAGCCCATCCATGTTGTTCCACTCTTCGTGCACTCTTCTGAAAGTCAGTGCAAATTCTGCATCTGAAGAATTTCTTTACTCCAGTGGAATACTGGACTCCAGTGACTGACTTGTTCAGTGAACACCATTTCTCCAGGCCCCGGTGCCTCTGCAGGGTGTGTGGGCAGGCAGCAGGAGCTTCTCCATGCCAGCAGCCCAAGTAATGTTCCTAGGCCCTTATCTCTTCTGTATTCCCTGGAGGTCTCTGAAGATCAATTCCCAAAACACAGCCAGTGGACGGAGGGATGTTACATTTTCACAAGGTCAATATTTCTGAATCAGTAAATGATCAAATAAACATTGTTTCCTGCTTAAGCATTAACGTGCAATCAGCTGCCAGATGAGAGATACACAAGCATATTTTAAGTATTGCACAAGCTTTGGTTTAGTACCAGGAAGTACCTGCCGATGAAAGATAAGCAGCCCGCCAGGCAGCAAGTGGTATTACTCTAGCAATTGCCTAAAATAATTTTCTGCTTCTGCCAGGAAATTATGTGCTTTTTCACTCTCGTTCAGTGTTCATCTGTGGCCAGAACTGGGCTCTCCCTCCAATTCCCATGTTCTCTCTCACTGGCTTGTATGGACTGCTATTGCCGTCAGCTTTGGTCGCCTGTGTTCACCTTGCTGCTGCCCGAGAGGAAACACAACAGAGGGTATTTCTTACACCTGAGGAGTCTATCAACACTCTGATTCCTTCCCCAAGCATTACATTATCTCACTGACAATGTTTGTGACCTTCTGCAGACGAAGTTGCTAATAGCCGTGTCTAGGCAGAGAACAACTTTTCTTCATCATATGGGTGTTTAACCTTTTCAGTTTTCTTCTTGATGCAAATGAGCACAAGCTCGGTGTCTCCCCAGAGGTTCCAACCACCTGTGGGTCTACGAAGTGGCAATTAAGCGGCGAGGAAAAACATATATCATGTTGAGGGATTTTTTTGTGGCAGTCTTTTACTTACATTCTCCTATTATGTTATGAGTAAAAGACTGAACCAGCGAGTTTTTTCAACCCTATCAACTATGAAATCAGAGAAGCGTGTTATGAAAACACAGTCATGTCAAGGCCAGAATGGCAATGCAGCACCTTCTCACACTCATCCCTCAGCGAGGGGCAGCAGGAGGTGTCTCCCACCCTCCCCTATCTCCAAGCGCCTGCGGGCAGAGATGGGAAGAAGGACATTCTTTTTAAAACAGATAAAATGAAAAGACTCGGAACTGCACAGCCATCGCCCAGGGAGGCAGGGTAATTGCAGGTTGGGCCAGCCACAGCCTCCAGTGTCACCTTGGAGACCAGCCCGTAAACTCCAGGCCTCCCAAAACAGGGGGGCCAAGGCAGCCAGGTGAGTAAACAAGTAAAACGAGATGTTATAAGTAAGCTTTGCAGTGAGGCTGTGGCCCATTATTGCCTCAGCTTGCTGCCTGCCTTCATCTTGAGCCCAGCAGCAAAGAAGCAGGTGAGGCACGACACCATCTCAGTGCTCTGAACAGCTCTCTAGTCCTTGGTGAAAACCTGAGGTTCAGGAAAACATTGGAGGTAAAGGGTTTTTTCTCCTGTTTGTTACCTTGCAATAAGTTTCTCCAATCAGCCAAGAGCAGATTTTTTTTTTTAATATACATATATAATTGTATATATTCATATATATATTCTGTCTATCTGTCTGTCTGTCTGTCTATCTGTATGTGCAAAATAGCAAGAGCAGTAGTGTCCACCTGCCAGGAGGCTAAAGGTGGCTGATGCTGGGGATGATGGAGAGACAAGACGGGATGCTGCTACAGGGAGGGTCATATGGGGGTGGAAGCCAGATTTTTAAAGAGGTGTTAAGATGGTGACAAACATTTCTGTTGTTTTCATGCTTTTAATAATTTAATGAAATTATAAGGAGTAAACCAAATGTGTGCAACTGGTTTAGGCCACTTCATCTGTTCCTGGACTGTAAGACCTTGTGTGTTGTGGTGGGTGTTGTGCTGCTCTTGTCTTTGGCCAGGAGAGGGGCTTCCAGGAGAGAGACAAGTATGGGACTCTGCCTGTTATGCTGTAGTGTTTTTCAGGATTTTGCAGGAGGATTTTGGCTCAGTTGAAGGATAGCATTTAAAGGAGTGGTGCAGAACTTAGACTGACTCTGACTTTTTCCAGGTTTAATCTTCCGGCGTAGAGGAATGTGAAAGGATCTGGTTGCTGAATGGCCTAAGATTTTGCTGGAAAAATTCAGCCCAAAATTTAAGGTTTTGCATTTGTTCAGAATACATGCAATAATTTCTGTTCAGCCTCCACAACACAACATCGCCCATAGAAACAAACAATGCTAACAACATGGGTATTGTAATTGCTCATAGCCCAGGCTGTTAAGCAAAACAAAGTCTCTAGCATTCAAAATGAAAATAAACACTGCTGGTTAATTTCACCGAGGGAGACATATGATAATTGCCTAATTATTTAGACAAAGTGGGTTTAAAAGAGACCTTCAAATGCTTGCATGTGGACAAACTTTTAATAGGTGGTTCTTTAGTACTGTAAAAAAAGTAAAGCGCATCTAATGATGGGGGAAATTTGACAGAAACAAAGAATGCATTTTAAAAGGAAAATTATTTATTACTAGAACAACTTGGCCTAGAGATGGTGAATTCTCAGCTAGAAGTCCTTGTAGATGTAGTAGCAAATTCTTTAGTTACTGCAGATAACAGAGGATTGGCCAGTTTCAGTGGCTTTTATTGAGGTACAGGAGATCATAAATGCTATAAAGTTAGATTATCCCTCCCTATCCTGATTTCAGGCATCTTGCTGCAGTGATTATTTTATGCACATTGTAGTATACTGGAAATTATTTCATGAACCTGAGGCAAATAAATGTTACACTTTTTTCATGGTATGTGTTTGTGTAGATTTTTGCAGCATGCAGTGGAGATGAATTATGTCCTCATACACATACATATAAATACATAATATAATGTAGAGCTGCAGTGCACAAGGCATGCATTATGCATTCTGTGTATTGATGGACAGTCGTTATATATTATATATAAGCTACAGTGCATAATTATATAATGTAAATATAGTTTGCACTGTGTTTATGTAACCTCACTATATTTTATATTCTTTCCAGCTAAAAGTTTCGCCTTAAGGACAGGTCATTGTTTACAGAAAATGTTTTTGGCTGCTGATCTCACACAGCTGTAAGGTCTTTCTGGTCACTGATTAATGAGTTCCCAGAAGAACTTTGCTTGTTCGTTCTGAAGCAAAGGCCAAAATGGTCTCTATTCTACCTCTCTAGACTTCTACAATAAGCTAGTACTGAAACCAATTGGGGTGTGCAAAACAATTTTATTTTTCTGTTTTTCCAAGCTCAGCTAGAGTCATCTGAAGGGATTATAAAATTCAGGACATTGGCATTACCAGCGGCCACAGCCAATGCTCTGCAGACAGGAGTGGACTAGTTAAGATGAAACAGTTTGATTCCATGTTTCTCAGAAGTTTCCTCTGATCATTTCAATTCGCACTTCTGTACATGCAATGACAATGGGACTGGAAGTGCCACATGCACTGATGCCTCGCAGGGCTGCCTATCTTCATCTCCTCATCCCAGCCCTGCCTCAGCACAGCACCAGGTGCCCTCTGGGTCTAGAGCTCTGCTGTAACCTAGCCCGGTCCTTCTGTGACTCTTTTGTGCCCTGATCCCGTGATGCTTTAAAGGCTGTAAAATATTTTGGGAGCCTTCATAGTCTGCAGATCCAGCAGCAAGTCTACAGAGCGGCAGTCTTGGCCCTGAGCATGTGCCCAGGGGCTGGGATCCAATGTGGCCCTAGAATATTGGTATGGGCATGGGCAGCCCTCCTATTTTTAGCACTAGGCACAAATAATCCCTGTGGGAGAAGGAGTGACCCTCTGGCAGTCTGGACAGGCTGCTCTTGGTGGTGCTATTGCAGCACTGTAGATTCACAGGCTGGTTTTCCCTCTTTATTCCACTGTCTACCTCTGAGGGAAGCTGGAAGGCTTATGTGACTTGGCAGAGTCTGAAATCCCAAGGGTCTACATGCTGTGCAAGTTTAAGGTACTAATTTATTCCACAGTTGTGTTAAAAAAGCAGGAGGTGTCATCTGTAGGTGGTTGCCGTTGCTCAGACTTGCAATGAAAGAAAGCTCTGCTCTGGAAAATTAGGGCCTTAGTGGAACAAAAGCAAACCTAAGGCAAAGGTCTTTAACCAGGATAATTTTTGCATTCCTGTGGTCAAATGCTACCTGCAAATCTGGGGAGGAAAGTGACAGGGATGCTGGGACTATGGAGGCAGCATCCTGGGTGCATCCACCAGTTTACACTGTATTCTCACACTATAGGCAGAAAATTCTTACTCACACTTTCCTATCTAGTCACAGTGTGGTTGGCTGGTCTTTCCTGTCATGGTTGGTGGCCTATATTGACAGTGTTCTTTCTGATAGAAGGATATAAGGAAAAGGAAAGAGAGACTCAAAATGAGTGGTCATGAAAGAGTTGCCACCAGCACCTGGCAGGTGAGGGATTTGGGATGCTCCTTATTCTAAGGCAGGTTTCAGCACTATACCTGAATGTGAATCCATGTTCATATGACTGCTTTGGTCTTTCAGATGCCGGGCACAGCAAGACATGACCGAGACATGGCAACTCAGGCCAAAAGGAAACTGT
>VWZF01000898.1:394714-405534 GCA_013396755.1 Sclerurus mexicanus
GTTTGAAACTACTGACCCTGTAGAAAAACTACGTCTACAGTGTTTAGCTAAGGGATCCGCAGGCATCAAAGGACTTGGCCGGTGAGTCAGCCCAATAGTGTTTGCTGCAAGAGGCTCACAGGCTAAACAGGGACCAAAATTTTACTTTCCTGGTTCCAATGAGAATGCCACAATCCATGGAGCCTGGCCTTGGGACTCGTGTTTTTGGTACACAGGACTGATACACTCACCCATTGAAGGGATGAGGACCATGAATCCCTCATGGGAAGGTACTCCTGTAAGACCCAGAACAACTTCTGCCAGGGAGGGGAGTGGAACATAAACCACGTATCTCTCTTTAGTGTTTTCTAGAATCAAGTATCTCAGTACTGGGGATTTTGTGTTTCCTTGCCTTCTGAGTGTGATTCTCTTGTGTGTAGTGGTCTAATAGTGCCGAGTTTATGGGAGGCAGATAGACTCCTTTTGCACGCCAGTCCTAGGAAAGGGAAGTTGCACCACACCTTGAAACCCTCCCAGGCCCTATAAACCACAAAGGGGTCCAGGTGGTGACCAACTGGAACTTCAACTAAATGACCAGCTTGCAGAGGCCTATAGTGAACAGGAAGACCATGGCATTCCTTTATTTACTTTAAGATATGTAATAATCGGGCACCCAAGACATGTCTGCTGCCTACAAGTGTGTTTGAAGGTGGGGGAGGGGGTGAGGAAGGTGTTCCTCTTTTTTTTTCCCTCCTCAGAAGACTGAACAAGGGGCAAATGTAATCTCAGTCAGGTGACCCTGTGCTCCAGCACTGTGCTAAACCACTGCAGCATTCTCCCTGTTTTCCTATGCATTTTCCTCAAATTTCACCTTTTCTACAGAGTGTTTCGGATTATGGATGATAACAAGAGCAGAACACTTGATTTCAATGAATTTATGAAAGGATTAAATGATTATGCTGTTATGATAGACAAGGAAGAAGCACGAGAGATTTTCCGCATTTTTGATAAAGATGGCAGTGGAACAATTGACTTCAATGAATTTCTTGTTACACTGAGAGTAAGTCTGGGAATCTTTGTTAATACTGCATTATATGTAGAAAAATATAGCAGAACAGAACAATATAGAATAGAATATTTGCAAATAAATTGTTTTGATTTTTTTCAGTGAATTACAGCCTTGATTAAATTACCTAAATTCCTATGTTGCAGTCTGGGTACTGAGGTGGTTCAGCCCATCCATCTCACTTCTTTGTTCACCATTTTATGATGCATCTCTCTATAACATGAGCTGATCCAGGGGAGAATTTCTCTAATCCACCACAGTATGGCTGTTTTTGGTTGGAGTCTGTTTGCTCTGCTGAAGTTTAAACAATTAAGATAGAAAGTATTAGTGCTTAGAATAATTAGTAATTTCTTGTCAGAAATATTTTAAATGGGTAGAACAGAAAAGTGTTCTAGGTAGCATTTTCTGTCTTATTGTCCATTTACTATTGTATTTTTTGACACTGAATAGTCTCAACACATTGCTTTTTATGATGATATATTGCCCTTTATAGTTCATGGACAGTGTAGACTGTCACCAGTCTGTTGTCCCATGTACCTTGAAATAGTTTTACTGCTAACAACAGGAGGTACTTGAATTTGGAACTGGACAAGTAGTTGGCAAAAATAAAATGATTCTGTTAATATTTCTTTGCAGCCTCCCATGTCAGATGCCAGAAAAGAGGTCATCATGCAGGCATTTAAAAAGTTAGACAAGACTGGGGATGGTGTCATCACAGTTGAAGATTTACAAGAAGTGTATAATCCCAAACACCACCCCAAATACATAAATGGAGACTGGACAGAAGAACAAGTTTTTAGAGCCTTTCTGGATAATTTTGGTTCACCCTATGACAAAGATGGAAAGGTAAGTGAAACACCTGACATCAAGCCATGAAATTACCATCTGACTCAGCATTTGACTTATTAAATGTAGGAGTGATTGCAGTGCCACACATGCATCTGCATCACATTTTTTAATGTAAAAAAATAAAGCAAAAGTAAAGTAAAGAACATTTAAAGTAAAGTGCATAGGACTGCTGGTACAGCTTGCTTGCGCATTCTGAGGCAAAGGGGCTCTGCAGGAGGTACAAAAGGTTTCATTATCAGGCTGGTAGCCTTAATGGTTTAATTTCATGGTTTACTCTATCTTCAGACTACCCCACAAGACTACTGATTTTCAAGATCCATGTGAATTGGAGGATTTTTCACTTCTTAGGAGAATAAATACTAGGACCCAGTTCAAAAGCAGGTTCCCTAATACATTAAATACTTTAGAGTTAGTTCTTCTCTGCTGTAATTACTGAGACATTTGACTCACAAATCAGTCCATAATAGACAGATTTATCTGCAGAGAGTTGAAGGGAGGATGGGGCTGGGTGTGCTTCCATCAGCTGTGTGCCCTGAGGAGCCATGAGCTGGGACAGAGCTGCAAGCTCTTTCTGCCCTATGCCTCAACACTCTGCTAATTTTATTTATATCATCTCAGAAAAAAAAATTGCTTTGAAACATTTGTCTTCTTAGGCAGCAGTGATTTTAACATCAGTTCCTGCTAATGTTAGTGAACTTCACGTGTTTCATTTCCACCCAAGTGTTCTGTAGGACAAGAGCTGTTGTTTCTAGCAAAGAAGTGAACTTAAGCAAATTTTCTGTGTCTTTTTTCTTCCTGTTGAATTCCTTTTTGTTTGCAACAACATGAAATAGCAGATGTTATTTTTCTAAAGATACACCTCAGTGTGTGGTTTTAAGACTTACAGCATAAAAAAAAAATCCATTTTCCTATTTTAAATCCCTCTGTTTCAGGTCACAGCAGAGGAATTCATGGACTACTATGCAGGAGTCAGCGCTTCAATTGATACAGATATCTACTTTATCATCATGATGAAAAATGCTTGGAAACTCTGATTGTATGATTAAAGAAGCAAAACTTTACTTCCATCTTTTGTAGGTTTCTTTGATTAAGTGTATGCACAACAACACCCTCTTGTTCCGTAACAACAGTTTCCAGTAACTGTGCCAATTACAGTCAATCTGCACAATTAATTCCCAGATGCTTCAGTAGGCTCAGCCTCAGGGGTTTGGAGAATAATCAGAGAGCAGATCTGGCATCCAGCCACCCCTCACAGCTGTCCCTTTTCTCCCCACTTCCCTGGAATGTCTTTTCTTCTGTAAGATGAGCTGCTCCTTTCTTTTCAGATACCTGCATATCCCCTCCTCCAGTGTTTGATACAGCTCTGTTTGACAGAAGATCCAATAGGTCAAAACCAAACTATGCTGGAAGTGTGGTTGTCTTGAGCAGGCTGTTATAAATGGGAAGAAGTCTGTCCCAAGAGGGTCACATAGGCCTTTCACCTGCAGCACTGCAGGTACTCATGGCTTCTTGAGTCTCACTTGTGGGATGGAGCAACTGCTTATTTCTCTGCTAGGAATGTTCAAGTGGAGGGAGAAACAAACCAAGAAGGGGAGACATGCACCAGAACTGCAAAATGCTCTTTAAAGCCCTGTTTTCTTCCTGACTCACAACTAAACATTCAGGCATCTTTCTTCAGCATGCCTTGTTTCAAACCCCCATGAGCCTGCTTATAGATTTCCACTCACCTTCCCCTGCTTTGATTCCTTTGGTTTTGTACTGTGAGATCATTTTACGGATACTTTTCTTTAAAGGGGATAAATGCATTACAGTATTTTTTTTCTCTCTGCTCCTGGAACATTTGCTGGCTTAGTAAGTGTTGCATGTATGTACCTACACTGAAAGTTGCTTTCTTAGTTTGTTGTATTTACAGTGGTTTATGATCAGGCTATGACTTCTGGGAAGTAAAGACCTTGTCGTCTTCTGTTTCTGATGCTGAATAAAGACTGGAAACTTGTTTTCCTCGTCATACCAATGAGGCTGTCTTGGTTCTTTTGTCCTTTGCCCATACAGACCGTGGGGAAATGGTGCACAAAGAAAACTGCATGAAAAACTAAAAACAAACAAACAAAACAAAGCAAAAGAACAGTATGTGAGTGTGTGCTGCCCAGTTATATCCCCTGCTTTGATTCCTTTTCCTTTTTTTCTTCTACTTTTTGCTTCTCTCTCATCATTGTACTACTGTCCCAGACTGAGAAGGTGCTGTAGCGAAGAGTAATTGGCTTGTACATGGCAGCATTTGCTCCATTTCAGGCTGACAGCCAGCTAAAAGTGGTGCAGGGTTATAGACTGCACTTTCAAAAGAACCTTTCTCATGAAGTCTCACTCTTAATCTGAGTTGCTAACAGTTCAAACACTGAAGTCCTGAGTGCTTGCTGCAGTGATCTTGTGCAAACCCTTTTTGTTTTGTCCAGTCATGATTTTAGTATAAGCAATAGCTGCTTGAAATTCCTTCGGGAAGGCTGTGCAAATTACTGCTGAAAGGCTGTAAGCCTCCAGAAATGTGCATGCTGGCAGACACTGGAAATTGATAGAAAAATTCTCCTTATGATTGTCATCCATCATAAGAGGAGCCTTTACTTGGAGTGATGCTGCTGAAGTGCCAAATATATGAAAAACAAACTTGCCATCAAATAGGAGCTGTACATGTTTTGACAGCTTCAGTGGAATCCATTTATTTCTCTTTTATTAACTGATTTTGCAACATGCTGTCATGCCATCTGTCTTCTCTGTTTCAAATAAAGAGAAAGTAATGTGGATGGACTGTGGGAATCACAAAATGAAAAAAACATTTCCTTTTGACATGGTATCTTGCGTCTTCAGATGCCACAGTGATCTGACAGGCTGATATTTAATCAAGTGCAGTGGAAGTTTTAATCTGAAAAACTGCAACTCATTTGAGTACAAATACCTTCCAATGTACTTAATCCCAAGCAAATATATTTTTTTCAGAAGGGAGAAGTGGTACTGAAAAGAAACTATTCTTTTTTAAGACTAGCAGAAGCTTTGTCACTGACCTCTGGGAGCCTTAGCTGAGCCTGTGGTGGCTGGGGAAAGCCCCGTGCTTCAGGACAAGATCTCTACACTGAGCTTGGCTAACAGAGTTAGGGTGGGGACCTGAAGGACAGAAGCCAGGAGAGCTCAGAGACCCCCTCATCGTGGTGGTGTATCCCTGGGGCTCTCAGAATGGTTCCTGGCTCTTCAGGTCTGCCTGTGTGTGGACCTCATCACTCACTGGATAAGTTTCTCAGCATCAGGAGAACACTGTTCACAACTGAGTCATTGCAACACTTGCAGAGAACCATGTTTTCAAGGGCTGCTTTCAGGTTCCTTCGAAGTCAGTGGCAAAGTTTCCTTCCACTTCTGTGGTAACAGAGTTGCTCTTGAAGCAGTCTGAGTAAAACCTGGTAACTGCAGAAAAAGTATAGTGCTTCCAGGAAAAAAATAAATAATCTGGGAAGCAGTAATGTGATTTTTCACTTGTCATCAGATGCCGTAGAACAAAGATTGAAATCTGTCCTGTAAAATATGTAATTTGACTAATATCTCTTCAAATTCATGGAACAAACATAGGCATTGCATCAACTGCTAGGCAGGAAAATCTGGACTGGAAGAGCTGTAGCTATAATGACACACTGAGCACACACACTGGAGATTCAGAGGAAGCACTTTTCAGGGCCTGATGGCAAGTTACAGGGATTTGAACCAGACATGAAGGATTATCAGGGCTAACAGCAAGTACCCAGAGCTGCCCTTTGGCACTTTGCTGTCCCTGTCTGCAATCTGGGAGAGCCAGAAATGAAGCTGAAATGCCCGTGTTCAGCTGCAGGCTGCTGTGTGTTGGTTACAGACTCACCAGATGAAGCAGATAGGTGGAGATGCAGGCTGTCCTGCCAGCCTGTGGCTGCACAGTGCACACGGCAGATTTTGGGAGATAGGTGGCAATGCACACCATCGTATCTCGTGCTAGCATCAAGATTGTAGATCTTGGCTGGTGCTTCGTGTTTGAAGCACTATTTCTTCTTTCTGATTGTGCAACAGATACTAAACAGGATGGCACAAACCATAGGAGCATCTGGGTCTGCAGGGCTGTGGAGCAATCCCAGAGGCAGAGGTTTCACCTACTCCTTGAGATCCAGCCTTGCTCCCATGGCACAGTGTCTTGTCAGGGATAAGCTCTGCCCTCCCCATCAGGCAGAACCAAAGCTTGCTCCAAAATTGCTGGTAAAGCCCTGTGGAAAAGAGGGGAACAGGCACCCTTATAACTCCCCTTAAACTCTGCCCCAACTTCCTGCCTCTGCCTGAGCGATCAGAGCATCTCTCTGACACCACCCCACCACCCCAAAAGAGCACAAGGCATGAAGACAAAGAGGTATGAGACAGCCTTTTCTTCTGGTGTGTTCCTCTGGGAAAGGTGGCACTTCTGCAACATCCTTTTGATTTGCCCTTTCTGTGCTATTTGTGGAAAATAGCACATTTGAGAGGAAATGTTTGGCTTCATATGGTCCAGAATTGTTGTTTGGCTTATACTGTCTCCTTCAGCATAAAATTCTGATTCAAGCAACTGAGTATGCAAGCCCCACTCTCTGCCATATATTCTTAAAACTAGACCACAAGATATATTCAGTGATCTGATTAATTTTCCTGCCCTTCTGGCACAAAGCTGTTTTGGCAGAGCAGATGGAAGCAACTGAGGTTTTGCAGATGAAACCACCTGTGCACATTGCTGTACAAAAGCCAACTTGCCTTTATGTAACTCCTTCTACAGTGCCTTCTCAAACCTCTGCAGACGCGTGGGCAGAGCACAACTTTGATATTCCAGACCTGGGCTCATGGCCTGCACTGTCACCAGCTGGCAGAAGGAGCGAGACCAGTGCTTTCAGTGATTTTTGTCTTCCACCTCCTGCCCTCCACACTGGCAGAAGCACCAGCAGTAGCAGCAGCAGCATACTCAGCTTTCCCCAGTGAAACAAGTAATGCTGAGAGGAACCTGCCACTGCCAGCAGCTGCCCACTGCCTGTGGCTTTTGATGTGATTGTAGTCTGCCCTGTTCCTCTAGCAATCCCCTCTTCTAGGGGGACAGGGTGAGCAGAAAGCAAGATTCCCAGTAGGCTGTATTTAAGGCCAAGTCCTCAGGTGGGCTCAGAGCAGCCCCATTATTTGTAGCAGCCCCTTGGCCATAGTGGTTTGCCTCAGCTGAGTTTGAATTCTCTGTGATTCCAAAGTGAGCACTGGTTTTGCATCCAGCACTGTTTCCACTCCCATGCCAGCAGCAGCTGCAGGAGGTGGGAGTGCTGCAGGACTCAAGGTCTTCAGCTCTGCTCTGCAGCCACCCCAGGTACAGCAACCCCATCTCTGCCAAAACCTGGACCCAGGTTTCCTCCCAGCTCACAACTCTGCTGCTGATCCCAGTCAGAGCTGCAGCTGGAGGCTGGGCACAGCATCCAGACTTTTTGAATGTCTTGGCATGTAGGAAAGAATAAGAAAGGAAGTACAAGGAAGTTAAATCAAGCCTGGTTTTCTGTGGAAAAACAGATTGTGGTAAAACATGAGAAGTGTTTATTTTCCAGAGATTAATCTGTCCTTTCTTTTCAGTGAAAATGGGGAGGTTTTGCCAAAAGCTGAAATACATACTTCTTAATTTCAAAATGTAGGGATTTGTTTTTAGCTTCTGTACATTTCCTGAAGAAACAAATACTGTATTGTGTTAGTGAAGTTCCAAATTTGTGGCATTGATTTGTTCCTTTAGACATTTCCATCAAAGCATTTCTGCTTTGTGTCTCATTTTTCTGTTGCCTCACAAACCTTTGGGGCTTTTTACATTCATTTGGTGATGGTGCTGATGTTGGACTAATCTAATTTGCCCGTTTCATCTAATTTATGCAGTGAATATTTAACAATAATGGGAATAACCTTTCTTGTATTACTTTTTTGAGGACATAGCAGTAGTTTTGCTTCCCAATGCAAGAAGGTCAAACCTTTATGTTACGTTTCAGCTGGTCTTAAAGGATAGATTCAGAAATCCACAACCACAGAGATAACTAGCTTGATTCAAAAGCATGTTGTCTAAAATCCAACTGCTGCTCCCCCCAGGCTGCAGCACTGCAGCATTGCTATATAAATACAGGCCTTTGACTCAACAAACTCTTCTGCTAAGAAGCCGAGAAGGGGCTGCACGCCTGCCCTGCAGAAATACCCTGACAGCATCACCAGGTCCCTTGCTGACAAAAAGGATGGCTTCCTGGTCAGCTTCTGCCTGCCAGTAGCTTTCCCAAATTCAGCCATGTGTCCCTGCAGCAGTGGAGGTCGAGCCACCCCTTCAACATTTATTTCATGGCCCAGACTTCACATCACACGCATTTAACCATCCCTTCACCGTGGCAGAAGCAGTTCTCCTGCCTCCCCATGCTTAGCTGATCTTTTGCTGCCCCACTGACACACAGAGCATTTGTGTGTGTGTTTTCAGCCTGTCTAATAAACATGCACAAGATGAGAATATTTGGTAAACAAACTGATAACTTAAGCAGGGGATGATTATTGCCTTGGGATGCAATTAACGTTTTTCAGCATCATTAAAATGAAACCCTGACTCACTATTGTAACTGACAAAAGTCTAAGTTTATTTGTGTATAGCCAGGAGACATTTACATAGTGCAAATGAGCTGCACGTACATAAGGGGAGAAATGAAAATGGGAGAGCACTCATTGTCCCACAGCTACAGAGGAGCTGTTGGAGCCCATTGGGTACATGCAGAGAGAGGAGAAAGCAGCTCCAGGCACTGTATCATAAAGCAGCTACATAGAAACCAGGGTCACCGAGTTCTTTTTTATTGTGTGGCCAAGTAAGAGAACCAGAGGCAGAAAGTGTGGAGAAGGAAGGTTATGCTGAATTAAAGAAAGTGCATGGAGTATGTGAAGGCTGAGCAATATTCCTGTGCAGATACTGAGTCAGATGGGAGTTTGTGAACAGCCGTAGAGAAACTGTCTTGTAGAATAAGGAAACTGCTCAATGAGGTCTTGTCCAGACATAGCCATGGATGTACCTTCATATATGTATTATATATAACCTGGCCATGGACAAGGATTGCTGTGGTGCATATTTAGCTTTATTTTTTTTTTTCCTAAAGGAAGCTGAAAATGGTTATGTCTGCATACACCCATCAAATATGTTGATGGCTATAAAATTGAAGAAAGCATAGCACATACTGTAGAGCATCTTCCTGATGTGCTTTTACTTCTTCCTCTATCCCCTTTTTGTTTTGTCACTGTGTTGCTGGAAGAAATCTTTCCAGTACAGTCTATCTACCAGCAGCTCTTTTTAAAAAGAAATACAAGCATTATAAAGCAAATGAATGTCCAGAGCCTTCATCTTTTTCTTCTGCATTGTTCAATGCCTTGTTTGGTGATAAACAGCAATAAAAACCATTCTGCAAAATGTCACTGGAATGCTTTGAGCCAAATCTGAGGCCCCTTTACATGCAGTGACTGTAAGTTCTCCCTTTTCAAAGGTTTCCCTGGTAGTGGGTGGAGGTGCAGAAGGTGGAGTACTGTCTTGAAAGGGCTGTTTTTGGCTTCATATGGTCCAGAATTTTTCTGCTTATACTACCTTCTGCAGCATAAAATTCTGATTGAAGCAATGGAGTTTAATGCGATCCCCACTCTCTGCCATGTATTCTTGAAATTAGACCACAAGATATATGTTCAGTGATCTGATCAATTTTGCTGTTCTCCTGGCACAAAGCTGTCTCGGCAGAGACAGATGGAAGCAGCTGAGGTTTTGTGACATCTCTGTGACCATTACCAGTCAGAACAAATTCTAGCAGCTTTGAGGATGAGAGAGGATTCTTTTCACCCTTAGACTCTGGGAATGTGAATACAATTTGGTATAGGAGAATTTCAAACAGGTAGAGGAACTGGGGCTGCACAGTAAGGTGAACCCCAATCCCAGAGTGCAACAAAGAAGCTTGGATATCCCAAGGCCGCACTTCTCTGCTGTCACACAATCATGTGGCTGTAGCAGCTTTATCTCCAAGTATGTGCTTCACAATGTACAGCATCTAAGAAGGACTGTGTATTGGCTCAGCCATAATGTTAAAAAAAAAACCAAAAAACCAAAAAACAAACAAGTGATACTTTAAAGAAAAAAGTCACAATGCAAAAAAAACCAACAACAACAAAAAACCCCTATCAAAACCAACGAAATAAAAAAATCCCAACAACAAACTAAATGCTGTCTTCAGGCAATTTACAAATTACTTTAAAAATAAAATAGATCTTCTGATCACTGGCCAAATCCATGACATTCCATCCATCTTCCTAAGCCAGACCTTGCATGAGAACATTACTAGCATTGGAAATAATGCTAGTAAACAAACATGGTCAGCCCAGCCTCTGTCCTTGAAAGTACTTTCATGCTGCACTAATAGTTGCACAATAGGGGCAGAGGAAGGCATCATTTTACAGCCCCAATTCAGTTTCTAGGAAGAGAAGGAACTTTGCTTTTTTGTAGTTAGTACATGACATATTGAAGACCTCAAAAGTATTAGCAGAGGTACCTGTGGATCCTGTAATTAACTCCAGGGCAGATCTTTACCAAGAGCAAAAAGCAGTGGCATGTAGGGTTTTGCTTTGTTTTAATTTGTGTCTCAAAAGAGAAAAATTAAATCAGCCTCAGGAAATATCTTCCTAANAGGGAGGTGGGGGGAACTTGCAGGATACAGGCAAAAAAAACAGGCAGCTCCAGTGTCCTGCTTGTGTTAGATAAAAAAAAAAAAAAAAAAAAGACATGCTGTCATTCTTGCGAGGTTCACTGAATTTTGTAGAAGTTGGACATTGTCACATAGGCTTCCTCATTGTTTGGTGATCTCACTTCACTGTCAGGCAGCAT
>VWZF01000898.1:407661-468536 GCA_013396755.1 Sclerurus mexicanus
ACAGAGGAGCTGTTGGAGCCCATTGGGTACATGCAGAGAGAGGAGAAAGCAGCTCCAGGCACTGTATCATAAAGCAGCTACATAGAAACCAGGGTCACCGAGTTCTTTTTTATTGTGTGGCCAAGTAAGAGAACCAGAGGCAGAAAGTGTGGAGAAGGAAGGTTATGCTGAATTAAAGAAAGTGCATGGAGTATGTGAAGGCTGAGCAATATTCCTGTGCAGATACTGAGTCAGATGGGAGTTTGTGAACAGCCGTAGAGAAACTGTCTTGTAGAATAAGGAAACTGCTCAATGAGGTCTTGTCCAGACATAGCCATGGATGTACCTTCATATATGTATTATATATAACCTGGCCATGGACAAGGATTGCTGTGGTGCATATTTAGCTTTATTTTTTTTTTTCCTAAAGGAAGCTGAAAATGGTTATGTCTGCATACACCCATCAAATATGTTGATGGCTATAAAATTGAAGAAAGCATAGCACATACTGTAGAGCATCTTCCTGATGTGCTTTTACTTCTTCCTCTATCCCCTTTTTGTTTTGTCACTGTGTTGCTGGAAGAAATCTTTCCAGTACAGTCTATCTACCAGCAGCTCTTTTTAAAAAGAAATACAAGCATTATAAAGCAAATGAATGTCCAGAGCCTTCATCTTTTTCTTCTGCATTGATCAATGCCTTGTTTGGTGATAAACAGCAATAAAAACCATTCTGCAAAATGTCACTGGAATGCTTTGAGCCAAATCTGAGGCCCCTTTACATGCAGTGACTGTAAGTTCTCCCTTTTCAAAGGTTTCCCTGGTAGTGGGTGGAGGTGCAGAAGGTGGAGTACTGTCTTGAAAGGGCTGTTTTTGGCTTCATATGGTCCAGAATTTTTCTGCTTATACTACCTTCTGCAGCATAAAATTCTGATTGAAGCAATGGAGTTTAATGCGATCCCCACTCTCTGCCATGTATTCTTGAAATTAGACCACAAGATATATGTTCAGTGATCTGATCAATTTTGCTGTTCTCCTGGCACAAAGCTGTCTCGGCAGAGACAGATGGAAGCAGCTGAGGTTTTGTGACATCTCTGTGACCATTACCAGTCAGAACAAATTCTAGCAGCTTTGAGGATGAGAGAGGATTCTTTTCACCCTTAGACTCTGGGAATGTGAATACAATTTGGTATAGGAGAATTTCAAACAGGTAGAGGAACTGGGGCTGCACAGTAAGGTGAACCCCAATCCCAGAGTGCAACAAAGAAGCTTGGATATCCCAAGGCCGCACTTCTCTGCTGTCACACAATCATGTGGCTGTAGCAGCTTTATCTCCAAGTATGTGCTTCACAATGTACAGCATCTAAGAAGGACTGTGTATTGGCTCAGCCATAATGTTAAAAAAAAAACCAAAAAACCAAAAAACAAACAAGTGATACTTTAAAGAAAAAAGTCACAATGCAAAAAAAACCAACAACAACAAAAAACCCCTATCAAAACCAACGAAATAAAAAAATCCCAACAACAAACTAAATGCTGTCTTCAGGCAATTTACAAATTACTTTAAAAATAAAATAGATCTTCTGATCACTGGCCAAATCCATGACATTCCATCCATCTTCCTAAGCCAGACCTTGCATGAGAACATTACTAGCATTGGAAATAATGCTAGTAAACAAACATGGTCAGCCCAGCCTCTGTCCTTGAAAGTACTTTCATGCTGCACTAATAGTTGCACAATAGGGGCAGAGGAAGGCATCATTTTACAGCCCCAATTCAGTTTCTAGGAAGAGAAGGAACTTTGCTTTTTTGTAGTTAGTACATGACATATTGAAGACCTCAAAAGTATTAGCAGAGGTACCTGTGGATCCTGTAATTAACTCCAGGGCAGATCTTTACCAAGAGCAAAAAGCAGTGGCATGTAGGGTTTTGCTTTGTTTTAATTTGTGTCTCAAAAGAGAAAAATTAAATCAGCCTCAGGAAATATCTTCCTAAAGTGGGTCCATGTACCATTTCTCCTGAGGACTCAGCTAAATCCCTTTGCAGTATTCAAACTCCTGAATCCCCAGGCACCAAATGCTTGATAATGGCTGATTTACAGTCTTTTTGAAAACTCATGGATTTACATTGACTGTGGAGGCATTACCCTTGACTTACCACTATTTAAAAGAGATTGGGTTCTGTTTAACTTGAATTTGTTGCCATATTTCTTGTTTAGGCATTAATAAGATCTTTGCTCTATAACCAGGAGGGTAACAGAAGAGTTCATTAACTTTTATGAGACATGCTGTGATCCTCAGCTGGGACTGCACTGCCGTTGCTCTGGATTAATCAGATTTGAAGATTAAAGTCATGTTGAATTAAATTTAATTTCTGCTGCAGTGGAGACTGCTAGCAGCATACTGAGTGCTGAGGTCAGGNCCAGACGCCTCCATAAGTCACAGGCAGGTTTAGGTTGCTGTTGTCTGTCTTCGCAGGGATCATCTTCAGGTCTGATCCATTCCTGGATTTTTCTGGAAGGCTTGTCTCCGGAGCAGTTGGTGGCTGCAGAAAATTTTCCAGTTCTGCTTTTGCCCGAATACCATCCACTTTATGGATATGAACATAACCAAAACTCTCTGGGTTAAAGCTTATATCAAAACTCTGTGTAGCAAAGGGAACAGCACAGTTAGTTAACAGTGGGTAATACTCAAGAGAAAAAGTACTTTCATAATTTATTTGATTTTTTAAGCAGACTGATCAATAGGCTAGGAGAGAATAAAGTAACACATGGCTGAAAATCCCTTTCCTTATTAATCTGGATCTGTCCTGTGTCCTTCTGCAGGCAGCACCACTGCAGTTTTATGTTCTAGAGAATGTGGTGGGAACTGGTGTCTCAGAGACTTTTCTGACACACCCATTTATTGCATGCCTGCCATTTCATAGGAATAAGTGTGTCCACCCAGGCAGTTTCTTTCAGTTTTACCTTTCTAACTTAGCAAAGAGGAAGTAAAAGTTTGCCATGACTTCCTGAAACATATTAGGAATCTCTGCACTGGGCAACACAAGGGTGGGTGGAGTTGTCTTAGACCCCTTGTTAAATTAAGAGCATGTTAATAATGTACCAGCGGAGAGAACTGAAGAGAATTGCTGACTGTGAAAAAAAATGGACAGAATAGACATATAGTTTTAATGCAACAGGTTAATCCCACGCCTTAGAGTTTGTAGCATTTGTCTATCTGGCTTTTAACTGGCAGAGAAGTTCATGTATTGCATGGTGTATGAACTATTCTTCTGACAATGCAAGGGCACATGAACACCACCAGGGATGTTTGCAAAAGGTCCCCATCCAGCCCCATGATCACAGGTTCATAGAATCACCAAAGCATCTTTGTTGGAAAGGACCTCTGGAGTCCAACCTTGTGCAAGAAGTGTGACCTGGGTTGGGTTATCCATAGCCCTGTCAAGGCAAGCCTTGAACATTTTCCCAAAAGGGAACCTACTTTGTCTCTGGGCAGACTACAAGATGTTTAATTATTCTCATGAGAAATATTCTTTAGTTATATCCAGAAGAAACTTGCCCTGAAGCAACGCATGTTTGTTGCCTCTGGTCCTGTCACCCTGCAGCTCTGTGCTGAGAGCACCTCCCCCATCTCTCTACCTTAGGTGTTGGAAGGTTCTGAGTAGTATTCCCCACATCGAGTTCCCTTTTTTTTCTATAAACAAACTCATATCTTTCAACATATCTTTCAGCCTTTCTTCATGTATCAGCTTCCTAAGCCCACTGTAATTACTTCATATGAGTCAAAGCTCAAGCACTGGTTGAATTGTCTATTATTTCCATACCCTTAACCCATGCAGAAGTGGGCTCTCTTCAGTGAAATGTAGCAGGATTTTTGAAAGATGTTCTAATTAATGCAGAAAATGCATGAACTGTCTCTCATGAGTATTATTTTTGTCCCCAAGGGCCTATACCGAGGTGGTAAAAACACTGGAAAACATACGTTTTTTGGCTTCTTGCATAATTGCTCCAGTGTTTTTTTATGATCAGGAAGGTTTGGCCATACAGCAGGCTTGATCCTGAAACAGCAACAGCAGACAAAAAGCAGAAAAAAGAGGGATATGTTGAGGTATGAGAGGTTCATATTGCATCATTTGTACTAATTCTCACAAAGCCTTAGGGCTGGGTTGCATTAGCCAGAAAAACAGCAGAAAAGTCACAGAATAGAACAGACAGGAGAAGAGGAGTTGTGAAGGTCACCAAAAAGTCATTGTTCTTTTGAGTGCACAAGTTGTCACAGTTAAAGAAAAACATTTCACTAAGTACTGGAAAAGCAGCAAATTATGCTGGCAAGGAGCTTGTTTGCATCTAGCTGTGTTAACAGGGCTCTGCGTGGTGAAACCAGTTTCTGCAAGTGCAAGAAGATGCTGTGGTTAAAGTGCAAATTTGCTGATATTTGCCTCTGCATGTTTACATAATTCAAAGAATAACATATTGTACTGCTCCTTGGCCAGCTATTTTTGCCTCAGATATTCGTACTGTCTTGTCCCACAGGTCTCATTTTTGCTCCTTGTTTAACAAAGTTCTCATGTTGTTCTCCTGGATATCCCCAGCTGTGATACATCTAGAAAATATTGTCCAACTGACATTCAATATTGCAATGACATAAATATAGCTGTACATGTATATGAATATATAATTTTATTTATGTGTCTGTGTATGTGGTTGTATAAAACCTTCTCTCTTAAAATTATCAGAAAGTCTCACCTGTTTTTGCTGCAGTTTTACATAAGGAGAACTTCTAGCAAAGTTAGAGAACTGCAGGTTGCCAGCAACAGTAAAATGCAAGAGCTAAAAATCTGTACTTGCAAATAAAACAGCAACAGGGCAGATAACTCCAGTGCCTAAAATGTTTAATTATTAAAATGATTCTTTTCTTGCCGTGGTTTGTCTGAGACCAATTAGCACATTCCCAGGTAAACCCCATCTTTAACTGAGGAGTTAGCACAGCCCAAGTGATGTCCCTAAAAAGCAGCTCATGCACAGCCACCCCTCTCGAGCTGGATGTCATGGGCAGGCTGCTCTGAATGCCATTGAACAGTCCTGGGCTTTCTGTCTTGCAAGGAGTTCATCCTCTATGGTTAAAGTTGAATTTTTTCACTTCAGATTCTAGTGTCACCAGATTATCTGCATACCTGTTCATTTTCTTAAATTTGTCAACTGTAAATGCCAAATCAGCATATATAGCCATGTGGTTAAAAATATATTTAGAGTTACCTGTCTGTTGCTGTGTAGCAAATATATAAAACAAAAACCAATACAGACAAAGGACTTCCTGGGTAATGAATGTATCTCCAGATACATTCTTTATCTCCTGCTTCTGTCCTAACTGTTTTGGTGGAGGATGTGGAGCCTGATTTCACCACATGGCTGGCTGGATGTGGATCTGCCCAGGCTGGTGTCTGACACCACAGAGCCCTTTTTGCAGAGGGCTCTGCCCTGCTGCTTCTGCAAGTGCTGCAGAGCAAACACTCTGCTGACTCAGCCTGTGAAAGGGAAAGAAGAAATCTTCCTGGTATGCTGTTTTCACACCTCTTGGGACTTTACTGAAACCTGCATGTTTCTTTCTTGCTCTGGATCTTGCTCTTGAGTCAAACCTGCCTCCAGTGGGACACTGACTCTCTGTTTTGGGCCCAAGACTGAAGTCTGCTCAAAGTGGTAGGTCATCTTCTGTCTGCCAACATAATCTCTTGTATTGCCCATTTCTACTCTTTGCTTGCCTTCAGCTTGCTACAGAATTCCAGAGCTGGAGAGAGGATAGCTCACAAGTATAACAGGGAAAGCGAGTAAGACTGTCAGAATAGGATTGGCTTCCAACACTTTTACTGATGTTAAGAGAGTTAGATTACCTGTTTTCCCAAAAAATTATGATCAGTGCAATCATAACAATGCACAGCGTGAATCCCAGGATGGAGAGTATAATCATGACCACACCGCTATCTAAAGGAAAACAAAGAACATCAGCCAATGTATGTAAATGTCTCACTCCAAAACCACAGTTAACTGTGATGTCTTTTCAGATGATAAATTGGGAATTAACACCAGGTATTGCCCATCATTGTCCTGGTCCAATGATTCATTTCTCCTGTCTCCCTGAAGGAGGAAAAAGGTAGGCTGCCAGAGCATCAGCACTTGGCTGAGCTCCAAGCTGGATTCCCAGGCTGGATTAAAAAAGTTTGAAGTCTGCTATCACCTCCAGTGCATTGAAATCACCACTTTCTATGTCCTCTTCAGCAGCACTGAAATGACTTCTAACACACATAATGCTGAAGGTGCCCCTGGGTACTGTAGGGACTGTAAGGACTGCATGAATTATTCCCGTTCACAAGTGCAGTGATGAGATTTTATCCTGTGTTGCAGCTGTGATTAAATTGCCACATTTGCTCACAAATCCAGGGTCCTGTAGTGGGTCATGTTCCACAGATCTTTGTGCCTTACCCTGCTGCTCTTTGAGTCCCCTTCTTGGGGTGCCCGGTGTCTGTGGGGACTGACCCTGCTGTGGTCTGAGCTCTTCCCTCCCCATGCTCTCATCCCTGCTGCTGGGGCTGGCCAGGAAGCCCAGGGCCCCCAGCTCAGCTTTCCTCCAGGTTGACCAGACTATTTTCTACCCTTACAGTTCTCCGTGGAGTGCTGCTCTCTTGGTGTCCTGAAGCTCTTGGAAGTGCTCCATTCACTCCATGTGCCCTTAAAATAATCTCCGTTGGGTTGTGAACGTACTTTCACCTCGTATGATGCATCATTTTCGAGAGTTTTTCCCAGCAATTTTATTTGAAGGTATGGCGACTCTATTGTCTAAATACACACACACACACACACNTATCAAAACCAACGAAATAAAAAAATCCCAACAACAAACTAAATGCTGTCTTCAGGCAATTTACAAATTACTTTAAAAATAAAATAGATCTTCTGATCACTGGCCAAATCCATGACATTCCATCCATCTTCCTAAGCCAGACCTTGCATGAGAACATTACTAGCATTGGAAATAATGCTAGTAAACAAACATGGTCAGCCCAGCCTCTGTCCTTGAAAGTACTTTCATGCTGCACTAATAGTTGCACAATAGGGGCAGAGGAAGGCATCATTTTACAGCCCCAATTCAGTTTCTAGGAAGAGAAGGAACTTTGCTTTTTTGTAGTTAGTACATGACATATTGAAGACCTCAAAAGTATTAGCAGAGGTACCTGTGGATCCTGTAATTAACTCCAGGGCAGATCTTTACCAAGAGCAAAAAGCAGTGGCATGTAGGGTTTTGCTTTGTTTTAATTTGTGTCTCAAAAGAGAAAAATTAAATCAGCCTCAGGAAATATCTTCCTAAAGTGGGTCCATGTACCATTTCTCCTGAGGACTCAGCTAAATCCCTTTGCAGTATTCAAACTCCTGAATCCCCAGGCACCAAATGCTTGATAATGGCTGATTTACAGTCTTTTTGAAAACTCATGGATTTACATTGACTGTGGAGGCATTACCCTTGACTTACCACTATTTAAAAGAGATTGGGTTCTGTTTAACTTGAATTTGTTGCCATATTTCTTGTTTAGGCATTAATAAGATCTTTGCTCTATAACCAGGAGGGTAACAGAAGAGTTCATTAACTTTTATGAGACATGCTGTGATCCTCAGCTGGGACTGCACTGCCGTTGCTCTGGATTAATCAGATTTGAAGATTAAAGTCATGTTGAATTAAATTTAATTTCTGCTGCAGTGGAGACTGCTAGCAGCATACTGAGTGCTGAGGTCAGGCTGCTTCTTGCTGGAAGATGGGAGAACCCACTTCCTTGCAGGTATAGCATTGCACTGTGAGCAGGCTGCATGGAGGTGGTGGGAACTTGCAGGATACAGGCAAACAAAACAGGCAGCTCCAGTGTCCTGCTTGTGTTAGATAAAAAAAAAAAAAAAAAANTCCAGTTATTTTTCCAGCAGACAGTGGAGAATTATCTTTGAGTTTCAGCAAAATGTGTGAGATAGGTGCATCCCTGCAATACTGTGCTGTTTGTTCCATGCCTGTTGTTATTACACAGGTGGTTATCAAGGCATCAACCTCGTTTAACAGCCAGGTATTCCAGGCATTCTCAAAGTGTTGAGAAGACAAATGCCAGGCAAAAGCTCCTTGAAAAACAGCTGGGACCACCAACTGTGCTTTGCTACTGCTGACATTGCAGTGGGTAATATATGCTTCTCTAGGAAGGCTCAGAAGAGAGAGGGGAAAAATACATTTGTGCAGCATTGAAAGACAGCTTCTGAAAGAGCATTACAGGGAACTCTGAAGCTGAAATCCCACAGTGCAGCTCTGGTGCTCTTCACTTCTATGTATTTTGTTTTGCAGCCTGAATCCTTTTTTTTTTTTTACTTCTAGTTACAGTTCTGTTGTTGCAAAATGCGTAGTTATGTAAAACTTTCTCAAGATGATATCTGATCTTTGTATATTTTCAGGCCTAATCAACAATAAAGGCGACATAATCCATGAAACAGATGACAGCTAACAAGTTCTAAGTGATGGCAAAGTGTTAGAAAAACAAATTACTTCTTGATATAATTGTCTTGTTATGGTTTAGGGCTTGACATGTTTGAATGATCTCAGAGTTAGGGGGAGGTTAACAAAGCTTGGGAAGAAGGGTGATAATGAACACAAAGAATGCAGAATTTGTGGGCCACAAGGACATCTGGCAGAACACCCAAGATCAGGAAGAAAGTAAGGAAGAAAGTAAAAAAAACCCAAATCAACAATTGTGGTGAAATTAGCTCCAGCTGGGTAAAAGGTATTTCCAGCAGGGGCAGACTGTGACCGCTGACTCACAGACCACCAAACCAAAACACTCACCGACTTAAAGAAGACTGAACATGCAGACTAAATAGTATGAGAAGCAAGAGAAGCATTAACCAATAGAAGATAGAATACTAATTAATAAAAGAACTATGTGAGTTGAGGCTGACAAGCACTAATTCATTTGTTTTCTAAAATCCATACTAACATAGTATATAGTAATACAATAATATAAAATAATAAGTTTGGGTAGTCAGGTGCTTGTTTTGTGGAATACCACTGTGCACCCAGGCTTGCACAGCTCTGAAATAAATAATCAATGTCTCTCTCAGGAGTGTCACAGTCGGCTTGCTGCACCCGTAAGAACTGTGGACAGCACTGTGCTTCCTCCATGAAAAATAGGTGTAGTCCCTGCTTTCAAATGTCGTGACCTGCATTTGTGTGGCTGCCTCTGTGACAGGGAACACAGAGCTCCCTGCAGCTGGCCAGCCCAAACCAGACCCAGCAGCTGCCACCTTTTACAGCCTGAGGGTGGGAGAGCTGCAGGGCTGTACCCGAGGCCAGGAAGGACTCGGTGAAAAAGGGGCATGAAGAAACTTGGTAAGTAAGAAAAGAGGTCATACATTTTGCTGGCTGATGAGCACAGAAAATCACAGCAAAAGTACCGCAGCAAAGAGCAAACCATCCAAACACTTAGAGTGATTTTCCACATTATGTCTTTCCATCCCACTGCAAAACCTAGATGAATGAAACTTTGTCAGCCCAGAGAAGTGTCTAACTGAGAAGGGTGCCGTCAGCCTGGAATTATTTTGAGTCATGAAATTTCCAAATGCCAAATATTGCAGTTTTCCAAGTTTCCAGCTGAAGAACTGTAGAAATGCAGATTTGAGAATATTTACATGGTACAGGTATTTTTGATAATGTTTAATTTTGGAAATTAGAAAAAGCCACAGCAATACATCATCACTTACCTTCCAAGTACCTTCTTTATGCCGATAGGCTATTTGGTGTATTAATTTGTCCTTTAAGTATTTCTTCGATGAGTGTGGTGTATGGTAACAAATAAGATATTCATTTGCCTCCCTTTGGTAAGTGATGTTTATAGCGAATGGTACTTCAGGCTTAACTGCAAATGACAACAAACCAGGATACAACAGGAATAGAATCAGGTTACTAGAAAACAGACAGATTTTGAAAAGTGGAAAAAAACCCCTCCACTTCAAGTCACAGCCCCTGCAGGGTGAGCTGGGCCTGTCCTGGGCTGGGCATTCCAAGCTCTAGCTCATCTTTACACCCTGATCCTGAGAGGGTCTTGGTTTTGACCTTCTGAAGCACCAGTTTGACCAGCAGAGAAGGTGCTTGCGCAGGATGTGACATTTAGTCTTGGAAAGCCATTCCTGAGCATGCCACCCTCTGCCCTAGGGCTGGCTATCAGGGCAGTGGGACTGAGGAAGGGACAAAGTGTGACAGTGTTAGATGGGGCAGAGGGGGCTGTGGCTTTAAACCCTTGCTGTGAACCCACTCCCTACCTGTTCTGGAGGACACTGTGTCAAAAACCATCTGTGCAGGTACATCCAGTCCAATATGCAGCCTTCAGGACTCTCCCCAAACTGAGCCTGAGCTGGATGTGCTTGCAACCTTCAGAGACCTGTGGCTGTGACACTGAAGCATCCTGAATTCACATTGTAAAGTACATCAGCTCTTACAGGAACAAGTGACCCCACACCTCTCTCCTCTCAAGGAAACTCATATAGCCTTAAATTGTGCTCACTCTTTCTACATACTTCAAACACTTAGTCCTTCCATGCAGATCCCACGGTTTCTAGAGAAGGGACCACCAAAGATGATCAAGGCTGGCCTATAAACTGAGAGGTAATGTAAGATTATTACAAAACTATTGAACTGAGGCAGAGATGTTTCACAAGAGAGGGATATTGCAGTGCCCACTTAATGGAAGATAAAGCAATGTGACACCAGAGAACAACAGAGAAGGATCTGCCCTACATGGGCTTTTCTGCTGCCCTGGAATGAGACCAGTTCCCAAGAGGGGTAAAATCTATGGAAATCCACTTCTTGAGTTTCCTCTTCCTTGGCTCAGGCAGGTCCCTGGCGTGACACTGACAAGGCCATTCATGGGTTCTCAGTGCAGGATCTTGCTCAGACAACAGGATGCACCACAATGCAAGGTGTGAAAAAGTGACATCTTGCAACCTTGTGGTCCCAATGCTACTGAGCTCATGCTATACATAGGGTGATCAGCCCCAAAACTGCATAATCCCTAGTAAGAGGTGACCAAAATGTCCCTACTTGACAGTTCATATACACTCAGAAACAGCTGCTTCACCCATGGACCAGATTTGGTCTATGCCTGGATCTGGGCAGAGTGTCAAAATAAGCTGGAATTCAGCTGCACATTTTGAATGGAGGTTAATCATGTTTGTCTTTGAACCAAGGGAGACACAACACCAATAACACCCCAATCCAGGCTACATGCCCTGCTAAGGCACTATTTTATACTGCCTCTATATCATCCAGGTTGATGCTTAGGCTTTGTGCTGGGCTGTTTTTTCCCCAGTAACTCTTATACACTGAAAATGTCCATGGTGTTAAGTGTCTTACCAATATCAGTTACAACCAGACTCCTGCAGACCCTTCTCTTCATCTCAGAGAACATGCAAACATCTGTATTTGAGAGTATATCAGTGAACTGTAAGAAGTATGCATCCTCCTGTTTCTTCATATTGTAGCACATGTAATTGTTGTCTTCCTTGGTACTGTTGGCCAAAGTGATACGTCATTAATTTCTTCTCAGTTTTACTATAAATTAACTAGTTACTATAAGGGACGAATCCTGGTTGCTCATTTCACTTCAGCTGAAGTGAAACTGCATGTGAAATAAGAGGAACTGCCATGCAAATAGTTTGAGAGATTGATAGTGTGGTCATAGACCATAGACCTTGTGGTCTTTGAGCACAATAATCAAGTGATATGAATCACATTAAGAGTCATAGAGCTCTCAAAGTAAAAAAAAAGTAATTCTTTAATTATAGGTTTATGTGTTTAAACATTTGTATATTTAAAAATTATCTTAGTGCTGCTCTTTTGAATTTAGGGCTTTAATGCTCAGTGAAGATAAAGAGAAATTTCTTATTGATTTAAGTGGTAGCAAATACAGGGTCAACAGTCAGTCTGGCTATGAAGGAATCATGTGGCAGTTTCAGAATGGTGTTATTCCATTTGTTTTGCTCCCATTTTTGAGCACTATCATCAAATTTCAGTCAAAATCTGTAATAAAGACCATAAAAATATAAAAATGCTGATAAACTATGAGGGGGGGAAAAAAGAAATAATTATTAATGAGAATAACAAGATTAAAAAAAAATAATTCACTTCTTTTGCTCCCTGCCGCAGAACTTTCAGGAAAAGGGAAGAACAGAAGTATGCTGAAGAAACAAAATTTCAGTTTCTTCAGGTCAGTGCAACAGTGGAAAAAAAGGTGGAAAAAATTTGAAGGCCTCAATCAGAAGTGAGGATGACTAATGTGTTTGCTAACTTGGAGTTTTGTATACTTGTTTTAATGTGGTTTTTGCATGTCTGTGTGCAAAAACAATAGCTTAGATTTTGTCTTAGCCTAGATAAAGGCATTTTCTCTGATGTGAAAAATTAATCTTCTTGCTAACAAATTTTCTGTGGCAAGGATCTGCATCTTCAAAAACATTTTTTACTTTTCAGTTCATAAAGGCTAGGTTTGGGGGTTTTTAATAATATCATTTAACTTAAAGGAAAAAGCTCTCAGTTCATGCTGGGCTACATACATAATTACAGGTGTTCCAGAGCAAAGAGGCAAGCTCAGAACTATTGGAGATGTTATAATTCCCTTTAGAGATCCTTCCTGCTCTTCTTTTTTTCTTATAAGGAAGTTATGTTCTCTTTCAGTAAACTCCCCTTCTTTGCTGAATATAGTATTCAAAATTGGCAATATGTTCTGAATAAGAATTTTGTCTAGCTCTGATGTCCCTGTTTCCCAGCATGTGGCAACATGACTCACTAGTGCTCAGCACTTCACTTCCCAGAAGTTTGCCAAAGGACAGACTGGCAGCACTTACCACAGAGACAGGGTATAGTTAGTGTTGTGAGGAGGCAGCTCGGTAAAATTGCAGGTCAGGCTGCTAAACGAGTCCTTAATTTCCAGCTGGCTGAAGCAATCAATGTCAAAATTGTCTGGTTCATCATCTCCAAGAGTCCCTACGGAGAGATTCACAGGATGTTACTGAAGGAAATCCAAGAGTGTATTTGATTTGCAGCTGCATTGTAATACGAGGTTGTTTCTTCATGTGGTTGCCTAAAAGGAAGAGGATCAACCCACCTGTTCTGTAAGAAGAAAAGAAACCTTGTTTAAAAGGAAGGTAAAATCCTTTTGCACCTTTCAAGGTTGCTCTCCCTGCATGCCAGTGAAGCCCACCCACTTGCAAGAGTATTTTGATGCCTTGAGGCAACTAAGCCCCATTTTGATTGTACTGAAAAGTTTTCTGAAATGTCACAAATTTGGGCTCAAGAGGGAAAGCTCAGACTTCCTGCCAGAATGCGTGGTTTCCTGCAAATTTGCTTCCATGACTAATAACACAATCATGATTTGTCTAAGAGCGTAAGTCTTGAGTGCTACATTTGGCAGGTATGAGGTCAGTGATGCAAAAACTGACGTTTTTGAGAGATGTCTTCTCCAGCAGAAACTGCAACTTCAGCCTCTTTTCATGAAATCTCATCCACCAACAGAGTGGATATGGAAAGGGCTATTGCCAATACCCTTGAGTGGATCCTTGGGGCAGGAAGGCCTGTGTCTCCTTTCACATAAACCTCTTCCTTGTGTCCAGGGACTGTCCTCAATCCTCTGCTCAGTCCTCTGCTAACTGTTTCTCAGACCTGTCTTTGCCATGTGAGGCATCTGATGCAGTGGGCAAAGAATCATAGAATGATTGGGTTTGAAGGGACCTTAAAGATCATCTCATTCCAATACCCCTGCCATAGGCAGGGATGTCACCCACTAGATCAGGTTGCGCAGGGGCACATCCAAAGTGGCCTTGAACACTTCCAGGTGTGGGACATCCACAATATCTTTGGGCACCTTGTTCCAGTGCATCACTGCCCTCTGAGTAAAGGATTTCTTCCTAATACCTAATCTAAATATCTCCACTTTTAGTTTAAAACCCTCACCCCCTGATCTATCACTGTCTGCTCTGGGTATAACAGTGACTCACACTCACAAACAAATGAGGAAATAATGAAATATTTCCAATAAAAAATCCCTCCCAGAAAAAATTATGGTCAATTCTGCTGTAACCCAATTTAATCACTGTGGTGTGATCACCTGTTCGGATTCTGTGACTTACAGTCCTGATTGTGATGTCCTGTGAACCCTAGCCAATCCTGCCAGTGTGCAGAGAGACTCACACCTTTTCCAGAATGGAAGCACATCTGAAGATCCAATAGGCTTACGGTTTGATAGCAGGGAGAAAGTAGGAGAGGGTTTTTTGATTTCTTTAAAATGTAAGTCAAGGGCATCACCATGAGCAGTGCTTCTGTCTGACCTCAAAGCTGAGCTGCATCTGGAGCTGAGCTTTGAATAAGAGAAGAAATTCAAAAGTCAGCTGCAGAGAAACACACAAAAGCAGTATGGCAGAGGCTAGGAAGGGGACTGCTATCACCAGCACCCATGGTGGGCAGCAGAAGGGATAGGAGTATCTGATGCTGCACTAATCCAGAACCCACAGGCAGATATATGCCCCCTGAGCTAACATTTAGTGGCATTCGTCACCATGAGCAACCAGTGTAAGAAATTATTACTAGTCTTCTCAACGCAGCTGTGGGAGCCCAAATCTCCCTGAAGGACAAGTGTCTTCTACCAGTGTTGCTGCTTTGAGGGGAGAACCTGTGCAGCACAGACACGGACAAAGCAGGTCCTGTACAAAGCTGCTGTATTTGACCACTGTATTCAAGAGAGGCACAGAGGTCAGCACAACTCTAGAACAAGCCCTGAAGCAGTTTAACACAGGTGAGGGTCTTGTCCAATGCAGTCATATAGACAGACATACAAAAACATGTACCACATACAATTGCACATTTGTGCGTAAAAGTACGGGCATATAAATATCTGTATTTTCAAAACTCATACAATAACAAGGAAGCTGAAATGAATCCATGTAAAATTGAAAAAAGCTCCATATTTTGTATAGATATATACACCCATGGTTGACATGGGCAGATATGCCATGCATTAAGCCTAAAATTTTACTCACAGCTGCCAGGCAATATTAAAACTCATAGATTAGGATGACTAATCTTCCTATCTGTAAGACTGCTTGATGCTCTCTGTATATGCAAGCTACATATACCAGACTTTGTACAAACACACAAAACTGATAATCATCCTATTAATAAATTAGTTCATCATCCTATTAATAAATGGCTTATAAAAAAATCTTTCAGCTGTCCACTTCTGCTTTGCTGAAAATTCACAGAAATTTAAATTCAGTCTCTATGAGGCTGGTTGCAAAATGAAAAGAAAGGTTTAGTCTTGCAGTTCAAACAGTCATTTAAGGTTGAGCCAACACAGTGCAGCTTTAGCGCCACACTGGAAGTAAAGTTGAATTTACCTCTTTGACACTGAACTTTCAGATTGTGATTACATGATTCCTTATTTATGTAAATAATGTACTAACCATACAATATATGATAATTAAACCTTATCCACAGTGTTATGTAAGCAATTTGAAATGTGTTACCTGCTATGGTTTTTCCATGGGCTGACTAATTTTTTTGTCTGACGTAAGTATGCATGCAGCTTTCAGTCATACTTCTTCCCTAAACCTTGGAACCACCATGCATAAATGTGTTTGCTATGTGAATGGTTTTGATGACTCTTACATGACTCATACTTCTGAGGACTCTTCACTCAATTAAAAATTTACAAGACTATGATATTTACCTTGAGAAGCCAGATGAGGCAGAGCTGTGAGCCTGGCTCTGCTGAAACCAAGGCAGGGATTTGGAGGGAGCGATTCTGGTGGGATAAAAGCTGCTCTCATAGCCACAGCCATGGCAGTTCCTTCACAGAAATGGGTTTGAACAACATCCACCAAGGTGGTTCAAACCACAGCAGGAATTTCAGGAGCTTTTACCAAGAGGTGCTATGGACATGCTTCAGTTTTAAGCTCTAAAGCCATCAGGACTAACAGAAATGCATGAAACCAGAGCACTGTTAAGCACTGAAGAGTCACTGGCCAAATTTCCAAGGTCAGTGAAGTGACTTTTCCATGGACAGAATAATGTGGGATCTCTAGTGCTGATGTGATTCAGGCAGAACTCGTTTTAATCACAGCAGTTTTGAAGTGGGTTGGACAAGCCATACAAGTGTGGGTAGAAGGACCACTGAGGCCAAATGTCCTGCCCATGAGACACCACAACCTGATGCTTTCCCTGCCCATGCCCTCCTGCCCCTCCATAGCCTCTCTTTCTTAGTGCTGCCTGTATCTCTCTCAGGGCTTTAGGGTGTCGCCACCACTTCTGCCAGGTTGGGGGACAGTGTCTGGGAAGCTCAGAAAAGAGGAGAAGATGAAATTGAGAGCTGCAATTAGCTTTTCCTTCCTCTGCCCATAAGAGTGCCCAAGAGGGTGAGCTTATGCCCAAGTCTGCCGGTGGCACCTTGCCAGGAGACAAGTTAAGTCAGAGTGAAAGTCAAACACCTGTCAGTCCAGTGTAATTTTACCCTAGTTTCCTTAATTTGTTGGTGAAACCCAGGATATGCATAAAGAAAACATAAAAGCTGATAATTGCTCAGTGGGGATTTTCTGAATCTGTTTGTCTTTAATTCTAAGTAAATTATGATTTGCTGGAGTTAGTGACTAAACAAGTAAAGATCGGATCATATCTGCTTTTGGGAAGCCCTGAAGATTTCAGTGATACCAACAATAGATCGGTAACATTAAACATGCATCACCATAGCTGCTTACTAAAGCTGATTCTAAACAGCTACAGATTGAATGAATAAAACGAAAATAGAGAACCCAAGGTGGTTAGATGCTTAGACATTGTTTTCTTTTAATTAAATAACCTATCATGCATATCTTATGTATATATGTATGTATGTAAGATTGCCTACACACACATAGGTTATGTGTGTGTAACCCAGAGAAAAATGAGATTCCCTGACTCTGAGATAGCATAGGAACACAGCCATTCCCTTTCTAAAAACCAGAAACTCTTTCATCCCCAAACAAGGGAGCCCTGAACAATCAGTAACTGAACAAATGCCCTTGTCCTTCAGGCATAGTGCACAAACTCTGTCACTGCTGTTTGTTTAGTATCAGACAAATAAGAGTTTAGCAGATCCGAGGCTGAATGTCTGAATCAATTTTTTATCTCCCTTTGAGAAAAGGAACAGCAGTCTGAAACAGTGGTTTCATTGCTGCTTTTCAAGATTTTTGTGTTTGGCCTTGATGCTGCTAAATAATTTTCACTTCTCTAAATGAGATCATGCAATGTACAATAAGCCTAAATTTAAACTGTTGATTCATTTATAATTATCTCCTGTGTAAGGAATGAATGCTCTTACTGATGGGCTGTGAGAACACCCTGGCAAAGTTGCTGCCTTAGCCATGCTGTAAGAGATACTGGGACTGTTCCCTAAATACACCTGATGCAACTGCTTAAAGATGATGTAAAAGTTTGGCTTTTAAAGTGGAACAAACTTTTCAAGTTTGAGTTACATTGAAACATTTTATTTGGAGGAAACTGCCAAGAGTAAGAGAAGCCAGAACCTCATCCCTCTCCAATGGCAGGTCCGAGTCACCACAGGCTCCAGAAGAGTGAAGTGGTTCCCTGCTGCCAGGCACGACTCCTCACATGAGCACTAGATATGATGAGAGGACTAACGGTTCTTACCCTGTATACCCTGTGCATGCAGTTATGGTCTCTCTTATTTCCTATGAAACTGGATGTTATAAGGATAGCAGATTTTGGGGTAAAATTAAATAGGTATCCTTCAGCTCCATCTTCACCTCAGGTGCTGGCACTGAAAGAGACTGCAAGTTAAAATACAAACATTTAACCCAGTGGCAGCATTTTTGAGCTCTTAACTGAGGTTTTTCAAGATCACACAGGAGTGGAAAGATGAAGATGAAATGACTCACCATCACCGTCTGCTGAGGTGCAACCACTTTCCCCAAAAGTGGTGTGAAGGAACATGGCGAAAATGCTCAATACTGTACTGGGCTGTGTCATTCTGAGCACGCTGCATGTGTGCAGGGGGTGTGTGTGCGAAACCCGCACCAGCTGCCTTTATAGCCAGCACTGAGCAAACCCATCGCCTGACAGACAGACCTCAGGCAAGGGGAAGTGTAAACATGCCTACGCAGAGGGTGGCTGGTGGCAGAGGGCAGGAAGCCAGCCTGAAGATAATAGCTGAGCTTTTACTTTGAAACAGGCTTCCTCACTTCAAAACTAAGGACCTTCTGGATCAGGCCTGCCAACCTATATGGGCAAACCTGGCACAGTCCAGCGGGGAGAGAGGGAGCACGTTCCATGAACAGTGCTGCTACATCAGCTACTGTGATTTGTGCTGCTGGTTTCCATTGAGTGCATTTTCCTCCCAGCAGAGGTCCACAGGTCCAAGGGAGAAAAACCTTCCATGTCTGAAACACTGAAGTGTGATTGCTTTTGTTTATTCTTTAACCATTGATCAAAAGCAGTACTGCCAGCAGGTCAAGGGAGGTGATTCTTTACTCCTTGAGAGCCCACCTGGACTATTGCATTCAGCTCTGTAGTACCCAACATAAGAAGGACACAGACATGTTGAACCGAGTCCAGAGGAGGGCCATTAAGATCATGAGAGGGCTGGAGCACCTCTCCTCTGCAGACAGGCTGAGAGAGTTGGGGTTGTTCAGCCTGGAGAAGAGAAGCCTCTGCGGAGACTTCATCTTGGCCATTCAGTATAAAAAGGATGCTTTCAAAAAAGATGGAGAGAAAATATTTACGAAGGTCTGTAGTGACAGGACAAGGTACAACAATTTTAAACTAATAGAGTAGATTTAGATTGGACCTAGAGAAGAAATTCTTCACTGTGAGGGTGGTGAGGCATTGGCACAGATTTCCCAGAGAAGTTGTGGTTGCCCCATCCTTGGAAGTGTTCAAGGTCAGGTTGAACGGGGCTTTAAGTATCATGGTCTAGTGGAAGGTGTTCCTGCCCATGGCAGGGGGGTTGCAACCACATGATCTTCAAAGGTCCCTTTCAACTCAAAACCTTCTCTGATTCTGTGAAGTTCTGTCTAAGGCAATGCTGACCCAGAAAAGCTGTGATTTAAAAGACTAGTCCTGCAAAACCTGGCTTCTGAGAACAAAGTGGCACATACCACATTTGTTCAGGCTTTGGACAAAGCAAAGGCAGAAAGTGAAAGACAAAGAGGTGTTAAATATTTCCTTTGCACACTTTCTGTGGCTGTAAACACCAACGCACACTGGAGCATAAAGCAGGGCCGTGCACATGTCTGACTGATGTGGCCAACTACAAGTGAGCTGAAGACCTGAAAGAGAAGAACAAGCTCTGGCACAGCCCTGGCTGCAACAGAAAAAGATTTAGGTTGGAGGCGTAAAGGAAATCAAGGGCAAAGTTGGTAACAGTGCCCAAGCAAACAGAAAAATTATGACACTATAATAAGGAAGCTCAATATCGAAACCACATCAGCTTTCTCATTTGCAAGGAAATAATTTAAAATGCTCACCAAGGTGATGAAAGCTTGGGCCTCATGTCTAGAAAAGTGTTCTTGCCAGAACATCAGGGATTGTCCTGCCGTGTCTCTTGCTGCCCTAAGCTGGGGGCAGTGAGTTCTCAAGGTGTTGTTTCTGGGCTCCCCTACTTTTTTTTAATGGGAAGAAATGGTTCCCTTTCCACGAGATTTAAGGGAGGCTGCCTGGAAGATGGACATCTCCAGCATCTTTATCAAGCCTCTCCTTGTAGCAGACCCTGGGGGTCCCCATCAAAGCGTTCCCTGAAGGTGCACTAAACCTAGGTAGGTACAGAAGGATGGGTTTGGGTTCAATGGTCCATGGGCAGCCACTTACAGTGTGTACTGCTCTGTCAGAACTCTTCATGCTGTGCTTCTGTCTGGCCAGTGAAGAGCACGATTCATCTCATCCTAACACAGATATTAAAGAGATGAAATCTAAACCTCCAAATACATTTATTTCTCTCCACTGAATTCAAAAAGAGCTCAGGGTGAGGCAGGGGTAGATATCTCCTTGGCAGACCTCTATGATACTTCCCACCCACAAACAGGAGAGGGACCTGCCAGGTCAGTGACCACCCACACTTGGCAGAGCAGGAGCTGGACATGGTGTGGGGGCCATGGAGCCAAGGGAGGTGGCACCCCCATGCTCTGATTGACCCTCTCTCAAGAGTTTGACTTCAATTAAAGAATTATTGGGGTCACTGCCAAACTCTCATTATATCCCTTCAAGAAGCACGATCTTTCAGAGTCAGCTGGTGGAACTTTGGCAGGACTTTGTCCTCATCTCTCTCTCCTGAGTTTTCTGTGATTGATCCAAGCTGATTGCAGCCAAACTTGAATTAGTGAGGTTGGGTCTTGGTGACTTCACATCCCTAAGACCTACCCCTTGCTTGATTTAGAAAAGTTTAGTTAATAGTTTCAACACCTTTCTTAATAATCTTCAATATCATATTATTCTAGAAACCCTCAGGCTAATTTCTGTCTCATTTTCAGCCAGAAATGTCATTAAAGGAGGACTTTCCTGTGCAAATTGATCACCATCCAGAAATTACACCTTCTCACTTTAAATTTATCTTGTTTATAATTGAGTGGGCTATCACTTTGATCTTTTTTTTTTCTTTTTTCCTGTTTCAGTTGGAGCAAACTAAAAGAAAAAGTCTTTTCAGACATAATATTTTCGTCGAACCTGAACAATCTTATTATCAGAGCCCGTGCTGCTCAGGGGATTTCCATGTTGTCATGGCTGCATTTTGTCTGGGTGGGGAAATGAGGGACCACAATGAAAAGAAAAAAAAATAACCAAAAACTAGCATAGAGAAAAAAACCTGAAGCAAAAGTACATTTTGTTTTACTTCTGCATCTCTGCTTCAGAAACTGTTTGATTTCTACGAGATATTTGAGTCCATTTGTCTCCCCTTGTTGCCTTCCTCTGTTCCTGGGAAATAGGAAATGAAAACTTTGAGAGTCAGCTCTTAGGGCAGCTGGAGGGTTAGTACTCAGGAGAGGCTAAAAGAAACCTGTATTACTTTTCACTTGCAATAAATTTACACTGCCTCTGCCACCTAGTTCAAGGCTCCACAAAACCCCCTGACAACAAGACCAACCCACAACAAAAAACCACCTCCAGTTTAAACAGATACCTTTAGAAGGTGCAGCAAAAATGTACCTGTACTTCATCCATATGCCAGTTCTCTTTGGGTCCCAACACTCTGTATTGGAGCTTCTGAGTCACCCTAGACCCTCTTACATTTTTAGTCATTGACAGAGTCCAGGTCACAACCCCTGTGACTGTGAAAAGCAGTTTTTTTTGTGCCCTTGTTGTGCACAATTGTGTGTTGTCCATGTGGTGTACCAGCTCTGCAGCACTTTCCGCTGAGCCCTCCACATCATGCAGTGCCTTCTTGGATTATCACTTTTGTTACATCCTTTGAAAATGACTAACCAGGCAAATCATCTACAAGTTAGCATTTCTGTTTGCCTCTCATACTGTTAGTTCGCTTTATTTTTTATTCCCCTGAGGACACAAAAGTATTTTTTGATTCTGTTTTGACTCCAAAAAATGCAAAAGGCTTCTGCACATATGCTAAATTTAAATCTGCTATCAGTATCTGTTTAGAAAGATTAAGTTAGTAGATCCCTGGCTTCTCGAAACAATGCTTTTCAAGTGTTCCATTTCAGGAAGTTCCCAGAGCGTCTGTGGAGTGGGTCCTCCAGACTGACCCCAGTGTGTGTCACTGGAGACAGAATTGGTGCCTAAGACTGAAAAATGTGGGGTTTACTATGTTGAGTGTTACTTTTTATTGTTGTCATTCACAAAGAGTTTGGTAAAGTTAAGGCAAGTAATAAACCAGAATCTTACAAGAACTTGTATATGTTTGTATATGCTCAAACTGACTTGATACTTAGATTTTTATTTTTTTTTTAACCAGCTATGCCAGGAAGCACAAATCTTCCAGTAAGCTTTAGATGTGAGGAGAGAGGCTTCTACATTAAGAAGAAAAAGGATTCAGAATCTTTTTTTTTTTTTTTTTTTGTTTCTTCCTGACATCTGTTTCCCCAACCTGTTTGGTAAATTTTGTTCCACGTATCTTCTCCCTGCTGGAGGCATCTCTGGACAGCTCCTCTGCTGAAGGTCTGTGGGCTGGCCTGAGGCTGCTCTAAGAAGCAGGAGCATATGGGAGCCAGCACTGCTTAAGGCATAACTTGAAGCCTTAGGTGGAGAGAGCGAGCGAGCAAAGAGTGGGCACTGTTGTGAATTGCCTAAGAAACCAGTTCTAATCTGAGCATTGGAAAGAACGAACCTCTGAGATTAGATGGATTTACTCTGCAAGACACTGTGTTTCCCTTATCAGCAACTTGTTTTGGTCTTCAGGGTAGGAGAGCAATGCAGGGTGGAAGATAATAGTTTGTCATCACATTGTCCTGAAGAATGGAGCCATGTGTGACAGAAGGAATTTTGGGAAGTTTTTTTTGAACTGTCTTTGAGGTTTTGCCACTTAAGGTTGTTTTGAACTTCCTCCCCCAGGACTCATGAATTGGCACCATATCAACAAGGAAAACTGCCGTACTGAGGGAAAAATACAGGTAAGTTAGAAGAACATTGCTAGTTGAAATGTAAAGCAGAAGGTACTGATGTGCACTTTGATCAGGCATTCAAATATTATGAGATCAGACTGAAAAACAACAGGACAGGCTGAAAAAAGTGATTTTCTCCTTCCCTCTCCCTAAGTTACCAATACAGCAACAGCGGTAAAAAGAACAGTCATATTAATAGTTTTAGGCTTCTTTTATTTGCTTGCTAGTTTTTAAGTCTTTGGGATGCTCAGGATACCATTTTCAGATATTGTTTATATCAAAGAGAGTTAAACCATAAAGACATGAAAGCTTAGATTGTTTTCACATTATTTGTTTTAGGTCATAGAAAGAAACATATTACTCGTTTTGAAATCTGGTAGGACAGCACCTGTCATAAGAGCATTCTACTTCCTCACATACATTTTTCAGACACAATGTTGGGCCAAACCCTTGTCATTTTGGTGACAATGAAGTATTTTGTGAATGTATTTTAATTCTGTAAAATGCTTCATTCTTATGCCTGCAACTTTTAAATTAAATGCTCGAATTTTCATTCTTTTTAATTAATTTGGTTTTAGCACTGCCTTTGATTTAAAAATGTGAATTACTAAAAACTGATTTGGCTTCATCCGAATACTTTCTTTAAAATTTGTCCATGAGAGCTGTCGTTGTTCTGGATATTTAATATTTAGCCATAGTGTTCCTGCATGCCAACCCCATTCCAGAAAGAAATGCCAAGGGAATGTAGGAGGCTCCATTCCAATGTATGACTAGTCTATGACTCAAATCTGGACTCTTTAGTGTGCTTCAGGTGAAAAACAGGCATAGACCTCAGCAAAAAGGACAAAGGGAAGGAGCAAACAGGGGCAACATGATGACATGTCTTGAGGAAGCTGAGGCTGGTGGCATGTATGAAAGAGCATGAGGAATGGGAAATAGCATTTATAATATCCACGTTTAATGTGCTCAGAATGCAGGGCTTCACCACCACCAGGTAAGTGGGAGGGAGGGAGGGACAGTGTGAACCCAGAGGGCATGGCAGCATGCCTTTCCTTCCCCCTTTCCTTCCCACTTGGGCAGCCACGTCTGTGATCCACATCTGTGTGGGCACAGTCCAGTATGCAAGCACTGCCAGTATTAGCTCCTGCAGTTATGAAGATGGACACTGAAACTTCCCAGAAAACAACCAGTGTTGAGCACAGGTGGTTGTGGCAAAACCAAGGTGCCCATGGCCCCAGGGGAGCCAGGGGTAGGTGGGATGGGAAGGACCATGGTTGCTGTGCTGAGTGCCCTGGGGAGAGGCTGATTCTGCCAATGTTTCTTCCCTCATGCCTTTTTCATGGGGTTTGTGCTGCAGCCCTTGAATGCCAACCCCACTGCGTCCGGCTCCTCACCCCTGCTTGTGGAGAGCCTTCAGGGAGAGGCAAGTCCTCCAGAAATGGGCTTTGAGGAGGATGATGCATTTCTAAACCAGGGTCTATGCTGTTTAGGTGGATGTGGACTCGGATAGCAATTTAGGTGGATCAGGCTGCTGAAGGCAACCTTGAATATCATCATAGGTTCCTATTGCTTCTCCTTGCACATCTCAATCTCCCAGCAGCATAGTGAGCAGCACTGAAGAGGCAGCTACAGCCATGCAGACTGTTAGGGATGCCAAAACTTATTGGTTAAATTTACCATGGTTGAATGGAGCTCCATCAGGAAGGCTGGGCTCATTAAAATATTTTTAAGACTTTTTTATAAAACATTTAGAATCCTTAAGCAAATGATGACTAGATAAACATTAGATAACAAAAGGTCCCAAAGGAGAGTGATAATTGAAATGTTTTTACATTTAAGTAGGTTTTAAAATATTTTTTCCTGACAGAAAACCTACCTAAAACTAGAGGAACTGAGAAAATCAGACTAGAAATGAAATTGCAGCTGAAAACAAATATTGTAAACAGATACTATCAAAGGTAACAAAAGGTACATATTTGATTTGATTTGTTTGGCCCAAATTTTGTGCACTGAAGTGTTTATATGTTCAAAATTAATGACATCTATCTCATACCAATTATATAGGAGTAATGTTTGAGATACCATTAAATTGTTGTCTGTAAACAACAAGAAAATATATGTGATCAACCTGAAAGATTATCCTCCTTTTAAAATATAAATGAGGGGGTAGGGAAATCTCTGTAGCAGGGAAAAATAATTACACATTTTCTCCACATTCATTATGCCACATTAGCAAGGAGAAAAACAAATATGCAGATGAGGCATTGATTGCAGCGGGATATATGTGAGCTGTGACAGGACCCCATCTGGCAGAGCTGGCCTGCAGAGATTTGTTGTCATCTTGTTGCTACAGCGAGCATTTAAAAACCACCCAGAGATGTTTCCACATTTGGAAAGCAGAGACTCCATCAGCTTTCAAATACTGCCCAGCATATTTGAATGGTCCCAACAGGGACCATTCTTCAGGTTTGCTCTCAGCCCAGCTACCAGCCACAGGCTCCACTCTTCCTTCCATGCCCTTTGGAAAACCTTTCTTTTAATCTCTGCCTGCTACTGTCTGCTTTTGCTGTCTCTGCTTCCTGCAGCAATGCCCCATTTTGCTGTCTCACTCCAATTCCTCCCATCCCTCCCTGCCCCTCATTCTCCACGTTTCTCTTTAGTCAAGCTCAGGGGCAGAACTGTTCTTCCCTGCCTCCTCCCCCAAAGCAGGGTGTCAAAACCACCACCATAAGGCCAACAAGGTAATGATGCTTCACCCTGCTCCTCACTGGGCAGGGAACAAAGAATGCTCTTCAACCACTGAAATAAAAGTGATGAGCTACTGAGATAATGCAGACCTGCTGGCCACCTCCTTCACCCCAAGGGACACATTCTTATTTGCTCCATGTATTTTGTTTCATTTTTAACTGGATCCTCCTCTGTGCTGATCAAAGCAGGCTAAAACCTCAAACAGAGAACGATTTGTCTTTCCGACTTTCCCTAGAGGATTGAACTGCTCTGTGCTAATAATGCAAAAAAAATGAAATGTGACTTAGGACTGAAATCATTGCTGTGTCATTGTAGTGTCTAGTGTGTAGTAATATGGGACTAAAAAGCCTTTCCAGCTCTTCTTTGCTTTACACTGAGGTATTATCAGCAAGAGGAACAAAGAAATATGGGGAATTTCACCACGGCAATGTCAAAAGTGTAAAAAAGAGTATAATCTGATTCAGTGCCTTCTTCTCTGAAATGGAGAACTGGGTGAAGTGTAAAACAAACAAAAAAAAAAATGTTCCCAAATGTGCCAAGCTTTCATTTTAATATCAAAACTGCATCCTCTGGTCCAGTAACATTCTCAGTTAACAGTGCAGTGAACATTAAAGGTACAGACACCACTTCAGATGCTGTACACCTGTTAGTTACAAAAGCTGGATGCTATATAGCACTGTCAACATACAGATCAGATTCACCTAGCCTACTGTAATAAGAGCTGGGCTTAGAGGACTCTGTATCAGCACAACCATTTCACCACTGCTGTTCACTCTCTAGATCAACACGAGCTGTCTCTAACACAGGCTGCTCTGTGTGCTGCAACTGTAACCCGAGGTTTGATAAGGTGGAACAGACTGTCCTGATGTGATCTGCCCTGAAGCACAGCATTGTTAAAAGAATATCACTGTCTTCTTTATCAGTTGTGATGCCTGAATTATATTGCTTCTGCTCAAGACCTGACATGGAAGAGGAACTACTGCACATATGTAAGCCTGTTTAAACACAACTTTCAGTGAGCAGATCTTGTCTGCTTTGGTTTATAAAAATGAATTATCAGAAATCCTTTCTCATGCAGTTAATCGCAGTCAACAATGAAATTATCATTTTATCATGTTTTTGAACAAGTAGACTAAATATAGGGCTTTAAACTTCTCATTCAGTAAGACAGGTCTTCCTGACACCACATTTTCCTTCAGCTTTTTCCTAAAGTGTCCAGGACCAGACCCAATACCCTCACAAGAGTCCCAGTAATCCCTGCATGCAGGGATATTGTCAGCATTGCAGCTCTCTGCATTCTTATGCATACACATTCATTCTGGATCACAACAGGTGCTTCAACTGCTGCATTTACTGCAGCCTTACCTGTCTTCATTTTGGAGCCATTACCTCCCTAAACTCAGAGCTTTATCCAATAAAAGGAATGAGAGAATGCAAACATTGACCAGATGATATACAAAAGCTGACTTCTGCGAATGTGAGGCTCAGCATACCTCTTTTAGTCAGCTCTATTTGGGACACCAATTACATGGTGTTGGTATCTGACTTGCTTGCATGCCTTCCTTACCAGCTGCAGTCAATCTTTCAGCTGCTTGGTCTGCCTCTCTAGGCTGCCTAGCACAGGTTTCACGGACATAATCATGGTTAAAAATTGTGAGTATTGTTAGGGAATATATTACCCAAAGTGATTCTGATGAGCAAAGAAAGGATCATTATTCTTTTCAATTTCAGCACCATGGTTTAAGAGACATGTTGCCTAGGTGGAGGGATAGAAGAACAAAAATGAGAGTTGGAAATTATAGTGCAAGGCAGCTCTCTGTGCCTGCAGAGGCAGCAAAAGCAGGACAAGGTGACCTGAAGTAGGACAGCTTAGCCATCTTACAGTCTTCCGAGTGACCAGCATGGTGCTTGTGGAAAGGTTTGCCAGGAGCTGTGCAATGTCAGCATCACATGAATGGGAGATAGAAACCCAGAGAGGAGGAAGACAAAAGGCCTGACCAATTTTTGGGTCTCTGCACATAGGCACAGTGCAGAACATACTGTTCCTGAAGTTATGGCTTCTTGTAAATTAAGGGATAACTTCACTTCCCTCATTATAGGGCCTGTCCCTTGCAGTGGATGCAGTGTAGGCGAAGAAGGAGATTTTGTTTGCTATTCACCTCAGTGAACAATATTATAGAATCATAGAATTGTTAAGATTGAAAAAGATTTCCAAAATCACCAAGTCCAATCTTTGCCTGAACACAGTCAATGCCAACTAAATCATAGCACTAAGTGCCATAACCAGTCATTTCTTCTCCAGGAATGGTGGCTCCACCACCTCCCTGGGCAGCCTGTTGTGATGCTTAATTACCCTTTCAGTGAAGAAATTCTTCCTAATGTCCAATCTGAACTCCCCTTATGCATCTTGAGTCCATTTCCTCTCATCCTGTCACTCATTGCTTGGGAGAAGATACTTCCAGCTGGCTACAACCTCCTTTCAGGGAGTTGTAGAGAGTGATAAGGTCTCCCCTGACCCTCCTCCTCTCTGGGCTAAACACCCCCAGCTCCCTCAGCTGCTTCTCACAGGACTTGTTTTCCAGATCCCATCTTGTTTTCCTCCCCCATCTCCTTGTCATTGTTGTCCTTTTTGGACCCACTCCAGCACTTCAGTATCTTACTTGTGAGGGGCCCAGAACTGGACACAGGAATTGAGGTGTGGCCTCACCAGTGCCAGCTACAGGGGGACAATCACTGCCCTGATACAATTGCTGACACAAGCCAGGTGCCATTGGCCTTCTTGGCCACCTGGGCACTTACTTCCTCATGTTCAGCCACTGCCTACCAGCACCCCCAGGTCCTTTTCCTGTGGGTAACTTTCCAGCCAGTCTTCCCCAAGCCTGCACTCTTGCATGGGGTTGTGATCCCAGTGCAGGACCCAGAATTTTATCTTATTGAACCTTTTACCATTGGCCTCAACACATTGATCCAGCCTTGGCCCATTGATCCAGATCCTTGTGGAAAGTCTCCCTGCCCTCCAGCAGGTCAGCACTCCACTCAACTTCGTGTTGTCTGCAAACTGACTGAGGGTGCACTTGATCCCCTCATCCAGATTGTCAATAAAGGTATTAAGCAGGACTGCCCCAAATACTGAGCCTTGGGAAAAGCCACTAGTGGCCAGCCTCAAATGGATGTAAATGTCAACTCCCCTGGCAAGATCTCTGTGCAGTCAGCAGAGGTGCATGTGCCACAGGAGCAGCCAAAGGGGTCAGACAGCTCCACTTCCATCCCGGCTCCTGCAGCAGCTCCCTGATTGCACTCTGTCTTTCTCTGTATCAGCCAGCATTTTCTACCACTACACAAAGCTGATTTCTCTCCACTATAATGCATACAGAGAAGTTAAGTATATGCTGGCTCTTACTGTCTACCATGGGCATGGATTAAAAATCACATACTGTTGTCTGGACTTGTGGGAATGGCGGTGAGTTTTGTATATATGACAAAATTTTTAACTTGGCTTTCACTCCATAGTGAGTTATATGCAATGAGTATNGGTGCACTTGATCCCCTCATCCAGATTGTCAATAAAGGTATTAAGCAGGACTGCCCCAAATACTGAGCCTTGGGAAAAGCCACTAGTGGCCAGCCTCAAATGGATGTAAATGTCAACTCCCCTGGCAAGATCTCTGTGCAGTCAGCAGAGGTGCATGTGCCACAGGAGCAGCCAAAGGGGTCAGACAGCTCCACTTCCATCCCGGCTCCTGCAGCAGCTCCCTGATTGCACTCTGTCTTTCTCTGTATCAGCCAGCATTTTCTACCACTACACAAAGCTGATTTCTCTCCACTATAATGCATACAGAGAAGTTAAGTATATGCTGGCTCTTACTGTCTACCATGGGCATGGATTAAAAATCACATACTGTTGTCTGGACTTGTGGGAATGGCGGTGAGTTTTGTATATATGACAAAATTTTTAACTTGGCTTTCACTCCATAGTGAGTTATATGCAATGAGTATTCCTTAAGAGTCAAGGAAATTACCAAAGCTAAGTCAGAAATTTATCAGTCCTATAAGCCCGTGCCTAGGACTTATAAGGAAGGTAAGCTGGTGAAAGCATTAAACAAGGATTGCTTACGGGTTATGAAGGTTGCTCAACCTTTCGATGACCTTGGCCTGAGGTTTGTTTGTTTGAACATGGAAACACACCTACCTCCCCTGGTTTCACTTGTGGAGGCAAACACAAGCCCAGCCTCAGCACAGCCAAAGTGTGACTGCTGTGGGAGCCACCAGGTCGAGGTATTTCTGTTCACAGCCAGAATGCTCTTCTGCTAAACTAAGGCTGCACCAAATCACCTCATGCTGGAAGGGGAGGGAGGGGGGAAGAGAAAAAATGAGGAAGGAAGCAACATATTGAATATTGAGCAACCAAGGAGAAAACCCAACTGCAACAGACAGCAGCTGCTGAAATACAGACTTGTTAGAACCTAAAATTCCAGTGATCAATAAGTGCAGGTGCAGCAGAAAGCAAAAAGATGGTTCTGACCATGAACTTCTAGATGGGACGGTGATACTGTTAGTGTCCACTATCTCTTCCTGTGATCAAGTAGAAAGGAAATTCATGAAGTGTATACTTCTTTTCCCCAGGAGACAGTGGTGAAAACCATGGAAGAGTTGATGGTCTGGGGCCTCTGCTCTCCACTTTCTACAACACAGCGGGTGAGAGGAGCCAAGCTGATGTAGTGAAGGAAGCCACCTACATCTGGGCATGGAAGGAGAGCAGGTTCTGGCCTCTGTGAGGAGTAGGAAAGGCCAGAGACTGAAGTGAGACACAGGGGCAGTGAGACCAAGTGCCCTTCCACCCAGCCTGCGTTGCTGCCTGGCCCAAGGCCAGCCAGAAGGCATGAGTGCCAGAGTGCTCATGGCTTGCAACCTGCTCTAACAACTATACATTAAACTCACTAATTACAGTGTGATATCAGTGTTCAAACATTCCTCCATGCCACAGAATCCTAGAACCACAGAATAATAGAACCACAGAAAACTTAAGGTTGGAAAAGACCTCTAAGATCATCAAGTCCAACCATGAAGGAATCCAGTACTGCCAACTGTTCTGTTTCCCTTCAAGTCTCAGATTCAGTAAATTTTATTAAACCTGCCTCCATGGACTCAATACACTTGAAGGAAAGACAGAAAAAAAAGCTTTAAGTGCTGGATGCTCTAACCATTGAGAATTGAGCATGCAGTGAGATCCCCCATGACCACAGATACACCCCTTAGTGGTTCAAGATCATTATGTTAATGTATACAAACTGCACCACACTTATCAGTGAAAATTTTTACTGCTTGCCAATGCTTCATTTATTGGCTTCTCCTGTCAAGACCCTTTTTTGCATGCTAAAGCATCATTTGTTTATGCTTATGTGAACTTTGCAGGGAAAAGGGAGTTGCACTGCAAATGGAACTGGAATCACAGCTTCACACCTCCTCAGCTGTTACATTTAAATTTCTCAGCTTTATGATTATTACAGAGAAAAAAAAGTTCAAAGTGGTGTCATCACTCTAGGAAAAGATTTTTAAAGTACTAAAGTAAAAGAGAAGGTAAAAAAAATAATTTCAATAGGATTTGAACTTCTCAGTCACTGGAAAGCTTTTGAAACTCCCATGATAAACCTTCTGTTACCTAACGTTTATCTTGATTTTCTCAGCTGATCAACACCTTCCATTCATCTGTAAGAAGTTGATAATTACCTCTAAATCATTGACTATGTATTTGAGTAAATCGAAGTGGATTTCTGCACCTGACTTTAGGGAACTATTTTGGAAAATATTGTCCATAGTTTCTTCTGCAGAATAATGTTCTTTCCATTTCACAGCCCCTTTGCGTAACTATGGGGCTACATGGGGCAGTTTTATGGATTAGCATGGTTTGACATTCAGTAGTTAAGGGAAAATGCATAACATTTTTGAGAAATACTCAGAATTGGGAGAGATTTTGGTTTGATTCATTCAGGACTTGGAACATGCACAAGGAGTGCTGGTTTCCTTCTACCAAGAAGTCAGAAAAGGATTGGCAGTAGATGGAACTGTGTGCTAGCATTGGTAAGTGTAGTTCTGAAAGCATGCAGAGGCTGCAGCCTTCCCCTGTCCCAGGGCGGGTTGGCTGCACAGGTTCCCTTCAGGCTCACAGCAAAGAGGATGTAGACACCATCACAAGCATGCTTTGAAAAGACAAAGTGGAATCAAGCTACGTACAGCACACTGATTTGGAGCTATTGATAACAAACCTCACAGAATCTTACTTTTTAAGATAAGTAAACACTAGCTTCATTTCACAGAGAGGAAACTCACTCTGCAGCATAAACTATGAATCCTGTCAACATCTTGATCCTTTTGAAACTTTTTTTCATCCACTCATCCATCAAATTCAAATAGCGGAAAAGGATGAGAAACTTGGAAGAGAAATTGAGCATTGTTTGTTAAAAAAGCAGATTGGAAAGAGCACCAGCATTTTGCTGCATGGTATGGAGATCGTTGTACTTCTGCCCTACTGGAGACCTAATGAAGGTAATCTCATTTACAGATATTAGTAGTTGAAGGCACTAAATCAATAAACATGTATTTCCAGTGAAGTCCTGCTGTCAAACAATGTTTGGGAAGGTCAAGATTTTAGTTGACTGTAATCTTACATCATGAACCATGATTTTGTACTTAGAAAGTAATAACAACAATAAAGTCTTTCATTTATGCTCCTTTCTGAAACCACAGAACGGCCAAACAAGCAAACCNTCTTAATCTCCAGAATTTATCATTTGCACTTTTGTGCCAGTTTCACTTTATTTTCTCTAAAATTGCTCTCACAGGCAAAGCCATGATGTGAACACTGGATTTAACTAAGTAACCGAGCCCAGCAGCAAGGCATGTAGGGTAGCAAATGCACCAGGAATCAGGACAGCACACAGCTACATTCTGTCTCTGCCACAAACATGCAGCTTTGGGTCCTACATATCTGTCCCAGGCACCTTTGCTATCTAACAGTGGTTTGCACTGTCACAGAAGTGGTATTCTAACAAACACATGCAGAATCTAGAAGTTTCCTGACAATTGACTCATATACACATACAAACGAGAAAATGGTGTTCAGATAGGAAGTTATCAAAAACTATGCTTTCCTGTTTACATAGTGGAGCCAACACTTAGAGCTTGAAAAGTTTGCTACAGTTTTAAATACTATTAAAATGTTCTTACTAATATAAAAATTACCAACACTTCATGTGCACTGAACATGTGAAATTTTCTGTTCCAAGGCAAGAATAGGCAGCTGATGAAATAGAGGGTTCAACACTAGCTAACAACAGTGAACATACCAGCACTGGGGAGTTATGGAGTGTTAAACAACCTTATCTGGTTTGGACTGGTTATTTAGTTGGGCTAGAAAGACTCAGAAGAGCAATTTTGGAACGATAAACAGGTTTGATAGGTTTGATAGGTTTGATTTGCTGTTGGTGACTGAGGTCCATAAATATTGCTTCCTCTGCCCAGAGGCAGTGGAATGATGTGGCAAGAGGGGTGTCTTCCTGCATAAGTGGGTTTTGTCACAGACACCAGTGAGGCAAAGAGAGCTTCCAGCAGTCCACCTCTCCTCATCTATTATTAACAAATACTCGTAGGGGCAATATTATTTTTATGTAACTATTTGAAAATTGCGGCTTAGTTTAGTTGCTACAACCAACCGTACTTGAATGTGCAAGGATCAATTATTATTAATGTATGAACCGGAATACCTGTGCTCATTTCCCTCCCTTTCGTCAACACACACTAACAGAAATGTTATAGTAATTTGTATTATCCATGCAAATTACTAAAACTATGTAGGACTGATATGTACAAACTTAAAATTAATATTCCAAAACCTAAGTCAAGTATATGAATCATGAGCACATGGCCACATCTTCAGATCAGTGAATGACTAGCAAAGATAAAAGGAGATAAGTTTTTTTTAAAAAAAATTGAAACCCATATTTTCAATAACTACATACAGTGATGATTTGACAGCTCCGCCATGCAATTGCTCTGAAAGCCTTTCATCTACTGTACAACCACACAAATCTAGTGCTTTCAAATCAGCTGCAAGAATTTACTACATCTGAAGGGATAGTCTATAATAGTTACTGAAGATGACAAACTCCAGATGATTACCTTAATTAAAACTTAGGTTTTATACTAGGTTTCCTATCTTCATTTGTTCCATGTCTTCATTTAAACACATTACCTGATAGACTGTTTTGTTGTGTAAAAATAAACAAAGGTACTTCTGAAAAAAACATTGACCAAGGTAGATTTTTTTATTTACCCTAAAGGAGCATGAGTGGTTCATATAGGTGTGGGTGCGACGTGACACTTTTGCCTGTGGTTTTTGTGCTAGAACTGTTTTATCTATTGAGCCACTAGCATGCAGGCAACCTGCTGCTGGTTATACATGTTGGGAATGAATGATTGTGGTCTGCATGTTTCTCATAGATCAGCATTGTATACTTAATTGCAAAGAGAAATCTTTGTCTTTTGAAGAAGTTTCACTTCTCACAGGTGAAAATGAAAAAAATCTAATGCTTGGCAAGATGCACAGTTCTCGCTTCTCCCTTCCCTTCCCACACCTTCCCACACCTTCCCACACCTTCCCTTGTTGAAGAAAAATCATCGCTTCCCACTACAGTGCCACCATCACTTTTAAAATAACATTTTTAGCAGGAGAGGTCAGCTGGATCTAATTTCATGTCCGCTCTAATTCTCCACAGCCAGTTACAGACCCTCTGATGAGGCAGAGATAACTTCTCTTCCTGACTGCACAAAGGCAGGAATCTATGCAAAAAGAATAAGTTACTAATTAACGCTGCTGATTCTGCAAACCACACAAGACTGTGAAAAAGAGGCTGAAGAGGTCCTGCAGCACTGCACAAATCTGACAAAGTATCTTTGCCATCTTTTCAGATAGAAGGAAGAAAACTGACCTGATACGGAGTTTCCTGATGATATTTCAAATGTTTAAAACATGGATTAAACTCAAATATGTAAATTATTATTTCTGAGGCACTGCTGCTACAGCAATTACTGAGACAGTAATTTCATTTGTTTTGTCTATCTGAAAAGTTTCCAAAGCCCTTCATTTTTAAATACGCATGACAATCAATTTATTGCAGAGAACTTTTAACCACAGTAACGCATAATGACCTAAATTAGGTCAGCTTATATTTGGGAGTGTGTTAGAAGTACAACCTACTCAAATTAAATTAGGTCAGCTTGCAGTGTCCTGCTTAGTGAAATGTGGCTCTGGAGCAGGAGATGCAAAACCTGTCAAAACATTAACTAAGAAAGCCAGAGCACCGTGGGAGGACATCTTCTGTTTCAGGGCAGCATACCCACACTCGGCCCTCGTACACAGAAGTGAGAGAACATCCAGCAATGTGCCTTTCCTTAGAAGTGTAATTATCTATCTCCTCCTCCAATACCATTTACCTGTTTACTACAATTGTATGTCTGGCTGAATATAATTGCTTTATCAGCCAGCACATTCCAGGAAATTCTGCAATATATTTTCTGTTTGCACAGAAAAAAACTCCAGCAATATAAAACTTGTTCTTTTTTCTTCATTAATTTTAAAAAAGAATTCTAGTCTTTCCAAGTGCTATATTTTCATGGTCATGCATTCTTTGTCTAAGGAGAAGGAATATGATAACAAATATTGATACTTTCTTTTTAAGCATACAGATTCTTCCCTCACTAAGCCCTAAAACATTCATTTCCCTAAATCGTCTGTGTGCTTATGTTCCTTTATTAACACCTCCCTAACACCACAATACTACTAGAATAAGATTGATTTCTTCCTTGCAGTTAGTTGCTGCTTAACTTCATTAATTCCCTATGAAGACTTTTGCTACTGACACATACAAGTCTTTAGCTTATAAACAGAAGAATGCACTTCAGTACAGAAACATATGGCATGATTTACATGAAGACAACGTATTTAATGTGCAAAAGATTTTATGCCTCTAGTAGAAATTAACAGAACTTTTAGCCAGTCATCCCCCAAACCTGCCTGGGCCCTGTATTGTGTACGCTACTGCCATGTGTGCCAATAGCCTTCTCCAGAGCAATAGTTTGGCACAGCTCCAGCTCCATTAAAACATCAATGCAACAATGTTACCTTGAAAACCTCTGCTGAAATATTCTAAAATACAACTACTGCTAAAGAAATCTAATTCAACGTGATTTAATGTATAGATCTGTAAATCTTTGTTATGTGAGACTGAGTTTTCATTTCTAAATAGATAGCAGGTAAGTAGGTTTGTTCAGTACTGGTATCAACACCTACCTGCAGATTAAAAAGGACAAATGGATCGAGCAGATCTGAAAGTGCAGTTTTCGATGCCTAAATTCACTTAACAGCTTAGCCTGTTCAACTCTGAGAGTGCTTAGACCACTTGTATGCATATATAAAACTAACACAGATGTGAGCTCAGTGTTTTGTAACTAACCCTCCAGGAGCACTAATGTGATAAAGATCAGCTGTGATACTCATCAGCAATGAATTAAACTGCTTTTGTAAATTAAATACTTTGACGTCATGTGTTCTGTAGTGAAGTGCTAATAATGATCTCATAATACATTCCTGCATTTGTAAGCTAAAGACTTGTCTGTGTCAACATCAAAAGTCTTCACAGGGAATTAGTGAAGTTAAGCTCCAGCTGCAAGATACTAAATCAGTCTTATTCTAATTATATTGTATTATTAGACAGGTATAACAAAGGAACATATGGTATATAACATAAGTAACCAAGATGACACATCCTGCAAATCCCCCCCAAGTCCAATAGCTGCTGTCAATAGCATATTTCAAAGCAAACTGCATCCATATTCTGCAATAATAAAGGGTCACTAATTCTTAAGGGTATTTTAAGCCTTTGTAACATGTTTGTTTGTAACTGGCCTTTTCTACTTAAAAACACATCTGAAAGCCTTGTTTGCAATTTATTGGGGAGACAGATTAGAAGACGGGAGAAGAATCATTAATACCCAGTTTGTAGATAGGCTTTACATAAGTTCTGTAAAGTTTGATCAGATGCCTGGGATGCCTGAATCCAGAACGTGACCTCAGCAATCCAGAGAAAAGCCTATATAGGCATATGGGGAGATGCACCAGAACTTAAGCTTTTCTGTAAGTGAAAAATTCAGAAAACATCTGGTCACTGCATCTAGCTTCCAAAAGAAAGAAGGCTTTTCAGCTTAGAACACAAAGCATAACAAAGGCACTGGACCATGGAGTTAGAATTCAACCTGAACAAGACTGGAATATTTTCTGAAATGAGAGGGTTAAAATAAATCAGTGTCTGATGTTCTGCATGTTCCTTCTCATAATCTCTTACAAACATAAATGAACAGTTTTCTGAAAACTGTCAAGAATAATTACTAGGCTTTTTGTTGAGAACTTTTGGATGAATTTTCTTGCAATCAAAGGTCAGTCTCCAGACGTAAACTTGGTTTAGTTCAAAATCAGTATCAAGCAGTCCACTGACTTTAGTAGAGACAAAAATTCACTTTATGAATATAAATGCTCCAAAACAAACTCAAGATAGGAAACAATCTTTGATATTATCTGAGTACCAGCTCTTTTTTTTTTCTCTTTTTTGAGTTTGTCCTCATTTTGTTCCTTACCTTACCATTGTTTTTGTTGTTTGTATGTTCAGATGTGGGTAGTGGTAGAGAAGAGGAAACCTGTTTCTTACTTCTAATGCATCTGTTTCTGAGAAGCTACCTTAGCCCTTCCTTTGCTCAGTTTTGGATCTTTTAAGGAGTCTTGCATTTTAACCATTTGGCTTTAAAATTGAGCATGAGAAGAATGAAGTAACAGAGAGATTTGTCTTCTTTTTCTTAGAACCAGACTGAAGAAAGATCGATTCAAACTAGGATAGTTTGCTTGGGGAAAAGATAAAGCTGTGCTGATTGTTGAGTAGCCTGTGTAATTCAGATAATCTGAGGTGAAAATATGCCATGGGCTAAGATTCAGAGGGCTCATCAAATTCAACCAGTTTTAAAGGAAGTGGTGGGGGAGAAAAAAAGCCAAAAAGTCTGAGGTACTGAAAATGTATTTCTTTTAACATCAAAGCTAATTGTTAGGCAGAAAATCTGAAGAGGTTAATGTCAACCTCTAAGAATTAGGAAAATAAGCTTCTATGGATTCTTTGAGTTCTTTAAGAATAGAAGCTGAAACCTTATATTTCGTGCTCCATTTGGCAAAGGCAGAAGAGAAAAAAAGGCATTTTTCAGAAAACTGCATTTTGTCTTCTAACTATGTATGTATGTGGCAGAAAGATTATCATCCTCTGTTTCCTTAAGCAAGATTCCAGTGTCTGAACCAGCTAATTACTTGTAGCCAGTTTTGATACCTCTATATTATATTTCACTTGACTTGGCTCCATCTTGGGCTCAGTTCTCTTCAACATCTTAATAAATTAATTGAATGCAGGACTTGAAGGGATACTAAGTAAGTTTAGAGATAATATTAAACTGGTAGAAGCTGTTGACTCCCTCAGGGAAAGAGAGGCCATGCAGAGAGACCTTGGCAAATCAGAGCCATAAGCAATCACCAACCATATGAAGAGTAACAAGGGCAAGTGCCAGATTCTGCATGGGGGACAGGACAATCTTGGTTGTGTGTACAGACCAGGGAATGAGAGGCTGGAGAGCAGCCCCACGGAAAGGGACCTGGGGGTCCTGGTTGATGGCAAGTTGANCAGGGAAAGAGAGGCCATGCAGAGAGACCTTGGCAAATCAGAGCCATAAGCAATCACCAACCATATGAAGAGTAACAAGGGCAAGTGCCAGATTCTNGGGTGTCCTGTGAAGGGCCAGGAATTGGACTTTGATGATCCCTGTGGGTCCCTTCTAATTTAGGATGTTCTATGATTCCATGATTCTAAGAGACATGTTTTACTGCAGAACCCTAATCACAGCCTTCCTTCCTTTCTCCCTTTTAGGCTTCTCCCAGAAAAAATGTGAATGACATGTCTAGTTTTAAAAAAAATCATGTTTCATCGTGTCACTATTAATCATTATGGAGTTAAAAAGGAAAACATGATGCTAAATCAATTGCAACATATCCTATCAACATCAGCTGTTATGGTACTGTAAAGTGTGCTTAATTTAGGCCTGAGTATACTGAACCTTGAGTTCCAAGAGATTTCAGCACACAGAGTTTTTAAAATACTGTCAATATTGATTTGATTGTTGTACATGCTGTTATTTTCATTAACAACTAAAAATGTCCAACAAAAATCCTACACTGATTTAATTAAATAATTAAATATTATTTATTATTTACGTAGAAGTAGAAATATTCCCACAGGACCAACTATGATCAAGACCTTCTCCTAAACCTACTTTACACTAGTTGTAATATATGTGAAGTTCTCTGGTGGATCAGATTATGAGTTAAACAAGTACAATGCTGTACATTAAAAAAAAACATCTTGAGCAAATGTCATTTGCTGGAAAAGCTGCAATTAATGGTTAATCAGGATGTAATTAAACTTCAGGTGAAAATGTACTTCTGTCTCTAAATAGGAAGAAAATCCTTAGCTTTCTCTACGTATGTATATATTTATATATGTGTACATATATATATGCATATGTAACATAGAAATGTATATACATATGTGTATACGCATACATACACACATGTTGGAAACAAATACAAGATGAACTGCTATCACAAGAAAAGCAAGGAAAACTGAAGGTTTTGCCTAACCTGAACTCTGTGTGGGCACATTCTTTGTTACCAACAGCTACTGCCGCTGCTTTTTAATTAACAGGTATGCCATTCACAGAGTAAGGTAAGTACAAGTTTTTCTCAAAATACAGGCATAGCAAGGTGATGAGATAGAAGCTCTTCAACCTTTTCACTACTAAGTCAAAGCTCTGCTGTTCTGAATTGTAAGGATGCCCAAAGCATTGCTGCTGAAGCTGTAACACAGACAAGCCTCAAACGTGAAGTCTTCAGTGTAAATGAGAAGTCCTGAAAGTCCTGAATGTGTCAATGCCTTTCTCATACTGGGAGGTCCAGAACTGGACACACGCTCTAAACATGATGAGTGTTAATTGCTTGAGGGCAATGACTTTTCTCTATGTACTTCTAGCTGTGTTCCTCTTAATACACAGCACGACTGCCCTTTGCTGCCAGGGCACACTGCTGCTCAAGTCCAGCTTGTCATCCACCAACATCCCCATTCCAGCAGGGCTGCTCCCCAGCTAGAAATGCCCCAGCATTTATCACTGTGAGAGGTTACCCCTTCCAGAGGGGCAGCCTTTTGCACCTTCCTCTGGAGTTTGCAGGGATGTTCTATGATAAGATGTTGAAATGCAGAATTTTCATTAAACACATATAATTATATATATATAATTATAACATATATAATGCAATTGCTTTTCAAATAAGCCTATTTGTTACAGAATCTGCTAGAGGTAATAAAAGCAGTATCAACACAGGTAATTTTTACTGATGAAGTTACATCTTTTGAATTTTTCTGATTGATGTTGCTTTAATATTATAACTCTAATACTGCAAAGAAGTTCATGCAGTATGCTTGATTTTCAGACTGTATCTATCATTCTGTGCTTCTTTCAATGATTTGGTGAACTTCCCTTTAGCTGTCTTCACACATTAAGAAAATTCAGCAGAGCTAAAGGGTTTTTAACAAAACAGCTGGCTTCACTTATGAAGAATACAAAAAGAAACCAGGTCTGAACCTCATGCTCAGTGGAAATTTTGAGGTAAGGACCACAGAGCAGATTGAGGAACTTTTCTTGCTATTATGGCAACAAAGTGACATCACGCAGCCGCATTTTAAGGCAAAAACCCCTGAAGCCAAGCCAAAACAAACCAGTCTTTAAAAGTGTTCTGGTTGCTTGCAAAATTTTGTATTTTCCTGTACCACGCTCTGCTTCCTGAGGAACGAATCTGGAAGGACTCTACTTATGCAAAGGAATAGGTCATAGCCCTGAAACAGACTAATCTGGATCCTGAAATCTCTACAGAATGAAATGTTGAGGCTGATTTATGCAGAGAGATTTTGTGCAAGTTAATAAAAATGTAAAAAACCAACCTAATTCAGCAGAAACTTTTGGTTTGTTGGGTTTTTTGAAAGAAGATTTTTGCAGGGATGGAATACAAGTAATTTTAATTATTATAAGAACATTCATAATGTAAGCTTCCTCACACCTTTTCTTAAGTAAATTATCCAAGCGTTTTCTATGCAGCATACACAGGAATACCTGAAATAAGTTAAGGAGTAGAGTAAATAGAACATTAAAAGATAGCAGGTTGTGAAAATGGATTAAGCACATTGCACACAATTAAATGAAAACAAAACTAATCTTTCAGGTTTAGTTTTTCATTATGTATCTTAATATCAAATATGCAGTTATTTATTCTTTCAGTTCCTTTCACAAACTGGATCTAAAAGAATTATCTATCTTGATTTTACAACTTTGTGAAGGGGAAATTGGCACATTTAGCTAGTTGCTTCAACAATCTACTCCCTATTAAAAATCTGCCTGTTATTTTCAGCCTAAGGTTACAGCTATTGAATCTAGCTGGAATCTACCGGAATGAAGAAGCCTTATATGGATTCTTGTAAATGATACCTGAAACCTTACTAAGTTCTCCTTTGATGAAGTAAGACCTAGTTCCTTGAATTTTCTTATACAAAATAAGACTTCCCATCATTCTTGACATTATTCTCAGAACATTTGCCAGTTTCCAACATCCTGCTTGAACTGTAGATATGAAAATGGAACACAGTATGACAGTAACTCTGCTGCCAAATTTGAATGCCAATCTACTCAGCATTCTCCCATCATAAAACCAAGAACCTCTTTCATGTCTGGGTACCAGCACTTGGCTGGGAACTCCAAGTCTCCTGAATAACTATTGTGATACTCAGGCATCCTCAAGCAGTGACCACCGACAAAAATAAGTTGCTATTGTCAGGACATAGATCCTTTGTTTTTTAAATTATACCTTTCCTTTTCCCATAGAGGGGTATGTGAACACTGCATAAAGTTTGACACTTCTTGCAATCACTTTCATTGTTTATTACTTGACACTGCTCCACAACCTGCACTTAATTTCAAACTTTAACAGTAATGATTTTATATCCCTTTCTAGGCCACAGATAAAATCTATAAGCAGTATATGACAAAGGAGTAATACCTGAAAAGTCTTGCCTAAACAGAAACTTGATTTCCAGTAGGTGAAGTTCCCTCTTTCCTCATTCATGTTCATGGACTGTAGGCAAGTCTTTCTGAAAATACTTTTATTTATTATCTTTTTGTATATATTCATATGAAAATATATTTATAATATCCTTTCTATTTTCATATGGAGATTTCCAGCATGCAAAGTCAGAACCTAACACTAATTAAAGCTGGTTTTTAATAAGAAACTAAATATGGAACAAATGCAACAATTTATGAAACATGCAAAAGGCAGTGAGCTCAGTTGCAATTCTTTTCTATCCATGTAATATTTTCATATGAGAAGTAAAAATGCAGAGTCTTGTATGATATATATGTAATATTTCCAAAATGTTGGGGATGAAAATTTGACCAAATTTTACATGTTCTGTGAAGAAATGATTCTGGTAACAAAGCAGATTAATTTGTATGCATCATAAAGTCTGTTGTCACAAGTAAAACGAGGATGTTGAGGTTTGAGCATGGTTTGCGGGGGCACAACAAAGTTACATCTGTTTCTGTGCTGCTGTGGTTAGACTAAATAGGTAGAGTTAAGAGACACAACATTATTTGCCTGAAGTGATAATCTCTCTGGGTTCTATTCTGAGATTCATATATCACATATAAATGCTTTGATCTGCTACCTCTAGACTACTTTCCCTTCAAAATTTGACTGTCTTTAATCAACAAAGAAATAAACCTGACATTATTGATTTCAGGTTCTAAAAATCTGACAAAATATTTATTATCAGATAAATTTATTTATCTGGTCTGTTAGTAACTGTCTAGCCATAACTGTGCCAATTTATCTTTTTTGCTTGTATGCTACTATTGATTTTTTGATAACTTTTTTATATCTCAAGAAGGCAATCTAGAAACCTTATAAGGAACATCAGCAACTGTTATGCAAGTACTGTGCTATCATACACACTTGGCTTAAAAGTTATAAAGGTACATTAAAAATGTAAAAATACTCTGTGCCAACAGCATTCTCAACAGATAGCATTCTCAACAAAGGGGAAAGGTTTGTGGGTCCCCATTAGTTACATAACTTCAATAGGACTATTTGTATTCTTAGAGAGCATCATATGTTTGAACGCTTTGCTGAATCAAACCAGGGAAAGGAACCATTAAATATTTTGTGCAATTTTTACCAGGGTAATGCTGAATCCAAAAAAAAAAAAAAAAAGGTGTTCAGATATGAGTGGGACTCTTGGAATTATTTACTTACTAATTACATTTCTAGGTTAGTAAGACAACACAGAATGCCCAAAGTTTGCTAGGATCATGGGCAGCTGACAGACTACAAATGAGATGCTATACTGAGTTCAGATTAACAGTTACCTCCTTCCTATGTTTAGTCTTCAGAAAACCTGAAACTGTAGACGAGAAGAATGAATACCACTGAAAACTGAAGATTTATTAGATATCTCAATTTTTAATTCCAGGGGAATTAACTATGGACAGTGTTCTGAAACATACGTCACAACGTTCCATGAAAAAATAGTTCCTATCACGTTACAGTTAGCCATCACCAGACACAAGAAAACGGAAAAACTGAATAAAACTACATTGAAACACAAACATCATATTAACAGGAAAATTTATTTGAAATCTATTCCAGAACAACTTCTAGAAAAACCAGTAAGAGTCACACTTGATATAGAAAAAGAAACAACCAGCCATAAGTAAGGATAGCATTTGACCATGACTGCTTAATCTGCCACAGAACACAACATCCTCTAGGTGTCATGGTGTGCCATAGAGAGTTTTAGACAAATACCTATCACGTGAAAATCTGTAACACGTATCTGGAGTGTATGGTGCCCTTGAATACACCATGTGAATGAAAAAAAGGATCCTTGGTCAGTTACTGGTAACAGTTGTGTGGAACCCCCACAATTCTACCTACGGCTGACGTGATGTGCCAAATGAGCAGAGGAACCACAAACAGTGCACTGCCCACCCTGCTGCTGAATGTCTCAGTGCCACATGCTGGGAGGGGGTGACTGGGGAGCAGCACCCTGTGCCACCCACACCTTTGGGCTCTGCCTGGTGCTGCAGTGGAGAAAGAGCCTGCAGATTTTTAGTAGGCGGTAGCAGAGCTGAAGTGTAATGTAAGGTTAGAAATATAAAGGTTGAACAGCAAAGAGCCATCCTCTCCACTGTCAAGAGGCACTCCATTTTCATGTTCCTTTGGTAGTTTATCCTGATCTTAGAGAAAGCAGTGTTTTCATTTACTTGTTTTATTAGCCACAAACTGCAATGTTTTAAAGGATTGATTGATTACAACATTTAATTCATTAAATAATTAATAAACTATACACATAACAAAAAGTGAACAGATACTTTAGTGCACTTAGAAGAATTGGATGTACTCTCTTCTTAAACCAGCTCTTAATGAACACACTATCAGCGCAATTTATGTTTAGAAAGTGGTTTAATTTTATTTAGAAGTATCATCAGACTATTTGAAATGAGCAAACCATAACTTTTCCTGTTGGTGGTTTTGTTTTTTTTTAAATTTAAAGTAAACGAATATGTGTAATTGCAAAGGGATTTTGCTCTTGCAACAATAAACAAAAAAACTTTTCCCATGGAGGAGAGGACTGGAGATGTAAGACACATTTCTTACAAACTTTGGAAAAAAAAGATTTCTTAATGTTCATGAACAAGTTTTTCATACATTGATGTTTTTACATCCTTTTTTCCCCCCATCAGTTGAGTGTGCTTGTTTGGATCTTTGGAGAAAGATTTTAATGTCCTATGAAAAAGAAAAAGAAATGTTAAAAGGTCATTCCATGTTGCAGCCTGATCTACACTAAAACTTGTAATAACAGCAGCTCTCTTTCCATGGGGTGAGTTTTTTAACTAGTGACTAGAAGATTGTGATGAAAAACTGACTTCAGTGGAGACAAGTTACATGCTCCCCACGTTACAGAAGTTGTCTTCCAGAAGGGCACTAAAACCAAAGCTGTCATTCAGCTTAAATACTAATACCACTGAGATGATGCTTTTGTATTATTCCCAGAACTTCACTGCCAACGGTGGCTTTACAAAACTGCAATGTGCTAAAATGCAATTCTTAAAGTAAACAGAGATCTTAAACATCAGCTTAAACTCACCCATAAAGAGAGGTACTAAGACTGTTGTTTAAACCAATAAATGTCATTCAGAACATACAAAGACAAACACTCCCATAAAGTTGTGTTTTTTTCATGTATGTCATATTTCAGGCTGAACAACAATCCCAGGAAATGGATATAAAATAAAGTAAGTAACTAACACTTGGAATAATACATAACCTCATACATTCACATATATACCCATTTTTTGTTCAGTTCTTTATAACATATTGCTTGATTTGTTAATTTTTCATAATTTTGTATTAGCACAATCTGCTCTATTTCCAATTTCAGCAATATTATTCACTGAGTTAGTGGGATGAACAAGGAATTTTTGGTTTAAAAAAATAACATGCTGAATGTTCAGTACAGAGATTAATGTAACTTCTCAGCAGTTTTTGATATTGTCAGTAAAAACATTTTTTCCTTTAGGAGAATAATTATCAGCCAGATTTTTTATAAAATAAATTAGTTTAAATTCAAATATGTAGTCCAATATATACTTTTTGCATTTTTTGAAGACACAGCCTTTTTTCAAAAGCAGGAACTGTATGTAATGATGCCTCACAAACTTGCAAAATATAAGAAGCATTTCAGTGAATACAGAAGGACCATTTAAAGAAAATTTTACCAGTCCTTTGATTTAGAAGGCAGCACTAATATTTATCTTTGACTCCAAGAAATATCTCAGTATGAGAAGGCCTTTTTCAGCACACTGAGTTGGAAAAAAGACTTTCAATTCCAGTCCAACAGCAGTAAATATTACCAAATGTTATCTTAAATATTGTCAAAAAACTAGAGCTATAGTACTCCAACAGATTTACTTTGTGTTTAATGAAGCAAACTTATTGTTTCAGTTACATGAAAACATACTTTTAACATTTTCAAATATAAGAAACAACATTGTTCATGTATATTTCATTTTCTAAGACTTTTTAGGAATAAAACACATGATAAAAGAAGCATAACATAGGTTTCTTTTTCAAACTAGGTATTTAAACACTGAGTTAATTTTCCTTCTCTTGCACACTGGGGCATTTAAAACACCACATGAAAAAAGTTTCTGAAGTTTCACAGGTATTAGAAGTACAGCCTATGACTAGACAGTGATTCAGCAGTGCTTTTTTCTGTCAAAGCACTGCCCATGAGCTATATAGTCCAGGTCATAAGATGTACTGAACATAATCTGTAATGAACAGATTATTTGTTAAGTGATACATGGAGTTCTGAATGTTTGTTGAGTCATGCAATATCAAATGGCTGCTGTGCGTATAAACAGGATTTGTAATAATTCCTCAACACACTAATAAATATCTTTTGATAAAGACATGTTAACTGTACATTAATAGAAATCCTATTAAAGTGGAATTTCTATTTGAACAAATATCTGAGTTATGTTACTGAAATGATTAACAGAACCAATAATAGCAGCAATAATATGGCAATTAATTTAGAAGGAACAAGCATAATGCAAGGCCTATGTTAAATGTATTCAAAACACAGATGCATAGAAAGGCAGTGTAACATCCTTATCATCAATGCCAGGGTTTTTAAAAAGGACTATTCAGGATTTGAAAGAAGGATAAAAAGAATAATTTATCCAATGCATAGTATTTTTAATGTCAATAGCCTGAATGTTAATTATCAAACTACCTTGTTATCCTCAGTAATTGTAAGAATGTATTCTACTGAAATTAACAGATAATGCATTAAGCAATAGGAATTATAGAAGTAGAATATATCCCAGACTCTTTAAATTTAACAGAATCAAAATGAAGGGTTACTGAAGTGTGTGGTTGTTTCTTTATTTCTGCATCTGTGACAGCCTCAGAATAGTTGGCAAAATTTGAAACAAAAAATAATATGAGGCCTGAAGAAGACCCCTTAATTGACCAAACTGAATAGACAAACCCATGCAGTGGAAAAGGCAGAATTGCTTGTTTCTTTCTCCTGAATCAGTTGATCTAATAAAAATGTTCTCTCATCTATTATTAGTGGTATCTAAAGAAAATTTAATTTTGAATGTAATGAAGTGTATTCATAAACACACACATATTGGTGTCATCTAACTACTCTCAAGTAATAAATTTCATGTGATAAGCAGAAAAATATGTGTTGATAACGGTAAACCACTTGAAAGCTCTAGTGACGACTAGAAAGATTTGTAATCAGGACAGGAAAGACCAGATGAAAAAGTAATAGAATTTCCATGCTTATTGTTTGTTGACATTTGTACTATGACTGACAGAAAAGTCATCATCATGTAGGGTGTTGATAGCCCACTGGTACTTGAATTAAGAAAATAAAATCCCTTCAAAAGACAAGAAGTTATCACACCTCAAAAAATAATTTTATGAGAGATAGTATTGGTTAAAATTGAACAGGTCATCAAGATCCAAAGGAATCTGGTGTCCTAACTCAAATTAAAAAATATGTAAGCTAGATATTCCATTTATAGATTTCAGCAAAATGTTTTATTTTCTGATGTTTCTGACTGCATTAGTAGAAACACTTTAACTTTAGAAACCACACCCTAACTTGCCACATTTATCTTGTAAATGATCTCAAAATAACAGCACTGTGGTTGAATCTTGTTTTTATAGACATCTATCAGGAGAATTTCTGAAAAAATAATTGTTGCCAAAAATATTGTTTACTTACTTAGGCAATGTCTTGGAAAGAAAAAAGTTCACCTGTTCCCCAAATATGGAATTGACAGAACTGAATTGAAAACTCTTGCTGGAGTTCATATGTTTTAGACCAGAATCTTAATGTGCTTATAACAATGGCCCCTGTGTCCTATGCCTGTTTGCTGGTGAATGTAACACCTTTTTTTGTAAATCTGAGTAAGAACTTGTGGTCCTAGCTCTTCACCAGTTAGTCAGAATTTGAAAGTAAGACTGTGAAGTGTTGATTTCATGCATAAAACATCAGTCTGTATTCAACAGTACAGTGAAGGAATAAAATAATCTGGATTTAAGTATAAAACCCATAGAGTACTATATTTGAGATACAGTGAGTATAAGCCTTTTCGAGGAAATTTAAAGTATTACAAATGAGAACTGAAGCTCTGCATCACCTAACTGTTGGGTCAGGAGATACAAGTATCAAAGGAACCTGCCAAATGAGCAGCAAAATGTATTATTTAAGTGCAATGATACCAATATATAAACAAGATGTGGAAACTCGTTTGGAGTAGAAGACATGCACTGGAACCCTCGGTTACTGCCAAGATTCATATGCACTATCCTACACCTTTTCTCACAGACTGACAATGTTTATAACTGAACTGCTCTGAATATATCCTATCAGCCAGAAATAACATGGGTGATCAATGGTACCTAATAAATTTTACATGTGTACTACAGTCTATGCCTTAAGCTATATAACATAGTTTCTCCTAGAAGTAGCAAAGGGAGATTAGAAATTTTAATAAAGAATAGATGCTGTGCTTTTTATTTTCAGCTCTTGAATAGTGTGAAAAGGTTTTCTAAAGAAAAGCTCCCCTCACTGTAAATAACTGAGCATATAGATACAGCTTTACGCAGTTTACACCTTAGTTACGTTACTTTAGGTTGCATCACATTTGGTCTATATTAGAAAGAGGTTGCATTATTTTCAATGTTCCAAAGTCAGTGAGGTGTTTGTGTACAGAACAGCTCTTGAGATGAAACACAGACAACTAGTTTAAGAAATGCTTTGGTCTACGAGAAATGCAGTACTAATTAAAAAAAAGGGTCAAGAAGAAAGAATGGGGAAGGGAAGGGAGGAATGACCTAACATTCCACGGTGTCTGTCTTCGCAAATTGGCTGAGGTATCAACATAGGTAGAATACTAATTGATAGTTATAATCTTCAATTTTGTTATCGATGTCTTACATTTTCCTTATCTATCCCTTCCTGACAAATTAATTTTTAACCCTCACTTTGACAGAGTAAATACATTCTTTTATTCTTATATCTTATATTTTACTAATAATGCTTACAGTGATACGGTAAATGCTGGGCAATTCACATCCCACAAGTAATGCATGTAATTAAGAAATAGCAAGTTCTTTCTGAAGCATCATTTATCTTATTCAGATTTTGTGGGACACTATGTGCCCCTGGTTGTGATCATCTCAAACTTGTGAAGACTGTTTATATTTGATCTCTGGGCATGCAAATGCAAGCATCCTTTCATCTTGTCTCACGCTATTTTCTTACCCTGTATATCAAGTATTTTTGCCATAATTTGATACATTAAGTAGAGTTATACTCTGGCCCAAGATTGCCTTATGTGCAACTGTTTTAATGCATGTTTAAGCATAGGTGGAGGTAACAAGGAAGCTCTAGAGAATGGTAGGGAAGAACACTCGGACCTGTATTACCTCTGTATGCCCTTTTCTACAGCCTGGTTGGCCTGGGAGGGAATGTGACCTATCACATATCCTACAGTGTCTTGCAGTATGATCCTGCTGGGAAGATAATACAACCAGTCTCCATCATCCTATGAGTGAGGAGAAAGGCAAGGCAGTGGAACACCTGTAGGCGTCTATAGGCCAGCCAGACATGTACAAAAAATAGGTCAGAAAGCAGCACGGTCTTTCATGGACAGAATTTTCATGGAAAACAAAGCAACTGATCTAACCTACATCTGTATAGTTTTCTATATCCCAAATTGGCAGTATCTACATTAATTACACTTACATTTCTGGGATAATGCAAATTTAAATATGTGTGCTTACAAAGCTCTTAGTCTCAGAAAGCAATACTTACAGGAAGTTTGTATCCTTGATACCTGTTGATCAAGTCTTTCATGAAAGGGTGGCTCAAAAGGAGGTCAACTGGAATAGGTGTCAGATCTTCACTACCTAGTTCTTGGTATATTTTCATGAAATGCTTTAAGTAAAAAATAATTAGTGGTCAAATTATTGTTTAAAAAATTGGTGGAAAAACAAGGATTACAGCAGCTACAAACTTTCTTTGAATCAATGTGCCTACCTTATCACAGCTGCCTGCCTTCTCCAGATTACTAAATCTATGATTATCTTGATCTTTACTTCCTCCAGTAGGAAACACTTTGAGTAGAGTTGCCATTGAAATTATTCCTTCACTTGTGTAATCCAAGATTTCTTTTTCATTTTCTATTAAAGCCTTCTCATTTGACGGTATGTCAGGGCACGGAGACTCCTAAGAAAATTAAACAATGTATAATACTTGGAGATAAATAGTCTGTCATGAGATCACCTGCTTCAGTTAAACATAAAATAAAGATGACTGGATTAGACTTCCAAACTCCAGCTCTTACAAAACAAAAATCATCAACTCACAGAAAATTATCTACTGCACTGTAAGATGGAGTAGATTTTGAGAGTCCAAAAAAACCCCATAATGTTGGCATTAGCAGAAATTCAATAAAAAGCTTTTTCCAGGAATGTGGCCAACATTCTACAGAAAAATTATTATTTCTCAGAGGAACAAAACATAAAAATATTTAATAGCTACCAATTACAATACCAAGAACTTTGTGTTTATATAAGTAGTAAACTTGGTGATTGTGGATGTTCACATGCAAAAAACAGTCTGAATTTTCTAGTCCAAATCAAGGAGTCAGTGCAAGAACTCTATTTTGGCCAACAGTTAGCACAGACTCAGCAGCTCTCCACAGAAAAAGATGAGATTTTCTCTTTTACGCAGAAAAATTAGAATTTTATTTAAACAAGCAGTTAGGTAACTTTGTGGTGATATTAGAGCGGGCTAAAGAGGAAAAAACAAAAAAAAAAACAAACAAAAAATATCTGTAGATGTTTGTGAGCACCAAGATGAGAAAGGACCTCACTCAGATGAGCAATGCTTGGACTAGATTGTGCCTCTGCGTAGACTAACCACTAAAAACAGGAAATGGCATTTAATTGAACAAACCATTTCTTTCCTCATTAAGAGGGAGAGACTGCTGAGATTCAGTCACACTTGTGCTACATGCCTTAGGCCTTAATACACGTAATACACGTCATTTATACAGTCATTTTAACACAAAACACTTGAGATTACACAAATATCAGCACTGAAGTTTTTCTATCTCCCACATCATTTACATGTAGCTTTCAGACCTACACAATCAATAACATTATTGAGACTTAAAAATCAAGCATTTATGTGAGATGGCCTTTGCTATAAAGTTAATAAAAGTAAAAAAATTCTCAAGAATATGTTTGTCTGAGCTTTTCTTATTGACAACATAAAGGTTTCAGATGTATTTCTGTAGGCAGCTACCAATGAGAAGTCATTACAGCTATTGGCACAGAACATGAAAAAGAGGAGAGCAATCAGGTGCAGCTGTATAAGAGCCTACTTACAGCCAGCTACCTAAGGTGTACTACAAAACCTTTAAAGATGAGCTGGATAGCTCTTTATATTTCACTGATGAATATTTCACTCATAATATTTATTAAATTTCCAGTACCTGGAGTGAGAACTGGTATATTTAGATCACATGTAAACGCCTATGGAAACAAAGACTTAGGTTCTTAATTCAGTGCTGAAAAGCATTTGGATGTCTTCAGGGTTCTCTGCATTTGATGGAGCTTGGCTCAAACATGACATGGTATCAGTGCACAATTTACTTTTTGCCCCCTTGTGTTTGTGGAATAACCTGCATGAAATGCTGGCTCTACTAAAGCCAATTGAGAAAACCCATTCACTTCAGTGGAATTGGATTTCTTTTGTTCTCTTTTGTCTGTACTCAACATTACTGTTAAAGTGCACAAAGATGGAACACAAGGCATAAGAAGACAGAAAATATTCAAACGATGTTCTATCAGTCCTGTGATTCTGAACACCAGCTTATAACAAACAACTATAAAGTCAAAGAGAATCCACACAAACAAGATTTATTTAACATTTAATTCTTAGATATTCCTAGGTTTCCAAGGAATTAGGCACACAAACTGTTTGTATAACAGACTGTGCATCAGACATAGCACAGATTCACAGAGCCAGTGCCTTGAGTGGGAAACTAGGCATGAGAAAATTCTAAGGTTAGATGGGACATAACTCTCTCTGCTCAGAAATATGTTGTTAATTGTAGGTTGAAGGCAAATGTTCACCTTCACTTGTGGCTCAGAACCTCAAGAAGTTGTTGGCACTTAGGTGGTAATGCCAGTGCAGTTACATCTTACAAAACCTCCAACCAAAGAGGGGAAACCAAGCAGAAAATGTTAAAGACAATCGGGTGTGTAGCTTTATATCCAATGAGATGAGAGTTAGAATTTTCCATTGAAATGTGGGAAACTAAGTTCAGGTCCACAGTATCTAACTGGGAGTATTCTGTGCTCTCCCTTCTCCTCTGAAATGTGAAAAGGAAATTGTCTTATTCAGTCTCTCAATGTACAAAAACTCTGCTGTGCCAAATAAAATACATGGAATTATAAATGTTTTGTCATTTGAAGTGATAAAATGTTATTATGCTATGTGTATAATTACACTGAGTAGTAAAATAATGCTCTTTCTCTACTGTTTCTAGATATCTCAACTGTACTTTAACTATTGGGCAAATGCTACACTCACTGTGGTTGTGACAGGGCAAAGAAGGGTTTTATTATCTGGAATAGTAAGGCATATATAGATAAGTAATTTATGTCTCAAAAAATGACTTATACTTCAATAATAAGTAACTGATGCATGCAGTGCACTAACTGCAGTTTTGAGTCTTTAAAAATAAAAACATTCTCCAGAAATACCCAAAATGTTCAAAAGATCAGTTTCATTTGATGTGACAATACATTCGTTATGGCTCTAAAAACAATTCGAAAATTATTTTGTATGAAATTAATTATTATTAATCCTGCTGGTTTACCAGTAAAACCAAACAATTGAAAATAAAAAAAAAGGTGTTTCTACTTTTAAAAACTCCAAAGAAACATAGTGGCAAATAAAGTAAGACCAGCAATAATAGCAGGTTTTGCATCTATAGATAACAATGCTGTAAGTCACACTCCAGTCTGATTCCTGGGGATTGATAGCTGGTCTAAGATTAGGCCAAAGAATTACTGCCATTTATATGTATAAGGAGTAGCTACCAGTAAATATCTTAAACTTTCATTATTATTTGGAAAGCAAATTTCCATGCTTCTGGAAGATTATTCTGAGTGTTACTGCCAAAGTCAGTGAAACTATTTGCAGAGTTCACATGACGTCAGTGAGACTACTTGTAAGGGCTGGAGCTACCCAGAATAAGCAAATACATAGAAATATACCTAATTTACAATTTGAAAGCACTACTACTATTCTCTAGTAATTTACTGTAATACTTTACCACACATGGATGAGAAGCTTCCTTTTTTCTGTGAACGTATGTTCCAGTAGCAATGCTAAGTGCTCTGTATACACCTTCAACTGGATCAGAGTGGGAGGCAAAATAAAGGAGCATCTCAGTATAGTTGAGCAGAGCAGGATCTTTTCTGGTATCAGCAAATAAACTGAAGAAAAACTATAAAAGGACAAAAAAATATGTAATCTAATTTCTGTGAGTGGATTTAATGGAATATAAGTCATGGACTGTAGAAAAAAGGATGAAATACAGTAATTATTGCCAAAAAGAGACACTATATTTAAAACATATTGATGCTGTGTAAATCCAGGTAAATTATGTGTTTAAATACAGAGAAACAAATTGAATTTCATAGAACATGGAGAAATTAATAAAATCTTGTATCATGACAAACATGTTCAATGCATTTTTTGTATTCAGATCATGCTATTAACTCTCTTTCACAGAAACATCTGCGAGCTTAGATGTAGCGATCATTTCCCTCCCATTCTTTACAAAGCTGGTTACTGTGTAGTGAAATTAATGTCATTCAATGAATAACACAAATAATTAATTTTAAGTAGACCATGATTTAGAGTACTGCAGAATTCTTAGATTTCTTTCTGCATTATTCTGAAGCACCACCTGACCTCAAAAAACACCGAAACATTGCAGCAATTATGGAGAAAAAGAGACACAAGAAACTTCCAAATGAGACCTCTCAGATTTGAATAGTGTTCTCTTCAAATTACCTATGTTTTTCATTACCTTTATGAGATGTTTTAGTCTGTCTAAAGGTACAGGTTCTGTACAACCTTTTGTTATGCTTAGATCTTCATTTCCATTAAACCATAAGCCAACCTGATACAGAGAAAAATAAAGTCTGTTTATTTTCACACATTAAAGTAAGGTGGTCTTTATGCTCTAACTGCTCAACAGACAGGTCATCAAGATCTTAATTCCTGGACTTAATCAAACTGAATTTTTTATTAATATACAGTAACATCAGAACAACTAAGTAGATATTTGCACTTTCTAACAGATACTTGAGAAATTAGTGAAAATGAAGTAGGAGAGAAGTGAATTTACGCTCTTGAAAAAAGTGAAAATTAACTACATAGTGGGTAAACTACACTGCTGAAGGAGCAGAATATGATGCATGTTCTGGTTTCTTTCTTTTAGGATATCATTTACTACCCTCACAGCTTTTGTCTGAACTATACTCTTAGAAGAAACTGTCCACAATTCAGGATGATGAAGAATGGAGGCATGGCTCTTCTCATGTTTACCTGCTCCCAACAAGATGACAAAAAGTCCTGTAATGCCTACAGAGCTATAGCTACAGCTCTGAATTAAAAGTGCCCAGAACCAATTCTCTTATACTAGACTCAAGATAGAGGAAATACCAACTAGATTTACAACAGAATAGGCATGAACAGACTGTAATATCCTGTGTTAAAAATGTACTTTCTCAGTCTGCATGTTTTGTAACTGTTAGCTTATTTTTAAACTCTCACACTTCAGTAAAAATTATAACAATAGAAAAATACATGCAGATAGACCTGCACTTTTTGTGGGTTTTTTGGCTTTGCAGAATTTGTTTCTTGGTAAGTCTGGGGTGGGCAGGGATTGGCAGGCACTCCCAGAAGTTTTAAATCAATCAAAGTAGTTCTGAAACTGACAGACTTTTGGACTAACACAGACTTTATTTAGTTTTTGAAGAAAACCAACACCAGGTGAGTGGAAAAGAATTGCAATAAAGGTTTATGACATGTATTTAAAACAGTTTGAAAATTATTTTTAGTATCAACAAACAAATGCAAACTGGCAGAACTGTAGAACTTCTGTGTATACATGCAAGCACACACATATGTATAACAATACACACATGTATACAGATACATATATAGCACATTTATAGCTAGTATGGACTAAAAAGAGTGAAACAGCAGTCATTCTAAGTATGATTAAGACTGCAAAGTGAAAATTTAATAAGCAGAATTTTCCTAAAAGAAGAAAAATGTATTCTTAATATTCCTTCATGCAACTTGCTTGCTGAAAAACCTTGCTAAACTATGTGACACTTAAAATACAAGTCATCTTCAGAGAAAAGATCAAAGAATTTTATAATTTTCCAGGCATTTAAGGTCTGAAAAACAATCTTAATTTAAGAAAATAATTAATGGGAAAAAAAGCTAGAAATATTTAATTAAAATACAGCTGATGAGCTGAAACTAAAATACTTATTTCTGCTTGAAGCAAGTTTTTTTCCTTATTCATTGTCAAATAATAGTCATAAAAGTGCACACAGTACAGTTTCTTAAAAACAGAAAGGATTTTTACTTGAAATTCATGGTGAAATTAGGAAGTAAAAAGTAAGATTAATTAGCTTGATTTGTGGAAATATGGACAAGATAGATAGGCCATCAATTTCCTGAACACGTTTTTCACTTGAAAGCACCCTCAAAATATTTAAAGTTCAGACTGTTTCTGAATGTGAATAAACCAAACAACGCACCATCCAGTTTAGAGAGTTTAGCAAAACAAAACATAATTCAAATGAGAAAAGAATTATAACCTGCAAATAGTTGTCCTGTGTAACAAAGCCTGATCCTGCTACATCAACAGCCTTGAAGCTCTGCAGTGTTTTGAGGAGCTGTGTCACAGATGGCACTGGCCAAGGCTGTGCTGCTGCTAGCAAGAATCTGCGCCAGTCAGTAAATTCTGGGTCCACGGTGAATGCAGATGCCAGATCTGGTAGCTATAAAACCAAAATAATTAATATTGTCAAATAGGTGTACACAAACATACTATTTCAATACCCTGTGTATCCTCAGCTCTTTTTCTGGCTAGGATGGACAAGGTTCTGCGGAGACATGTCACAGTTATATAAAGGGCACATATCAGTAAACAAAACAACCACAGGCCACTGTGTGTCAATCAGCCTGTGCAGTTGATATCCCTCTAAATAAATTCTCTGCCTCCCCAAACAGGGGTTTGCATCTGAACTGCCTATGAGATACCATCCCTTGGTACATTACAATCCCTGAACATTTTCTTTCTGTGAGAGCACCAAGAATTGAACCAACAATTTAGCAGCATGAGCACAACATACAGTAAATCTTGGTCATGTGCCTTTGCTCTGTTACAAGTGTTCATCAAGTGGCTTTCTCTGCTCCAGCATTATTTGCAGTTAGAAAAAAGTAGCAGTAGAAAAGGTGCTCTGTGTCTTTTTACCAACGAAGACATTGCATATACATAGCAGAGCTGGTTACAGGGAGAAACAAAAAGAACACGTTTAATCTCCTCACACAGCAATGGAAAAGGCTGTATGTCACAGAGGAAACCAAATCTACCCTGTTAATTTCTGCACCACTGGTATGGTGAGACCCTACTATGCACCTCTGCACTGTCTTCTGACCCACACCCAGATTTTCTTGTGAAGGGAAGTGTTTGGGTTGCTCCATACCAGAGTTTAAGAAGGAATGTGTTCACAGGAAAAGGCCTTGGGGCAGCACAGAGTGAGACAATCTGGTGACACTGTAGATGTCATCTGTGCTGACACTGGGTGGAACACTGCCACTCATTATCAATTGAAAATTTATTTCAGATTCTATTAATTCACACAATGAAATGGTGAGCTCTGCTCAGAATAGCTTGTGCAAAATAAATATACCTTAGCTTATGCTTCATGCATTTCCTTTTGTAAGGAAGTTCTTGCTTTCATTATAAATATAAAAGTCTCATTTTGAAATTATGCTTTTAAGGACAGAAAATTCTGTTATTAAAATAAAAATAGCATTTATAAGCACCAGAAGTTCTCAAAGAACACAGAACATGGCATACATGCAGATATGGTCTATTTATATACAATATTTAACTTGTAGTTTTCCCCATATAATTAATTTTCTGGGCTAAGATTAGATTTTTATATACTGATGATGACAGCTGTGGCTAGTTTTCACTAAACTCTGTGGAAATACACCACTGAGAAACTTTAAAATGTTTTACTCATGCAGTTCATCTGTGTGAAGAATGTATGAACAAAGCTGTTTCCCATATGTGAAATCCAATAAAAATATAAATGGGAATCATGGTTTACTGACAGAAATAATTATCAAAACATGCTAAAACAAGTAAATCATTTCATTCCATAGGCCTACCAGCAACATCTGAAAGTAAAAATAACCAGATGATTCCATATGGATGATTTGGAAAGACTAAATTCTAATTCTTCATGATCCTAAACCTGAAAATCTTGGATAAATAAGTTTAAGGTCATACAAACCCAGATTTTAATTTCCTGTCTTGGAATGAAGAACATAACCAGTCTTATTTTAACTCCTGGAAACGAATTTTCAACGGTGTCTAAAGAAAAACATAATTTGAAAATTGCAAATAAACATATTGCTGACAAAAGCATTTTATTTCTGGCACAGCAGCTTCCAGAATCCTTCTCTAGCAAAACAGAAGAATTTTAAGGAAAAATGATAATGTCCTATAATAGCTATAATCTTGATTTTATCATAATAGGGACAATGCTGCATTTTCTACACAAACTAATACTTTAGTTGAAGAGAAAATAGGGGTTAACTTACATCTGGAAGTTTTAAGTTCATCCATGGATCAGGAAGGTAATTTGCTCCACGATTCAAATTAATCAATCGACTAAAAATGTCAATAAATACTTTCTTTCTTATAAAACCTAATAAAAAAGTCAATATCAAAAATACATATTTACCATTTTAAATAGACTTCTTCTGTAAAAGTAAATCTATTTTTTAATTTTAACAGCAATGTGGGAAACTCATTTACTTTGCTAGTAGGCATGATTGACAATGCTAATATCTTCAAAGCAAAACATAAAATTTCCACATTTAAAATAAATCATGTGTGGCCTACCTAATAGCAAAGTATCAAATATTCCAATGCACTGCAGTTCTTTTGATACTTGTCCTGATCTGCACTGTGATCACTAATCCACCCTCACACAATCTACACTGACACTTAATGAGCAGTTCAAAAATACCAATCACTCAGGTTTTTGTGTATTGAATATCTACCAACCTTCTCTCCCACTGTGCTCTACTTTAATCAATCATAAATCAATCTTCACTCTTCAAAGTATGCATAAGTTAGTGAACAGAATAAAAACCACAGACCATTGTCTGTTGAAATTTGAAACAAAACTGAACTCTAAAAAAAAGGTGCTCAGAATTGACTTGTAGGAGCTAAAAATAGCTCCCTTAATTTTATTTCACAGAACTCATTAGACAGGTAAGTGCAACAAATCTTATTTGTTTTTTAAATGGGCATGGATTTGCTTATGAGCAATCAAACTTCAAACTTCATGCATGGTATTAAAATGCAAAATTATGTATACAAAATTTAACAGACAGATAAGAGTCTTTTACTCCAGAAACAGACTTCATTTGCTTCATGAGGGTTCACTGCAAAACCTCTGCATTAACAACAAAAATTGTAAAGTAAGTTTCAAATTATTTAAATTTTGAGAGACAAAGTAGATTTGGTGAGGTCATGATCACTTTCACAGCATCAAAAGTGGAAGTTCTCAGGTTAACTTTAAAAGCAAACACAATCAGTGAAATACTGGAAAAACTTACATATTTTTTCCCCTTTTTTTTCCAGTCAAACTTCTTGTTTTTATGAAAAAGAATATTTTATGGCTAAGAAACATTTTTGTTGAAAGTGAAATTTAAGTTTATGAAAAAAGACGTGAGTGGTAGAAAAATCTGCCAACTTGAATTGCCAGTAGCCAATATAAACTAAAAGTCTACAGTCTCTGTAGACCTGTTTACCTATAATCAGGAAAACAGAGTAGGTTATGCTCCAGGAAGGAGCCAGTGAACACTTTATATAAAACACTACAGGAAAAATTCTTACATTTTCTTTGCAGTCTCATTTTTTTTTCTAGCGCTTTACCATGAAGAGACCAGCTATGATAATTTTTATTTCATTTTTTGCTAAACACTACCCTTTCCACATCTGATCACTGGCAATCTAACTTCTGTCACATTATCTTCTGTTTAAAATTGTTAAACGTCTACCATGATTTCTCTATATGACAATAAAGAATGCAGTTCCTGTACTTCCTATGAGTTTATGGCTTCCTGAAATGAAATTCGGTTTTGGTTTTCTGCATAAAATTCTAAAATGATACTAATATCCTCATCTCACTTTTGTATGAGGCTACATGACTTCAGAAACATACCTAAAAAGTATATGAGGGACAAAGAATTTTAAGAACTGGCATCAAAACTAATGTCTGAAATGGGATTGCAATCTAAAATGTTACTCACAGAACTCGGAATTATAGAAAATGCTCAAATGGAGGTTTCAGGTAATATTATGGCAAACAGTATGAGATGTTTAAGCTCTGTCAGGTGATCTGCAGTGTCTACCCACTTTTCTTCCTGTGTGTTAAATGTGAAGAAACACATTCTCTTTCATTCAGAGCTAAGCAATTTTCTATCTATTAATTACAGAATTGCTGATGTGCTGTAGGGCATATTCCTTTATGACCTTCTCCTGAAACATCTGATGTGGGACAATTCCAAAGTTAGTAGTTCAAAAATTTCAAATGGACTGTGATTTAATTCCTTCTACTGACATGCAGGAGGAACAAGAAAGACTCAGAAAGACAGAAGAAATTCCTCATAAACATGTAAAAAAGATACAAAATCCTTTCCTCACTGTGTTTGTATGCATTCTTGTCTAGATTTAATGTATTTGGGTATATATTACAGAGCACAGAATAATTTTTTAATATCTGATTGTAATACAAGAGAAAAGGTGATTCATGATTTTAGTTCAAGGGCTGCTAATGCTTTATAATCACAGAGAGATGCGGAGAGTGGGCAGCTACACAGATGGTACTGAGAAAAGAATACCTGTGTCTGCAAATGGCACTCTGCAAGTGGTAAAAGTAAATAATGTCTTCTAGGAAAGAGCAAGGAAAACAATTCCTAGAATTGCCTTTGTCCACCTAACAGGGCTCATTTCAAAACAGGTATGCTCTTTACAAAATCTTCTAAAGTCCAAAATAAAAGAAACCAAACCCAGTAAGCTTTAGTTGAATAACACAGGAGATTGAATAGAAAATTATTAAATGTCTAGAAAAATTTTTAATTAGAAGGCATAGCAAGCACTTTGGAAAAGAATCTGTATTCATGAAGCTTTTGAAAAACTAGTGAGATGATCAAGATCAGTAAGTAAATTTCACCAGAAACTGTTCAAAGTACTTTGAGGAAACAGACTGCACAAGTTGAAACATTTATTACACTGCAGATGGAATAATTCAATTGGATAACAGGATTAGAATTCAAAGTGAACTTTACAAATTGAAGATACAGTCTTGAATAAAAGGACACTATCCAATAAGGATAAATGTCAAGTGCCCCACTGGGCTGAAATAATGAACTGCATAAATGTCACAATGGGAATCTTACCGATAAAGTAAAATTTGTGCAAAAAAGTCTCCAAGGACCATGGCAGATTACAATATCACAAGGAAGTACACCCAAAGACCTTTATTTTTGTCCCTCCAGATTTCAAAGCTCCTTCTAGCATACAATTTTGGAATCTGCATATCTAAAAGGATGTACATGAACTAAAGACTGCCCAGAATAAAGTAGCAAGAATCATTACAGACTTAGCAAACATGTCCCAAGAGGCAAGGTTGAAGGAATTCTGCTAGTTTCATGGACAAAAGGAAGATTATGAGAAAACATTGCCCCCCACGCCATGGAAGTGACTTCAGTGTTCCATGTTTTAAAGACACTTTCAGTTCGTC
>VWZF01000898.1:468552-502053 GCA_013396755.1 Sclerurus mexicanus
TTTTTCTTCAGCTGTCGGACATTCTGGGGACACATTTTCAAACTTTTTCTAATCTCAACATAGTTAAAAACTTCCCACTTGAAAACATTGAGAAAAAAAAGTCCTCTTGGCATTATGTCATTTAAGAGAAAAGCCTTAAAATTAGTAATTTCACATATCTAATAAGATACATTGTGTAATATATATCCTGTTGCTTATTAGGTAGAGTATATTTAAACTTCCTTTTGTCTGAGAAATCACAAATTAACATATTTCGATGGCAGATCTTTTATAATTAAGTGTATAATACACAGTACTGATCTCTTTTTCTGATTTCTACAGATTTAACTCTTCTTGAGTGTACTAACATACCTTATTAAGGCTTTCATTCAAAACCTACTCCATGTCTGACATACTATTTAGACCTAGACATATGCAAAACACCAAAAAGCATACTATATATATGATGTATTTGTGTGTGTATAGTATAGTATAGCATAGTATAGAGTAGCATTGTGTGGTATAGTATGGTATGGAATGGTATTGTGCATCTTCTGCTATTATTACACACATTTTATTTTGAAAGTAAAGCGTTTGTCTTGATTCAGAAAATGAGTTGATTTAAAGGTAAATGACCTCACATTCATTTCTCCTAAATTATCTCTAGTACATCTTCATTACTATAGGAACAACTAAGAAGGGCCATTTATGATTTAATTTTAGCTATTTTTTGATAAAAATAATTGCTATTTCTTCAATGGAAAAAGTATATTCTGCTGGTATGCTTTACCTTGATTGGAAATTATCAAATAGAAAGCTGTACTTAGAATATGTAGAACTATGAAAATATGAAATCAGGTGCTTCTGACTGATACTTATTCTCAGATGCTAGATTAAAAATCAAGACACAGCATTCTTATTGCAACCTTCAAAAATATTTTTACAGAGGAAAAAGAAATGTGGTTCAAGCTGTGAAGTATATTAGTCATATCCTGGCTGTAAGAGCACTTGTTATGGGAAGACTGATTTGTGCAATTAATAATCAGCAATGGATCTGTTCTGCCCCTGCAGAGATGTCTTCAGAAGGACAAGTCTGAGAAAAACTGTGAAAGGTCATGTTAAAGCTTATCTCGTTTGCACATTCCATCAAGATTTGTGCAGGGAGGACCAGATTTAGCCATAGCATAGTATGTTCTAAAAATATTTTCTACTCTACCTAATGTTATGGAATTCACACTCTTCAACATCTGCTCAGCAGAAGCTGTATCTGGCGAAGCAGTACTCGCAGCTTCCATGCATGTAGCCCAGGCATGAGCTTCACTACTCTCATGTGTGTTTATAAATTCAAGTTTGAAATCATCAGTGCCAGAACAAAAATTATGAATGTTTTCCCCCAAATCCACATTATGTTTACGACATGGTACACAAAACATTATTCCCCTTTCATCATCATATTTTAACCAGGAGTACTTTGTTAGCCATATTTTTGGAAACTGGTGATTCCTCTTTGTTTTCTGATGTTCCAGTTCTTTCTTCTCTTTCCCTCTGTCACCAACTTCTCTCTTGCTAGAAGAATTACTCTTGCTTTTAAATTGCTTCAGTGCTCTTATGGCTATAATTTAAAAAGAAACAACTAAATATAAAATAATTTTTATTCCATAACACATCAGTTGTATCTTTTCTTTTTCTGTCCATATTTATCTTGTTAATTTGGAACTAGACTGTGACTTGAAATAAAGTATGAAGAAGAACAAGGAAAACAGAGATCTACTCTTAAATCACTTGGAGGCTACCCAGAATTCTTGTAAGAAATGGTCAGTTTTGACTTCAATTTCCATTTGACTGTCAGGATTTTGTCAGAACATGCATCCAGTGAACTGCAGCAGCACCAATACTATTTTTGAAATAGAGAAAAGCAGAGTTAGGAACTGGAACTAAGAAGGGTCTTCAAGGAAAAATGTCTCCAGAAGATACTACCGAAGTCACAAACCTATTACAATGCCCATCATACCTGACACTAGCAGAAAAGTTAACTTGGAGCAAGTCTGTAAATATATGATCAAAAATCTGACATAAAATGCATAAGATGCTTTAGGGCATATGTAGTTGACAAGATCTTCTTAAAATATATTTATATGCAGAATGATTTTATTACTGCTTTCAGAACAAGGAACTATATAAGCTTCATATTTTGTTCTCAAAATTAAAACATTCTTAAAACATTGAGATTATTCTCAACATTTTCCAAATTGTTCTGAAGATGGTCTTTCTTGTATTTTGTAGGAAGAAATGTCATAAGCTGACATTTTTGAAAATTTTATCTCTGGAGTTCATGAATCTCCTACTTTTGGACAGTGATTTAATGATTCTTTTAGTACACTGCTGCCAGAAAGTTCAGACTTTAAAAGAAAGCAATCGAATAATGACAAGAAATTACATGCAGAATGGAAGCAAGACAAGAAATCTATTTATTCACTAGGAAATAGTAAAAGTAAAGCCCTGAGCAAATGACCAAAATCCAATCTCACTCTCCATCCTCTTTATTGTGATAGGTATATCAAGAGGCAAAATTTATGATTACATTAAGCCAATCATAGGAAGAAATGCCATCTCTAGTGCTTTAAAAGGTCTTAAGAAAAAGTTTTTACATGCCACTCTTCTATTTTATCAGAAGGGGCAGAATTTTATATATATCATATAGCTTGTGAGAACTCTTTGTTCCCATTGTCATAAAAAATTACAGCTTAATAGTTCCATTCTATTCTAAGCACCCTGAAGGGCCATAATATAAAAATAGTTAGGAACACGCAGTTTAAGTTCATTTGAGTGATTTTTTTAAAGAACTTTAAATCTGAGGTAGTAGCTGTGGTGCACATCGACAGGAAAATCAACTAGATTACAGAAGGTTTTTCTGACGTGTACCCAGGAACCATACCCAGGACTGAAAAGAGAGGGAGGAATAGTCTTAACATACAGAAAGATTAAAACTCTTTCCTAACATTAGGCAGACACAAAAACACAAGAAAAAGTGAAAAACAGGTAGATGGATTAATGGATCTGCAACTTCAGAAGTCAAAGGGTAGAAGGGACAAAATCATTCTAACACCTCTATAGTGCCTACTGCTTCTTGAGGGGTATGGGCACCTGTAGAAATATCCTGGTGATTAGAAAAATCAGAGTGAGAGTAGAGCTGTGATCCACTGTCAGGGATGACCTCTGCAAGATGGACCTTTAATGCTACCAACATTTTTCAATTTACATGAAGAAACTGGGAACACAGAAAAAGGTGGGATTTGTTGCAGTGGTACTATGAGAAGAACACAGGATACAAAAGGAAGCCAGCCTGCACTATTTATGCAGCAACCTCTTTTTCACACAAAGTTAGTCATCAATGAAATCAAGAAGTAGGAAAAGTTTCACAAGATAAAGCTGTTTTTCATTAAAATCTTTTTAAAAGGTAATATCTTTCCCTGATACACAAGATGACATTTGCAAGCCTTTATATGTTTCAAAAAGCAGTGCAGAAGCATCATAAACAAATGCAAAAAATTAATTAGTGAAGAAATTAAGATTATGACCACAAATGAAATTGAAAACAGAAAAATTAAACATGCAAAAAGGAGCATTAAGGATGACAGCAGTGCAAGCATACACTAGATACGTACCCTGTGAACAAGGACTGTGACATTTAACTAAAGAGCAAACAACCATGTCTCAGTTATAAGGCACAGATCTACAAAAGAGACTATTTTTAATGACACACCAAGCACTGTATGAAAATACCTCCCTAAACTGAGGAAGTAGTAAATCTCTATTAAAGATTCAGATTATAAATTTACACAGGCAACAAACCTATACCAGAGATGAGAATTATATTAACATTTACTCCCTTTCCATAAAATTTTACCAAAACATTTGAACATATTTATATTCCTCTCCATTTTCACCAAGAAAAATGTTTCCATGGCAATTTCTGACTAGAGGTTTGGATGAGGATCTGTGCAAGTTACACACCAGACTCTGTAGCAATTCTACATGAGATGAATGAGTGGAATAAATCCTGAGGCTGGATTATATTCATCTAACTTCAGTAGACTAAAAGGTAATATTACGGGATACTTCCACCCTTAGATGAAAAAGACCACTTAAATACATGATTCTCTCTGTCCAAGTTATTGAGACACTCATCACACTCTGCAAGTGAATTTCACTGTAAATATTTACATAACTGATTTACTAATTACTGGTTCTGCTATATATCCAATCTTCAATAAATAGCAAGAAATGGGATTTTAAATTTAGTATCATAGAGAGTAAGGTATTTCTCTTGCTGCACATGCAATGAGGAGTAAAGTCCTCTGTCATGCTGACTGAAATTTTAAAATTTGATAAAGATATATGTTGCTGTGCATTTGAATACAAATATATTAAATAAGTTCCATACAAGTAATTAGATACACAGATTTATAAACACCACAGGGAAACTGTTTTTCTGAAATTAACATACATGATTACTAAGAGACATAACAGGAGGTGTCAATGAACTTTTCAGTAGAAAAACTATATTTTTGTCTAGTAAAAGATACTTCCTGTGCCTACAAACTTAACCTTTCTTACTTTCAAGTTTTGAAAATAAATTGAAAATAAATACTCTTTAAAAATGCAAGTTAAAGATGTTTCTATGCTCACATATGGACTTCAATCTTTATTTGCATCGAAGCCTATAGTGATTAAAATTGCAAGATCTTGAACTGCTTCTACAAAAGTGCTTGGGAAAAGAAAGCATAATCTATAGACATTATCCAGGGTCAGCATAAATTTCTGGCTCAACAAAATATTCTATTAAAAAGGTAACATTTCAGCTGAACTACATGCACTCTAATATGCCTACTTGTTCCAAATCTAGCAACACAGTAAAATTCAATTGACAAGTCTACAATTTGAAAGGAAATAGCAATACAATTTGATTATAGGCTGTCCTTTACATTCACCTCTTAGCAGATTATTTAATAGTTTATAAAAATTTATAAATATTTATAGAAATTTTAAATTTATAAATATTTATAAAAATTTATAAATATTTTAGACATTGTTTTGGTTACTGAATATAGAATTTTTTTAAACCTGACTGAAGTGTGTTTCTGATGAGTAACAGCTACTATAATTGAATTGGAACTGTTCATAAAGAGAATGACTATGAAAAAAAAAATTATTTAAATTCCCTGGTGTGATTCAGTCATAAGATGGAGAACAAATCTGGGCAGAATACAATTTGATCTGCTTGGTAATGCAAAACCATACCCAAATTGCATTTTCTGGAGCACCTTTAGAAGAAAACTGAGACATTCCATATTTGTGCTAATTGCAATGACAGGAGATGTGGTCACAAGAAAACACAGTGCTGAAGGGAACCAAAGGGGATGAGATCTAAGAGATAGTTAGTTTAATTTCATTGATAAGTAGAGCACACATCCAAAGACACTGTAGAAGAGAAAATTAAAAAGGGAGTGTTAGTAGCTCCATTTAAGACATGCCACAGCTCATGCTACAAAAAAGCATTCCCAAGGTAATGTTAGAGCACTGCTAACAACTGATCAAAAGAGTTAGTGAAATTAACAATTACTGCAGACTCGTGTTGAGTTTGGGCAATGGCACTTGGAATAGTGAAAAAAAAATCAATTATTTCTTTATCAAGTGAAAGACTGTCAGTAGGCATGAAGGTCCAGCATAGGCTGGTTTTTTTGTCCATCGGTGCTTAGAATGGAGGGTATTGTACTTCCATGGAGAACTAAGCATGCAGGATAGCAAAGTTGTCTGTGATGCATTGGCAGTTCTTTAAAACTTTAAATTCCTAGGAAACACAAAACTGTTTACAATTTTTATAAGAATTCTTTTATGAATATCAAAATTCTTTTAAGTATATTGGCACTACCACTTTTAGGTTTAATTTTGGCCATTTGTTAAACATATCTTGAAAAGACTTCCTTTTGACATTTACCAACTACCCTGTGAGAAACCTGTTTACCTGTTAATTTCTTCCAACATAATCGTTCCTTCTTTGTTACTCTTTATCCGCTTGATTTCTAAGTAAAAATCTGCTTTATGTAATTGCCATAATGATCTAGAAAAGCCTAATATTCCATTTTCAGAACCACTTTAAGAATTTTGCCATTGACATAATACAAGGAGATTGGCAGATTTATTCTACTTAGACTTGCCTAATAGCCTGTGCCTTGTGTGCTCATTTGTGTGGATTTCTGTTATGAATTCTGAGAGACCTGCTCAGATGGCTAAGAAAAAATAAGATGTTTGTAAGCAAATCTACATCAGTATAGAGGTTCTCCAATGCCAAGATTTGTTTGTTACCTTTCTTATCTGCTTTTGAGCTGCTGTTCAACAGTTTTGCTGTCAGTGTGGTGGGCGATTTACTGTTTTTCCCTCTTTTGTTCAGTGAGAGACTGACTACTAAGGAGGCACGTGTTTTCTCTTGAGCATTCTATTGAACAAGGGGAGACAGAAGGATACAAAAAATTTTCCTGATGTTTTAGGAGAGAACTGAGTTTATAATGAAGGGGAGTGGGAGCCTTAGGAAATCTAGGATAAAATTTATGCTGTACTAAAAAGAAGAAAAATAATGAGAGGAAGCATTTTAAAGATGACTTGCACAGCTTGTTATTTCCATCCTAATTCAGCTATCCAAAAAAGGTAAATATCTTGACTTAACAGTCACCAGACAGTAGAAGAATGCTGTTGCATGTGTTTTGGGACTTTATTTTTAACAGTAATTCCCTCCCATTGTCCCAGAGAACATGCACCAGCATTCTTTTACTGTCTCATTACTACTAAGTCGAGATATTTCCTTTCCTGGATACCATGCAAGTCATATTGAGCCATTTTACTGAATATAATATTATCAGAAGGACAGTATTATAGAAGGATAAAGATTTCAATTGTTTTTTCATTCTAATTATTACAAATACATATGCAAAGTAGTTGTTCTGTCTTAAGTATGTCAAGAATATTGAAGTCTGTAATAGACAGGTTTTTTCAGTTTTAAATATCTTAAAGAATGAGTGACCTAAAAACAAACAAACAAACAAAAAAAACTTTTAAGTGAAATGACCAGCCATACTGGTATCTGTGTTTCAGCTCTATGGCACTATCCAATGATTACAAACATACAGATTTTTACTTTCACATGGCATTATATATGAACGCTATCTGCAAAATTAGCCTCTACAGAAGACTTTGAAATGCTTACACACACATCCACACTCCTACACTATAGATGAAATGATATGCGTCTCTCCAAGGGAAAACTGTAAACATCTTTCATCTAAAATGGTTTCATATGCAAAAAGAAATTGAAATTGCCATACAAATATTCATAAAAGCATTTCTGCATACAGAATTAAGTACTGCCTTTGTGGCCCTAGTACATTGGAAGAGTTAGATCTAAAATTGCAATCACTTGTTTTCACACTGTATTTCACAATCTCGGTGGCAATAATATTAAAATTATAATACAGAACACTGGTAGTAATGAAACACTGCAAATGTGTGTACCTGCTTTCAATCTCAGTTTAAAACTGCCTTACCTAAATTATTTTGGAACATTTTGTAACAGCCGTAGGAAGTTTTGCAAGTCTTTTCAAGCATTCTAAGCCTAAGGTTCCCATAATCAACAGGTAGGCTTACAATAAATACACAAAGGAAAAGAAAAATTACATATCTGAGCTAACATTTGCAAATCATCCAAAATAATGGGCCCGCATTGACTGGCAGAATATAATAATTAATAGTTAGAACAGATCCTATATAATAGTTCCATGAAAATACTGATTTCTTTAAAACTGTGTTTTAAAATAATATAGCTTCACTGAGCTCTCATTTAGTAAACAAGTTGCATCTTTAAGCAAAGCAAGCATGATATGTATCCCCCTTAAAAATGTATCACAGTCGTTAGGGACAGCTGTTAAGGGAATATGAAATATGTAGTCTTGCAGATACAAAGCCCATAGCAAAGCCATTAAAAGCTTTACAGTGGTCTGGTATTTCACATTTTCAATATTCTGCACTATTACTTTTCTATATAGCAGGATCTTTAAGTGTAGTATGATCTTTATCAACATGTTTAGTAGTACTAATATTTAGTAGCTCCCAGACAGTTCCTCTAGATTGTAAGTAGGCAACTAACAGTTTTCAGGAATTAAAAGGAAGAAAAATTCTTACCTTTAGGTGCCACCTTTAGAAACTGCTTATGAAGTACAGTAAGCTGTGAAATAGTTAGAGTACTACTTCCAGAGGTTTCTATGCGTGGAACTTGTGGTGCAGGAACAGGGTCAGGAACAGGGTCAGGAATCATTTTTACATCACCACTGATGAAGAAATCTGTATCTTCTAAAGTCATTTCATATTGGATTTTGCTAGAACTCTCAATATGATATCGTGCAACCTCAACCAGCTTTTCAACACTGTGAAAGTGCAAATGAAGAAAACCATGAATATTTTAAATATACAATGTGAAAAAAACACAGCTTTACATTTTAAACTTTTAAATTAAAAAAGTAAATTTTACACTTTTAGAACTTTCCTGAAGTAAGAATTACAAATCTTCTGTACAAATTCTGTAATTAGCAAAATCATTATGATGTCCACTCCTCTGGCAGCAAGACATCTTTTGACTACATAAAGTCAGATCTAGGGCAGAGAAGAGACCAGATGGAAAAATAAGAAAGCACTTCCTAGGGTAGCATTGGGGAGAGGTATATGAACTGCTGTTTCAAGTGTAATGTGCACAATTTACAGAGGGAAAGACGTCAGCCATCTTTAACATTCAACTTGACATAGGCTAGGCTTGGAGTGTCAGGTCAGAGGATATGATGTTCTGTAAATACGATGTCTTTGACCACACTTCTTATCAGGAGAGCAAACAAAACTGACTGGAAGGCAGCGGCTTTGCCTCTGTGGAGGTTTGGGTTGGCTACCTGTCAAACCCAGCTACTGACCACACAGATTCCCTCCCACTCCACCCCCACCCCGGAAAGAGAAAAAGGTACCAAAATTGTAGTAAATGTATATATATATATATATATATATATTCACATATATTACAATTATATACAATTAAACTCTATATACAGAACAAGAATCCCAAACGATCCCAATAGGGACAAGGGCGAAAAGGGAAAGGAAAGAGGGACAAAAATGGGTAAAAACAAACCAAAACAGATACACACATACTTGAAAACTCAGGGAAAAGCTCCATGAAGTAACTAACACAATAAATTCCCACCAAACTTCCCTCATGGAAACAGCAGAAATCTTCACTTCTGCACGACTGGGACAACAGCTCTCAGATTGGCCTCAACTCATATAGATAAGAGAGGGGTCAACAGAGAGACCTGCTCTCCTCCAAGCACAGGAAAGGAAGAAAGGGAAGAAACCTTCCTCCTCATCTTATATACACCTGATTACATAAAGGAATGGTGTGGAATACTTCCTTAGTTATACCTGTTACCAGGGAAGGCCTAGACCAAAGCCAAGAAAACTAAACCACCACAGCCTCTTTGAACTATTGCCTGTTAAAGCCTTCACATGCTACATTCATATCTCTCTGCTTGGGCATGCCATGACATGTATAAAGTAGCACTGTCTCAGGTATGATTCAAAAGTTAGTACAGGCCAGAAACATTTTAAAAGGGGCAAAGTGACCCCTTCCTTTTGGACAGTAAAAGCCCTTTAATGATAAGAACATAAGTCATTCTATCCCAGATGGTCTAAGGGCCATATACTGGTCCCAAGTACATTTCAGTTACTAGGACAGAAAAATTGTGAAGGAAAACTTTTTCTAATGGTCTTTGAAATAATTTTGAGAAATGTTATACACAGTGATAATAATGGTAGGTGGAATTTTCTACCGTGTGTAAAGCTCAGGAAAGAAAACAATCCCACATTTCAAAGCGACAGAAGCTTCTGAAATTATACAGAGCCTTCTACTAAATGGAATAACTGGTTGTCTGCTCTTAAATCTGCCAAAGCTGTAGTGTAATAAATAGACTAGAAATATATAATAGAAAAATAGCAGAACTGGTAATTACCTCTACAGCTACCAGTAGAACTTTCTAATCAGCCAAGAAATCAGCCAATTACCATTCAGGTATTGAAGAGAAAATTAAATTTCAGCTCATTAAATAAAATTATTATTTTTACATTTTTTTCCCAAATGACTTCTCTCTATATAAACAGCTGTATTTACTACCATAGTCTGGGTAAAGAAAACCTGTTTAAAACTGATATACATTACCTGGACATTTCTGCCAAGAAGCTGGATCCAAGCCACTTTTCCATATCATTATAGGCCTCTTCTGCTTTCACTTTTAGTTCTTTGAGAAATGCTAAAGCTTTTTCTTTTATAAGTTCTAGTCGAGATTTTGTGGCTGCCTCTGTTTAAATGGTAATGTCATAATGAAAAATATTTATAAAATTTGAGGAAAGTTCTCAGTCTAAAGCACATAAAATTTAATGTGATCACCTGTTTTTAGGCAGTAAGATGCTTAATTCTTTATATTCTTGAATAAATCTTTTCTAAGAATCACCTCTATTGCACTATGTGTTTTACAGAAGTGTGTATTCTGGAAGCATCAGAATTCACAATGCAAGAAATATCTTAATAAAACTAACACAACGGTGCAGGGAATGTTAAAGTAGACAATGACATTGAACAAAATTAACATATACAGCAACAGACCTGGAAGTATCCAGCTACCAAAGCTGCAACTGAAACTATGATTCTCAAATAACAGCTATGTGCCTGTGCAAATAGAAAATAGAGCTCAACATGTTTAGCCTTCCTTAGGTTCTTGGATTTTTTTAAATACAGGATTAAAAAAAAGCAATGTAAAGAAAGCAAAACATGTTAATGAAGAAGCAAGATTCGTCTTCATGCTATTAGGATCTTAAAAGTTACTCTTCTCCTCATTAGGAAATCTTAGAATATATATTCTTAAACTGCTTTTTATTAAACCATATTGAAAGTAGTAAGTGTACAATCATTTGGTCTGATTTGACCTAAAGAAGCCTTATGAATTTGTGTTTTGTTCATTAATTGATGTTTGCCCTCTACCTTTCATAATAAAATACCATGCAATACTTAGGCCACCAAAGAGGTAACATATGATAATGGGCTTCCCAACTGCTGACAAATAGAATCTGTAACAACTAGGCTCTCTTCCCTTTAGTGATAAAGAAGCCTTTTTCTTTTAGTGTAAACCTATCTCCAAAAAAATTTTCAATCTAGGACTTCTTTTTTTCAGACATCTACTTTTGGCTGAATTGGCTTGGAAATTATTGGATAAGACAGAGACAGAATGACTGAAAAATACATAGTTTTTGGAAGACTCTGTCTGTGAAGGACCTTGGAAGAATAAAGAAAATCTGTCTCCTGCTGTTTAAGTCTCATGTGGCTTGAAAAAGAGGGAATCAGAGAAGAATATCAATGAAATACAGAATTGCCAAAAAATTCTTTCCCAGATCAAAATATTTCAAATACTGAACTCGATTCAGTTGAATACTGAAAAGTGGCTAACTGCCTCTGCCAGATCTTTTCTCTCATAACAATTATTTGTTTAGTCATGCCAAATTAAATTAGATTAAATGAAGCAGAGAACAAAAAAGAATGAAAATAACATTTCTACTTTAAATATATTTACTGCAAAATCACTGATGATTACCACCCTGAAAAAATCCTGATTTCTCCAGACACTACTCTCTCCCTTCCCTTTTCTTTCTTATCCTTCCATTTTGCCTAGCATTTTTGGCTAGTTTTGACTATTGTACTACCTAAATTAGGAATAACAATCACCTCCCAATATAAATAACCAAATAGTAACATACCCTCATGTTTCAAGGCACTCAAATATTCTTGTTTTATTTTAAGTGCCACTTCTTGTTTCCTTAATTCTTCTGGGTCTATAGAAACTACACTTACTTTCTTCTGTGGTCCTGCAGGAAAACAGACCTTTCAGACTTCACTGGTAAATTTGTGTATCAGTACACAGGCACTCATTAGCATATTATTTTGAAAAGAAAAATTACACTTTCCACCTTTCTTCATGTGACCATTTATGAGACTACAAAAGTGGGCTGTCAGTTGTCAAATGTGATTTCCATCTGCAAGTCATGCTAAGATTAACACTCCATAAAACACCCCAGCATAGACAACTGTATTAAAATTGGTTAAATAACATCCTAAAATGCATTTCTGAATGGAATATGATGACTGGGCAGATGGCCCTCTGTTTTGATCCTAGAATGGTCAGAATGTCCAGTTTGACCCTAATATCTACCAATTTACTGCAACCAGCACATAAATAAATATCTTTCAAATAACACTTCTCTCTTCTAGAGCAAATTCAAGTTTAACAAAGTGTACTGTAGTAAAAACGTTATGTTAGTAAATATCATTGCTTACCACCAAAGCAGTGAAAAGAACTGTGCTATTAAAAAAAAAAAATGACAGAAGAAAAAAAAAAATCTGTATTATTTCAGGCATTTCCAAACCATTCTGTTATCTGCATTTCCAGCCTGTTTTTACTTATGCATCTATGAACAGATATTGTAAAGGTATTATATCATGTTTTCAGAGATTTTGCAGCCATGTCATTCTGACTGTTACTCAAAAATGTCATGATATGTGTAATGGCTTTATCCTAGAAGAAGAAAAAATGAAGGCATTACAGAAAAAAAATAAAATTATGTCTGCATGATATATAAGGTCAACATAAAGCAAAAGGTCAAATTTAGAAGTGATTAAACTACATGTGTTAAGTTGTATCTATCAGTTAGTAGGCCACAGCTCTATCCTACAGAATTCTCGTGTTACAGGAACACTACAGTAACACTGTATTTGACATTAAATCAAAGTTGATGCTTCAGTTACAAATCATCAGTTGACACTTCCTCTTCGACCCAAAGGAATGCACGGCTGAGTTCCAGATGCAGTTCTGTCACTTTATGGGTTTTGATTTCAGGTAAGTAGTCTTGTACCAGGTCTGAACAAAAATTTAGTTCCAAGAAGCAATCCACAAACCTAGCCACTTAGCATGCAACAGGTGACAGCTGCTGATTTTTTATCATAAAACTGTTCTAGAAGTCTGAAAATCTGCTATTGTCTTGGCTGGATTCAATGTTAAACGAAGCCTCAGGCTCTCTGAGGCTCACAATTTGCTGAGTATTTCCAAGGCTATGGTTGCTCAACCTCCTGTGGGCAGAATCAACCAGAGAGAGCGGAGCACAGTGCAAATAAAATGTCTGTCAAGGAAAAAAAGTCACCTGCTTTATGCACAGAAACTCTAGTTACAGCTTCCTCACTTTGAAATGGAATACCCAAATTTCAGGCTACCCTTACACTGGAGGGCTTGGGCCCCTCCTTTGGTATGTAGAATGTCTTTACAAAAGGTAAAAGGTTTAGGCTGGTAGTCTTGCTTCCTGCTGAAGTTAGGACATTTCGTAGATTAAAAAAAAAGAAGGAAAAAGAAAAAAAAAAAAAGTGGAAGTTACACAAACCACTACCTGCACAAGGAATCAGTTAGGACAAAATCTATAAACAGCCCTGTATGCCACAATCCCTTCCAGCCTGTTTCTCTTTTTCAAATAAATGTTACATTTTCATCTGGTAGGACACGTTCTTGCCAGGCCTACATGCCAGATCTCCCTCAATAGAGTCTGCTCTTCTTTAGGACTACAGATGATACTAGATTCTATGTTCTTAATTTAAACCACATTGCAGTTACACATAAAAAGCATGGACACTGATTGATCCATGCTACTATATGGCTGCTAAATTAATCTTGGGGTATTAGATAATTTACCCATTCCACTCCAGTACTATTATTTTAATTGTTGAGGAACGCATTCAGTGCAGCTAGCTCAGTTTGCGAGCTGCAGGTTGAGCTCTGGGTGTGGGAGCCAGAGACAAGAGGCCATGAATTGGCACCAATCCTTTGCACAACAAAGAGCCCGGGGCCGTGTGGCCCAGCCAGGGGACCAGACGCTTGGAGACACCGCAGGAGACCATGACCCCAGACTGTCCTGCTCTTAGACTGTGAGGGTGTAAGAGCCCAGGGTTTCCTTTGTTCAGGGGCCCTCCTTGGAGGCACCAGCTCGAGCCGTTATCCTGTTGTTGGACCATGATTAAATAATGTTAAGGATCCAGACACCTGAGACTCTGCTATAGGAAACCTGGGATCGAGCCAGGAAGGAAACCTGGTCTGAATGTGTGAGCATAGGGTGTGTAGGGAATCAAGTGGGGACCCATCTGCACAGTGGAGCTGCCTGCTTTGAAGGGGCCTCAGCCCCAGCTCAGGTGGTGCAGAGTATGACTGCCAGAGTGGCTCCTGGATGGTCAGACCGAGAAGTTTCCCTAACATTCATACTTGNTACCCATTCCACTCCAGTACTATTATTTTAATTGTTGAGGAACGCATTCAGTGCAGCTAGCTCAGTTTGCGAGCTGCAGGTTGAGCTCTGGGTGTGGGAGCCAGAGACAAGAGGCCATGAATTGGCACCAATCCTTTGCACAACAAAGAGCCCGGGGCCGTGTGGCCCAGCCAGGGGACCAGACGCTTGGAGACACCGCAGGAGACCATGACCCCAGACTGTCCTGCTCTTAGACTGTGAGGGTGTAAGAGCCCAGGGTTTCCTTTGTTCAGGGGCCCTCCTTGGAGGCACCAGCTCGAGCCGTTATCCTGTTGTTGGACCATGATTAAATAATGTTAAGGATCCAGACACCTGAGACTCTGCTATAGGAAACCTGGGATCGAGCCAGGAAGGAAACCTGGTCTGAATGTGTGAGCATAGGGTGTGTAGGGAATCAAGTGGGGACCCATCTGCACAGTGGAGCTGCCTGCTTTGAAGGGGCCTCAGCCCCAGCTCAGGTGGTGCAGAGTATGACTGCCAGAGTGGCTCCTGGATGGTCAGACCGAGAAGTTTCCCTAACATTCATACTTGAAATATATTGACTTACAGCTGGCAAGTAGGCAGAATGTAACAGAATTTTATAAAGAAATTTTTATAAACTCATTCTAACTACTTCATTCCAACACAAAACATGGAGAAAAAAATACTATGTGCCATTTAGAATAATTATTCATATACATATAAAGACAACACATATGTTCAAATAAATGCAGTTGCCATTCAAAAACCTCTGCCCTCCTTTATCACTACCATATTTCATACTGACATGTCACATTTGAAATTTTAAAAGAGAAATTAAATCCAAATTAAATGTCTTGGCTTACTCATTTCTGTATTACTCACATATTTACATTTCAGTAATTTCAAGCACTGGTAAAACAAAGCCTGCTTTTTAAATACCTTTCTTTTTAGTAGGTGATTTGGCAGAAGGCTTCTTGGCATCTTTACCAGCAGCTTTGCCTGAGCGTTTCTGTGAAGCTTTCAGACCTTCTTTCAGCCTTTGCTGCTGATGTTCTTCTTCTTCCTCCATTTCTCTGTACTCTATTTCAGCTGTTACCTTGACACCAGAGTCACACACAGTACAGTACATAGTATCAACTCTGTGCAACTACTGTTTTGAATTGCCTATACTTGCTGAATGTACTTAATGAGAAGTAGACACATAAACAAAATAAAGAAGATATTTTAACTAATTGATTAAACTTCCATTATTTATAAAAAATACAATTCTACAGCAAAAATGCAAGACAGAGACAGAGTGGGTTTAATGCTTGTAGTCATTGCCTGTGCTTGAGGAAAATCTGAGAAATTTCTCTATTGAGAAATGAAAGAATCAACAGTATATGAAGCAAGCCTACAGTTACATGGTAGGGGTGCAGAAATTCATTTATTTTTAAATGATCAAAGAGAAAGGAAAAATCCAACCTAGAAACCAACCATTTGAAAAGCTCACCTAATTTACTTCTAGCTATACAGAAGAAGGAATTTAGCCATAGCTTTTCAAGCTGCGAAAGGTTTAAGCAAACACTGCATCACAGGATTAAACTTCTCCACCTTCTCCACTTCTACTGAGGGAGAAGAGGAAAGTTTATCATCGAAGAACTAGATAAATGGAGGCAACATTTAAAGTATTTCTCTCAGTACTGGAATAAAAGGGTCAGTTATAAATATGGAGATGCTGATAATACACAGATTCCAACAGTTTCTTCACAGAACTACAAACATTCACTGGAAACACTAGCTGTGGAGCAAGAGGAATGAAATTGAGATACACAGAGCAAAGATTATGTGTTTAGGTTGCCTACTGAATGGGAGGCTTTGAATGTATGATCCAGAAATATTTAAGTGAATAAAACATTCCTTACCATATTCGATACTGCTGTCACTGCTTTTTGCCATGTATAAATAAAAAGTCTTTCATCATTCCTGCATGTAGCCGCTCCATTTTCAGAATTTACATCCTTAAGACTCTCCTGCAGAGTTTCATTGTTTTCTGTCTCAGTATTATTTACTTCTGATGAAAGCACTTGCCAAGAAACTAGAGGAATCCTCAAAAAAAAAAATACAAGGAATAATTCGTGCATCCCCTTGTAGAAAGTGTTCATCACTACATAGAAGAACATGCTGAAAAAATAAGAATGCTATTTTCAACATTTGCAATAGCAAGAGAAAAGGAAGGAACTTTCCTTATGGCCAAAGGTGATGAAGTGTGTGTATGACAAGAAAACCGTCCAGTTAACTATAACAGCTAAGGAATAATAACAGATGGATAAAACTATGTCAAACAACTATGCATTTTGCTGATGAATTCCACATGGGTTAGAAGCAGAGTTTTGTTACTCAATTTCTAAATGCACTGCAAGTAATTTAAAAAGCAGGTGTTATTATTGACGGCACTTTTTATATTGTTAAGTCATCTGATGGTATCCCTTACTTTCTAATATGGCATTCAGTTTTGCGCATCTTTGTAGGTTGCTCTGATTTACATTTGTCATTACATAACCCATTTAATTATGTTAATTGGTGCAAATTTTAAACCTGCCAATGTTCCACAATAGTATTTTAACTTATTTATGTGAAGATTGTGCTGGAAACTATCAGAAACACAGAGGGATGTAGGAAACATTTCTATGGTAGATTTCCTCGTAAGGCAGCTTTTATAACATTTCACACTTCAGAGATGCATTAGTGAAAGTGATACATTTGAATTAGTAAAAAATCAGGGGTACATGTAACCTATAAGGTGATTTAAGATTCATCATTTGAATATAATACCCAGCTAAAAATTCTTATTTCCCCATCCTTTTGAAATATACACACATATATTTCCACATACACCCACAAAGCTATCAGTGCATTGTATTTGTTCATATTTGTATAACATAGTAATGCAGTCCTACCTTCTTGATTTGTTTTCTTCCTTCTGCTCTCCATCTTCCTTCTGCTCTCCATCTGCCTTCTGCTCTCCATCTGCCTTCTGCTCTACATCAATAACATCTAACAATGGGATTCTAGTAAAATCTTGACTGTCTTCTGTTGGGATTTTTCCTTCCATTCCCCTATAGTAGTCCTGAAGAAGTCTCTTTGTATCTTGGAAACGATCCACTTCAGCCTCAAGAAGAAAAGACAGAAGTATTGTAATTCAAAATAGGACAGAACAAACTTTTGTTACTTTTTGAAATACATGTTAGCACAAGCAGTTCTAAATCCTAAGAATCTGAAGGAAACCAGGAAGCATAACCATTTATAGTGTACTCAATCCATACTTCTACTTGTATCTGTAATGTATTCACACAGTCATTTCTAAGGAGTAATAAGACTCTTAATTGTTAAAATAGGAAAAATAGGAAAAATGCTTACAACAAATAATCACAGATTCACAGAATATGCTGAGTTGGAAGAGATGCACAAAGATCATCAAGTCCAACTCAGCTCTTCACAGGACCATCCCAAGAGTCACATTGTGTGCCTAATGTTCAATGTATTAAGTTTAATTACAATATATTTTGATGTATATATATTTCTATAGTAGCAAGTATACTAGTGCCAACACATTTTATGGATCTTCTTTTTCAAAGGAAATAACATCCCTAATACCCTAAAATAGAGTTATGTTGATATGAGAAAATTTTAAGTCATACAGTTTTTCTGGACTGAAGACAACAACAGACTTTACACACCTAAGTGTCTTGAAGATCTTTTTATGTGAATGCTCTCAGAAGAAATCAAGTAAGATTCATGAAACATCTAACACCTGTCATGTTTTGATTTATTGATATAGTATGGTGTTAGTCTCTAACTGACAAAACAGTACTAAATATTCATGGGAAAATGCACAAAACCACATTCACAAAACAAAGGATAAAACCTTTGTGGTGTAAACCAGCACTTATCCATAAGTTAAGGAGGAAATATCTTCTAGTATAACTGTGTGTACAGAGAAAGAGGGAATGAAATCTGATAAAGAGCATTCATACAAATCTGCGTGTTTACACAGTTACAGAGCCACCTGGGGAATATATGTAACTTTCAACAGAAAAACCCACAGATAGAGAGCTGAATTCTAAAGAGCCTATTTTTGGCTGTTTGTAAAAAAAAAAAAATTAAAAAAATAAAAAAAATTTAGCTCTGCAGCTTTAAGATTAATAATTCATTTATTTTGGGGAAGACATACTAAGTAAAAAGACCTGTAACGTTTTCCTTTAAATTTTCCTTTATGAAAGTAAAAGCTTATATATGGTTCATATATGTGTTTGTAATTTTAAACAGTTATTCTGCAAACCCACGCAAGATTAAATTAGGTTCATAGTGAATCTCCGCTGGACTGCATAGTGTGTGTCCATGAAATTCTGTTAGAATTAGGATTGCAAAGTTATACATGATTTTAAAAGGAAAATAATAAAATGTTTAAGCTCTGTAACATTTTGTCTCCTTTATGCATATAATTCAGATTTTTTAAAATACTCAGGTCTATAAATATCCTAATTACAGGATGAATGTGGTTCAGATAGTCAGCAGTTATTTGATATTTCAACCTCTCTCTTTAGTCAGTGGCCTTAAGTATTTCTTTAGGGCACTATTTAGACTCTTTGAAAATGAAGTTATCAATTTTCCTACTGCAGCAACAGACTATTTCACAAACTACACTTAAATTACCACAACAGTCATACAAAATAAGACAGTGGTTCCCTTGTTTATTAAACATATAAAAATAACACAGAGAATTAAAGGCAGGAAGCACATCCTAAACTGCTTAGGCCTGCTTTTTTCAGCTAAATCATCATCACAAGGCATGTGTTTTAAAATATTGTTTACATTGTCTTCTTTAAAGTTGCCAAAACTTTCACAGAATGGTCACTTCAGTTTACAGAAAAGCCTGTCTAGTCTAGTCTCGCCTAGTCTATTCCAGTGCAGTTCCAAACCAAATTTATGCATCTAGAACAGCAGTAACAGGGAAATCTCACTTTATGCAGAAACTGAATGGTCTCTTGAACTGAAAGCTGGGTCATATTTGAAAGGGTTTTCTCAAGAGCAACAAGTGATATCTCAATCTCAAAAACACACTCTGTTTTTTAGGGTTTGTTTTCAAGCCATGTTGGTGAAGTTACAACTGAAATAATTTCGAAATACAGGAAATATTGTAACATCAAGTGGGTCTACAACAGTGGTGAATTATGTAATTCACAAATTAAAAGGAGATGTCAGTATGATTACAGAAGGATAAACAGCTGTAACATTTCTGTTACAAAACTCAGATGAGTCACTGAAGTGATAAAATTGCAAAAAGTAGCACTATACAATAGAGATTGAAAGTTTTGGGAGGTTGGACAACAACAATGGTGTTTTTCTGAACCTTTTCTGCCTGCCACAGTTAAATGTATGGAATATCACGTACTTTTTGTGTCTCAAGGTTCTAGATAAATTCAGAAGAGACATGAAGATTTGCTTAACTAGTTCTCAATCCCTCATACATTTGGAGCCAACCATATAAAATTTCTCTCAGGCTTACTCTTCTCCAAATCTAATTGATTGCCCCTTTCCATTGCAGGCTCTGTAGTGGCCCATACCTGCATAAGTGAAAAGAAGTGGTTCATTGCAATGCCCCTGTGATCTGGTAACCAGTCTGCATTCATTATATCAATACGTTCCTGCTCTGCTTCTTCCCTTCTGCTGTCACAGATATCCCAGAGAAGATCTCTCAGGTCCTAAAAAACAAAATCAAATATGATAAATAACTATTAAGAAAACTTAAATACTTCTTTTTTTCCCTCCGTGTATGGGGCATCTTTTCATTTGAGACTTTTACTTTACTGCTATAAATATCAAAGCCTGGTCAAATCACATGTGTACAGAAAGCTGACACAAAGTGGCTTTACAAATATGCCAGATAGAATACAAAGATATGATTTCAGTGTGCATGCTGCCTTGCTCTCCTTAGGCAGAGATGATCTATTTAAGCTAGACAAACATGAGACTATGAATAGCTAAGCTCCCAACAGCATCCACAACTCTCCACTTGAACGGTTTGTTAACTAATACACTAAGAATAATACTCAAAAGGAATGTGCAATATGAAAAATTCAGAGAAAATTATGTCAGGTTTCAAGTGGTTTTTTTCAATTTGGATAGCCTCCATGACATTTATCTCTAACATTCTTTTAATTAAGGGCTCTTCAACTAATGTCTACGTCTAATAGCAGCACTACGTGGCTCATTGAGAGTAATGAAGACCTACTAAGCATACAACATGCATGCAAACCCTTTGTTCGCTTATTTCCATCTCTGCATGAAAAGAATGTGACAGGCCACTTTGTAGTAGGAGGCCATAGGAAGAGAAGAGTGCTGTTAAATGCAGTGTTAAGGTAGGACAAGATGATCTGTCTCTTGGGCTCCAAGAAGTTCTGCCTCACCTGACCTGTTCTGGGATAAAAAGTGTTCCAGACTACTAGCCCTGCCCTCAGGAGCTTAGACTTCCATTGAGGTGATTCCATATTCACCAGGTCTTGGTCTCAGCCTATTATGTCAGATCCTGTTTCTTTCCACCTATCCAAATACTTCAGAAAATCCATTCATCCTCTGTTGGACAAAAGCCACACATAAGCTGACAAATAGGAAGTCTAAATACATCAGTGATGGCTAGAAGGTACCCAAGGTGCAGGCAATCAGATTTTCATGGCTGTCCACATTGTAGAATATTCACCTAAGGATATGCTGCTGAATAAAAGATATATAAACATACAACTTATCTGTTGGCAGTGGTGGGATCTTGACTGGCTGCCAGCTGTCCACCAAACTGCTCTATCAGTCCTCCTCACAGGAAAGGGGAAGAAAATACAACAGAAAAGTTCATGTGTCAAGATGATGGCGAGGAGATCACTCACTTCTTACAATCATGTGCAAAGCAGACTTGATTTGGGAAAATTAATTTAATGCCAATTAATAACAGAGCAGAGTAATGAGAAATAACACAAAACTAAACCCATCTTTCCCCAACCCATTCTTCTTCCCAGGCTCAACTTCACTGCTGACTCTTCTGTCTCCTACCTCCTGCCTGGCACAGGGCAAATGAGACATGGGTGGTTGCAGTGAGTTCATTATACACGTATCTGCCACTCCTTCACCCTTGAATTCTTTCCCTGCTCCGCAGTGAAGTTCCTTCCACAGAATACAGTCTTTCCTTGGTGTCTCCAGAGTGGGTCCTTCCCACAGGCTTCATTAACTCAACAGCGCTCCAGTGTGGGTCCTCCCTACGTGAGCAGCCCTTCAGGATTGTACTGTTCCAGCATGCAGACTCCATGAGCCACAGGTTCTGCCAGAACACCTGCTCCTGCCTGGGCTCCTTTCTATGGGCTGCAGCTCCTGCCAGGAGCCTGCTCTGGTGTGGTCTCTCCACAGGCTGTTGCTCCCTTCAGTGCACATCTGCCCAATACAGCATGGGTGGACTGTAGGGTGGCTATCTGCTTCCTTGTCATCCTCCATGGGCTCCAGCGTAACAACCTGCACTGCGCCATGGTATTCTCTACAGGCTGCAGGAGAATCTATCCTCTGGTGTCTGGAACACCTCCTCTTCCTCCTTCTTCAGTGACCTTGGTGACTACAGAACCATTTCTCGTGTGTTCTCACTCCTCTCACAGCTGGCATCCCTTCTCACAGAAGCCACCTCTTTAGACCCTTTGCTACAAAAAACTTTCTACTTAAAAACACACCACTCAGCATAAACAGATGTTTTGTACAAACTGATGTACAGCACTTTCCAGTACCTTCCTGAGACACATACCAGGAAGTTGGGAAGAGCCACAGCTGGGATAGCTGACCTCACCTGACCAAAGGGACATTCCATACCATATGGCACCATGCTCAATATATAACGCAGAAGGGGAAGAAGGAAGAAGGAGGGACGTTTGGAGTGATGGCATTTTTCTTCCCATGTGACATTTGTGCCTGATGGAACCTGGCTTTCCCAGGAATACCTGAATACCTGCCCATGGACTGGAGTGGTGAATGAATTCCTCATTTTGCTTTCCTTGTGTGCATGATCTTTGCGTTACCTGCTAAACTGTTCTTATCTCAGCCCACAAGTTTTCCAGCTTTTATGATTCTCTCCCCAGTCCCACTGGTGGCAGATGGAGCAAGTGGCTGCATGGGGCTTAGATGCTGGCTGGGGTTAAACCACAACAGCATGCCAAACAAAGTCTTGGCTGCCCTTTGGAATTTAGGCCTTTAAGGAAGTTCTCATACATCACAAAATGTTTGAGGTTTTCTTTATATTTTCCAGTTGGTATCAGAGAAATTTTGTTTTCAGGTTTTACAGCTGGCACTTGCCAGTGCAGACAGTGTTTTAGAAAGGGTTCAGGTGAGCTGACAGAGTTGAGCAGTCCGGAAGTTTGAGGAAAAACATTACAAAGACTATCACTGTTGTCAATTCCTCTTCTATTCTAGCATCAAGGAAGGATGGCTGACAGCATTCTTACATTCAGGGAGCTACAATGGGCATGGCTTGGAGGAGGTATCATGTTCACATTCACTCAAAGGCTTGCGATCCACAAGGAATAGAATGGGTCATTCAAAAAAAGAAATTCTGAAAGTCATATATTCATTCCAAACTGCTTAGACTTATTGCAGTATCTGAGTCTCACTGCCTCATACATATCACCTCCTTTTAACAGAATTTGAATTGAATAATGTCAAACATCGATTTCTGTTATGAGCAAAAGTCCAAATATTTTAATTTTATCTTTCTAAGATATGGGATAGAGTGATTCCAGTCTTTTTATAATTCCATTTAGCAGAAATTAGGAATATGGATGACGATTTTTAAGTCCACTAATTCATTCTATTGAAATAATTCTACAGAAAAGGAGGTCCCATGTTTTTACTATAGCAGTGAATTAGTCCATGATTCCATGAATGTTCCCTTTGACTAACAATGTTGTCAGTATTCCTTTCCCCCTTTTTTGGGGAGCATTTCCTGATACCACTCAACTAAAAATGTCTGTTCTGAAACAGAAATCTGATAAATTCAAAGACAGCTCTACCTTTGGCTTGTGTTAAATCTGGCTTTGAACTTGTCAGGATCCTAACTGTTACAGATTTTTGTGAAGAAGAACACTCAGAACATGTATGACCTAACAAAGGTCTACCTGAATCAAAACATTTCAAAGACATTCTCTGTACTTTGCATGAACCAGTTTTAAAAACATATATTACCATATACAACTTATTGAAAAACTAAAATACTGCCTAAGATTTGTTAGATTCTGATAAAAAGGTCCAAACTTGTAAAATCTCTGAAAACTATAAAATGTAAAGAAAAAGAGAGCACTGTACCAGAATACCACAGTGTAACCTAAAAACTGAAGCAAGGCGTAAGAGAACTATGGCCAAACAACAAAGAAATAATTGTGAAGAACACTTTATGCACAAGAGGAAATTAAAGCGTTTAAGAGGAGTGGTAAAGAAGAAAAAAGAAATAAATACTATCACTCATATCAACTTTGGATACAATGACTAATAGTCTAGAATATATTGTAACTTCTGCCATTTACTTACAGTAACTCTTTGGTGTAGTTCAGCTTTTGTTTCCTCATCATCTCGCAGGTCATCAGAAATAGAATTAAAATCTGTTTGCCACTGAGATACAAACTCTTGTTTAAGATCTGGACGCATCAAATAATCTTGGAAATTTTTTCTGTAAATTATGGTAAAAATAATTTTGGTGTTAAAAGACATATAGAATGCCGTATGAAAAATAAAATATACTAATATTCATGTAAGAAACTACTATTTCTACTCACTTAATATCTGCTATGTAATGAATCCTTGTGTGCTGTTCATCCCTTAGGCATCTAAGTACACTTTTGATGCTATTTATATATGCATTTTCTATCATTTCCCAGCGAGGTACTAAAAAATCAATTATCTCCTGTGAATTTTTTAAAAACATCAAAATTAAATGATATATTTCTTGGTAACTCATTTATCTATAGCATTACTAAAGACATGAAAAAATTATTGCATAAAATCATATTATTAATTTTTTTTCACTATATATTTCTTTTGATTTACAGTTGATTGTAGAGATTGTACCAATATATAGTTTTATCCTGTGCATTTCTTTGGAAAAAAAAAAAGCTGCAGGCCCCAAAAAGAATGGGAAGTTCCATAAGAATACTCCAATACCTATGGTTTTGGATATGCTCATAAATGAATAAATATGCTCATATTATAAGTGATGATACTGAGCACTGAAACATGAAAACTTGGTAATTCCTGTTTGAGCTTGTAAAAATCTAAGATGACTGTCCATTGTTCTTAAAGTGATGCTTCACTGACTGACTTTCACAAAATGTAAATAAAATCCATGGCCAGAGGAAATCCAGCACATGCAGTCATGAAGGAAAAACTGGTAAACATTAGGAAAGGAATTAGAGAACAAAATTCCAAGTTTCACTGTCCACCTTTAAAATCTATATTCAAAACATGCACACAGTCCCATCTTCTCATCTCCAAAAATCTACTGTAACAGATTATAACTGGATTGGAGAAGAAAAGCAACATTGAGCAAAATGAACATGTAAGGAATGCCTGTCACATCTTATACCTTCAAAGGGTTATTATAGAATTAGTATTCATTGTATCTCACAATATATGAATTAGGATCATCAAACCCAAGCAAAGAACATGGTTTAAAGAGAGAGAAATATTTTTTTTTTCCATATTAACATAATTATACAGCCCATGTCATCAAGAACAAAATTAAATTGCCTCAAAAAAGCAACTTAAAGATATAATCAAGGAAGAAAAGTCTATTGAGAGCTACTAAACAGAAAATGCAGATATAATGACATTTCAGGAAACCCCTGAATTTCAGATCACTGGAATCTAGGAAGATGTCTTTGTGGAAAACATGCAAGGAAAAAATACCTTGGGAGAAAGATTAGTGCACACACTCCTGTATGCACTATTCTTACTCTTTGTATGAGATTCACAACAGACCCTTGTCAGAGACAGAAAACTGATCTAGTAAGTCTGTATTGGTATATCATAACAGAAAATGAATTATTATTTTGGCATCCATGTTCTTCATCATAACTGTAAAGAACTTAGAAAAAAATCAAATTTTTAAAGTATGTTTACTTATGTATTTCAGTAGGAATACATATATTTTGATATTTATCACACAGTACTAGCATAACTTTCATTGAAAAATATTGAACAACATGCAATGATACAAAAAGTTTAGGTAGAACATTCATAGAATACTAAGAAAAACATATATATTCATATTTAAGACTTTTAATCACGAATTAATGTACCTGGGGAAGTGGTTCATCTACATAAATCCATTCATCTGATCCTGGTTCTATTGGTGGTGGTGGTGGTGGTGTCTCAGGAGATGGAGGAGGCGGATCTTGATCTGTAATTGGTAAAATCTTTTCTTCTACTGGTGCTGGTGCTACTTCTTGATCAGACCCTTGATATGAATGTACAATCAGTATCTTCAAATGTATTTTAAGTATCAATAAACAGAGATGTCTATGTTACTGACAAGTTCAAAATGATGGAACAGATTCACTGTTTCAGTACTTAGGTGTTGTTCATCAAAAAAATATACTAATGAAATCAGCAATGCTCAAAGAGGACTGGGTCAGAGAACATCCAAAAAAACCTTAATATGCACAAGTCCATGGGATCCTGATGGAATGCATCTACAAGTTCTGAGTGAGCTGGCAGAAACCACAGCCAGGCCACCCATGATGATGTTTGAAAGGTCATGGAAATCAGGAGAGGTGCCTGAACAGTGGAAGAAAGGAAGTGGCACCTTGGTCTTCAAAAAGGGCAAGAAGGAGGACACAGAGAAATTGCGGCTCCAAAGGTGATGGAGGCCATCTGGAGGCCATCTCTACCCCCATGGAAGACAAGAAGGTGATCAGGAGTACTCAGCCTAGATTCACCAAATATAAGTCATGCTTGACCAACCTGAATGCCTGTTTTGCTTTTATGAACCTAATAGTGAAGGATAGCTTGGAAGCTATAAAAATGAAATTAAACATTATTAATTGACCACAGAGATTATTTCTCCATAGGGAGTAAATAGCCCTTAACAGAACTTCTGTAAGATAGCTGGATTCTAACCGGAAAATCTCTGCTCCATCTGCACCAACTCCAGCAGGGCTATTAATTATACCAAGCACATAAAAAAAAAAAAATCAATTTTACCTAGGTAGTTTTTTGAAAACATTCCATCCAATTTTCTGTCAACTGTGGTATTTCCAAGAATTTTTCATGAACTGGAAACCTTATGTAGAAGTAATGGGATAAGCTTTTACTGAAAAGAGTACTTTTCAAGTTAGTATTTTTTTTCTTTTGGTGGTAGAAGACGTAACAAGACTTTCTCATAATAGTAATGAAAAATACCTCTGGTTATTCACAGGTCTAGTAATACTGTTCTACTTGATTCATTTGTTCCCCTGGATGCTTCATCTTTTTTGGTTTTGTTTTTGTTTTGTTGGTTTTTGTAATTACTTTAAATTATTCTTTCCTTCTGCTTCATTAAGAGGAGAAATGGAATTTTTAAACCAGGAAGAAAGAACAGAACTTAATGCTTTAATTTTTATGTGAAATTGATCCATATCCTCTGAAAAGGTAAAAACACAACAGAAAAGAGTGTTCTGGTGCAATTATCACTAAATGACACATCCCCAGAGTCTTCCAGGGGCAGCAAAAATGCAGGTTGCCATTTAGTTCTATATAGTAATTATTAATTATAAAGAAGAAAGTATTCCATTTCTAGAAAGTAAGAACATGAAAACTTACTTATATTCTGCTTTTTCGCAATTTCTTCCATTATAATTTCCTTCACTGTTTCACAGACATGACTTTCTTCTGTCTCTGCACTTACGCTCACTAGAGTATTTTGACAGACTGAAAACCATCTCTCTAATTTTGGCCACGTTTCTAGAAAGCCGGAAATTCTATGAAAATCATATTAATGTATGAAATTAAAATCTAAGTAATGGAAAATCAAAAATTTTCTAAAATTAGTAAACAAAAGAAAAAGTAGGCAGTCTAGTTTCATAATAAAACAACTCTATGCACAACAAATACTTCATTTTAAACATAGGAAAATTTTCCAAATACTTCCGTTAACTAGTCTTACCTATTTCCTACTTCTTGTCGCAAGCTAAACCTACTTTCCTATATCACAACTAAACCAATAATAATAAATAATAGGCTGAAATAGTTAATATTATCAAATATTTAGAAACAAGACTGTTCTTGATTTTGCCCTTTGTGTAAACTTAATCATCTAGTGATTTAATTGAAATTAGAAAATTAAGTGCTTTTTATAAATGCAGAAATGAAAAATAGCATCTTAGAAAATCTGCAACTCAAATTAAGTACATCTCACTCACGGGCAGTTACATCATGTATGACATACCTCAGATATATGGGTACACATAGATACATATATATTATACAAACACATATACATATAGGTCATGCAATATATACCTAAAATCTAAATTCTACTTCTAAGAATACCCTGGAAAATCAAAACACATGAATTCCAACTTTCTAGGATTATTTAAATTGTGCAAACAATGAAAATATGCTTTAAGCTCCACATTAGAGAAACGCCTACATAAATTTTTAACATTCAGCACATCAGTATTGTGATGGATTACATATGAGATTCAGAGTGGTTACGTGCCTAAATATCTGTCTGGAGCAAATTTTTTGTACTTTGTATAACCTACCTATGTAGGACCTGGTCCTTATCTAAGCAAGTCATCTCTTCTAGGATTTCAACAACTGAATTCTCATTTCTCTTCTCCTGTTCAGTTTGAGAAGCCTTTGATTTATCCACTGTGTGGAAAACAGCACATATGAGCATATTTTGAAAAAGGCAATTATTCAGGTTATTTGCCCAAAGTAACATAATTATAAGAAAAGATTCAGTGTTCCTTGAGCTTATATTTTTTCATTTAAAAATTGGATACCAAACTTCCTAAAAGAAAGGTCAGAGAACATCATGGAAATATAAAATTAAGCTGCAAAACACCTAAAGACACTGTCTTCCCTCTTCCTAATGGATGCTTTGCAGTCATAGAAATCTCCAGTTGAAGAGATGGAGCATTCCTCTGGGCAGATTATTTCAGCCTTATCTACTCTACTAGTTAAAGGTATTTTCCCAGTCTCATCTGAATCTTTCTTGAAGTAGCTACTTCTTTTCATAATGAATAGATACCCTACTGCATCAAAAGACAAGGTATTGTCTGAGTCTTCTCTAAATTTTAAGAACCTTTTAATTCATCAGCAATAAGCCATTTTTTTAAGAATTCTAATTGTTTTATTGCCTTTTTTTTGACTCCTTCTATCACCACATTACCCTATATGATATAAATTCTGTTCGAATTTCTGAGATTACATAATGTATTATCATATGTTCCAAGTGTTTTGGCAACACAAGGTCTTAAAATTATCAAGATTTTAAAGTACCTATATATTTATCTTCACCACATTGTTAGTTAAAGCTCTGAAGATTTTGTCTCATCATCACTCCTACGTCTACCTAAAAGCTAAATGTAAAGTGCTTTAATTTAAGCAATATGCCATTTATGTGCTGCAGCAAAAACAATGAAGAAGAATCTCCTTATAATTTTGAATAATGCGGGACATATTCATTAAAAACCTTATGTTTTGCCAAGGTCTGTTAGGGCAATTTAAAATGTATAGTCTAAAAGTGAAACAGCCCTCAAGAAGCCTTTGATGCATTTGCCTTGGTTAGCCAAAAATGACAATTTCTAAACATTCAGTGACTAACTGAAGACAAGACAAAGGTATTAATCAACAGGGAATTAATTTTGGCACTCAGGGAATGAATATTGGCACATGCCTCTTTGTGATTTCCTTCATCCTTTCCTTTCCAAATGTGTCTCCTGAAGAAAAATACTATTTACGTACAATTATATATATTGGGGGATATTTATGCATCTGTTGTAACTTGTGTTTTCTTCCAGATGCTGTTTCATGTGATATCTAACATCAGCCACTGTGCTATCTCAGCTCCCACGAGAGCTCAGTACAAATTCAAAAAAGCATACACACATGCACTTGCACACTTCTGATCTACCTTTGACTGAAACAAACAGAAGTATTTGGAAGAATCTGGAAGTATTTAAAGTACAATGAATGAAAGCGATACTGTGAGATGCAGAGAAATTGTGCAGTAATGTTATTTTGCATTAATAACTACAGTTACAGATATCTGCTTGTCATTTTACTTTCTTAATAGTAGTTGGAAACTTACACTTCAGGATAGCTGCACGTTTCAGTACCACAGGGTCTGAAATATCCAATAATACAGAAACATCAAATGCAGGTGAGGTAACAGGAGGCTTTTTAGGGGCTCTGGGATCTATAGCAAGTGAGAGCTTTTCAGAAATTACATCTTTTGCTTCTGGATCAACCCCTGTATAGGCTTTGTCAAAGAGCTTTGCCTGATTAATTGTCATTGGAAACCCTTCCACAATCCACCCCTTCTCTGGTGGTATTTGGCTAAAAGTAAATGAAGAACCAGAATTATACAGTGAATTGATAGCATAATAATAAAACCTAAAAAAAGAGCTTGCTCTAGCAGTTTTTCATTCTTAGTTCAGCATATTAAATATCCTAATGAATACAGAATATGACAGACACCATTAAACTGTAAAGCAGTGGATTTTAAATCAGCAAAAACAACATCAAGTCTAACAAAAAGTTGAAAAAATCAGAAATAAAACTATTTTTGCTGTCTTGATACAGAGTTTTCAAAAAAGCTCTCTGTAGGGGGCCTTCTCAGAGGTATAATTTCACTGTTTTCTCAACTAACTTTTGTATTGAGGCAACAAACAGGTAAATCTGTTCTGGAACTCTGAAATACGCTAATGGAAGTAATAAAACTTAAATTATATTCATGTGGCAACTTAAGTCCTAAATGCATATCACAGTAGTTGAGACAATTTTCTGTCAAACAAGAGTAGACAAAACCAAGTATCTACACAATTTCATACTTAATGGCTTCCAACAGGATGTCAATTAGTACTTCATCAGGAATACTTTTTCCTTTCTTCAACCATTTCTGCGATGCAGCACCAAGCTGGGCACGGACAGATAGCTGTGGAAGAGTGCAATGTATGCTCAGAATATCCATAACAATAACTCTTAAAAAGAGCATGATTCGACGTTTTATATGATATACTATTTATTTGTTGGTTTGTTTTTTTTTGTTATTTATATTTAATAGTTGGTTTGTTTCTGTTAAGGAGAATAGTTCTACCTGTAAAAAATGCCTCATTTAATTGAAATCTTCAACTGATTTTCATCACTACACTCATAAAAATGCCAAAAGAAACATGGTAGAGAAACATAGGATATGAAGGCCAAGAAATAAAAAATAAGTGTCCTGGTTCTAAGCTTACTTTGATTTTCACTTCCATAAATCCACTGACAATATCCTACAGTAGCATATAAATTCATTAGTTCTACCGGGATTCTTTTATACCTTAGCTTTTGAAATACTTTTCAATGAGCAATAAAGTCTAAGAAATTACTGTAGAATTACGTATTTTTAATATAAAGGAAAAAACCCTTGTCACTGGATGAATTATCTGCTTGACAACACCAGGATCAAGAATACAGTTTTGTTAACTCAGAAATGACACAGAAAATACCATATCTTATCTGAGATTGAACAAAAAAATATAGAACTTTAACAATATGTATAACTAACCAACATACAGAGGAATAGATTTTCATAATAAATTCTTTTCATATTTCACAAATAAAATGCTTGCAGTGGGGTTAATAATTTAGAATGATGAAAAGGTGTCACCATTTAATTAATTTAACCATTTTAACTAATGCCTCTTTGTAAAGTAGAAACTAAAATTGGATAGACCATCTTGACTGTTATATTACACAAAAAACAAGACTGTCAATTCGAGCTGACTCTTGAAGTCTTACATGTCTAAACTTAATTCTAAGTTTGAAATTGAGTAAAAAAATTGAAACATGCTTTCTTCCTTACATATTTCATTCTCATCTACCTGTTGGAGCCAAAACCAAAAGTAAGAAAAATACTTACCTCATTTTGCTCCCCGGAACTCTCTGCTTCATGTGGAATCATATCATGTTCGCTTTTCATTTCATTTTTAAGAAAAGAGTGGATGGCCTCCTGAACCAGAGTATCAACAGATAGTACCTGGATATTGCAAACTAATACACAAAAAATTAGATAACTTTACAATTTCAGTTGCATCCACACACAGAGCAACTATTACAGGCAGTTAATTTAATTATATAAATTGTTTCCATTCTTTCTTCTCTGTAACCATTGCACAGTGTGTATCTACAATCATTAGCTATCTTGCTAGTTTCTTCTAAAACACGTATCTCCAAAGAAGCTTACTAAAAGCATTTTCAAATTCTCAGTGCAGAAGTAATACTATATTAACATTTATTTCAGGGTTGGGTGTTTCTAATCTTATGTTGGAAGATAATGAAGGAATGACATGCAACCAACCCATGCAAAATACAGATGCATGTGAGGTTCAAGAACTAGTAACACAAAGATTTGCCCAAACGTTGTAAGAGTGAGGTATTATTGCAAATAAAAAATTTAAGGAATGTCAGGCAAAAAAACCAAACAACCTCTACCTTTTTCAATAAACTTTGCACAGGTAGTTTTTCCACTAAAAATTTTTCCCAAAATACATCCCTTGATAGGATATGAAGTAAATGCTCGTGGTGAAGATATGGGTTGTGGAGGATAGAATATCTCCATCAGTCTACGAAGCACATGACCCAATATGTTATTATTAAGAGGAGGTTTGTTTTCACTGTTCTCTTCAGTTGGGCTCCATTCCCCTGTCATACTCTGTATAAATGACAAATTAGCAAATCATGTCTCAGTATGCCTTGTCTTTCATCCTTCTAGATATATGTATTTATATACAAACACAATACATAAAATAACCACATTTGAACAGTATTAAATAATAACATATTTTTTAGAATAGACCCTTGTTGAAAGGTTTAATTATATAATAATCATTAAACATTTATTGATATTCACTAATAACTAGTAAGAGACAAGTATTCATATAAACACTTGCATCAATTCTGTGATGTTTTGTCTCTGGCTGGACATCAGGTGCCCACCAAAGCCACTCTGTCACTGCCCTCATCAGCAGGACAAATGAGAGTAAATAAAAAGTTCATGAGTCAAGATAAGGACAGGGAGACATCACTCACCAATTACTGTCATGGGCAAAATGGACTCAGCTGGGTGAAATTAGTTAAATTTATTATGTATCAAAATCAGAGCAGGATAGCAAGAACTAAAATAAATCCTAAAAACACCTTCCTCTCACCCTTCCCTCCTTCCCAGGCTCAAGTTTATTCCCAATTCTCTACCTCCTCCTGCCTAGCAGAACTGGGGAACAGGGAATGTGGGTTATGGTCAGTTCACCACATATCTGCTGCTCCTTTCTCCTCAGGGAGAGTTCTTCCCCTGCTCCAGCATGGAGTTCTTACCATGGGAGCCAGTCCTTCACGAACATCTCCAGCATTTCTTCTCATGGGCTACAGTTCATGAACTGCTCTAGTGTGGGTCCCTTCCTTGGGGTGCAGTTCTTCAGGAACAGACTCACCAGGACGGAACCCTTTCATGGGGCACAGTGTTTCAAGAGGCTGCCCCAGGACGGGTCCCCCATGGGGTCATAAGTCCTGCCAGCAAACCTGCTGCAGCATAGTCTCCTCTCTCTACAGACCACAGGTCCTGCCAGGAGCCTGCTCCAGCATGGGCTTCCCATGGGGTCACAGTCTTCTTTCGGGCATTCATCTGCTCCAGTGCAGGGCCTTCCAGGGGCTGCACATGGATCTCTGCACCGCCATGGACCTTCATGGGCTACAGGGGAGTCTCAGCTCCAGACCTGGAGAACCTACTCCCTTTCTCCCCTGACCTTGTTGTCTGCAAAGCTGTTGCTCTCACATGTTCTC
>VWZF01000899.1:0-132606 GCA_013396755.1 Sclerurus mexicanus
CAAGGCGGTGTCCATGGAGAAGTACAGCAAAATCTAATAACATGGAAAAGCTCTAGATTATCCAGCATTCCTCCTCTTCTGAATGGCAACAATAACAACAGGCTGCCTTTATCTTGTTTCATCCGCTTTCTTCTTCCCTTGCCTTCTAAACACCCAGAGTGCTTTTCACTATATTCTTAATAGGATTTTAATGATCATTAACTTAATATGCCTCAATCTCTAACAAACCAAATGTAGTATGTGGCATATTTTGCCTGACAATTTTCTCACTTCTTTCCCTTATTCTGGGTACAGATGAGGTTTCCAGGGCTAGAGCATCTAAAAGGGTCCTAAGTCCTGGTGTGCTATGTATTTGTTGACAGAACATGACATTAATACCACCTTACATTGTCTTTCCTGCTGTGAAAAATGACCTGTATTGCTGTGGATGTAAGGGTGGAAAAACCAGTCCTAATGTTGTCTCTTTCAAACAGAGATCTTGGATGTGTATAGAATCAACCAAGTCTTGTCACCTTCCATGTAAACACTATTTTTCATGTGGCAGTATTCTTGAGCATCGCTTTTTGGCCCATATGAGTAGGCAAGACACTTTCCTGCCCTAGCAGACCTCAGAGAGCAGCAGCTGCTGCAATTTCACAAAATTAATGAGTGGCTGTGAACTACTAGTAAAAGTGATGCAATGGTTTTCCATAACATCATTTTAGAAGCAATGACTTTACCCACTCTTTCTTTTCCTATCCAAATATTTGTCTTCTCAAGGCAACAGCCAAGAGTTTGTCTTGTCTTGTCTGGCAGTATGATGAAATAAACTTTTCCAGTGTGTTTCATCTGGATTTGGTGGTTTTATGCCTGGAGTTCAACACTCATTCATTTTAAGCACCATGATTAACACAGAGAGTGAGGTCCTGAACTCATGAAAGTCAGTAGAAGTTTTCACACTGGTAGGATTTTACTCATTTTTATGTAGTCAAAATATGCTTAAAGCTTTATTGCTGTAATGCCTCTGAAAGTGCTGAGCACAGTCACATGACATAAGTGTATTTCAAGGAATCACTAAAACTGATGTTTTTAGTTCCTGTACTACCACCTAAGTTGAGCTATTTTTCTTTGTACTTAGGACTTGCTCTTGGTTTTTTCTCTGCTGCTGGGATCCTGGAGGGCAGGCTGATGGGGTAGATGTCCTGCTCTGTCTCCTGGCCGTTATGTTCAAGCTGATGGCAAGGTCTGAGCACAGTTTTGCTCACAGCCTTTCCAGCCTCCCCTTTACCACAGAACTTGGGACAAATTTGAAACTAGGAAAGGCCACCTTTCAAAAGTGTCTTATGCTAGGGGCTGTGGTGATTCTGTCAGTTTTATAATAGCTACTTACTTTTAACTCTACAGAGTATGATCACTTATTGTAATTACTACTTGCAGCTTCAAGGGAGCTGGTATGGAGAATGCCATTTTAAAGGTATAAGCTCTATTGATCTAAAGTATTCTGAGCGATAAACAGCTGCTGGGGTTGATTAAAGTTGAAGGGAAGCTGAAGCATTTAATCAATCTCCAAAGCTGCTCCAAGTATATTACAAAGCAATTGTGATTATTGCTATTATATGACAAGCTACAGCATAATAAAGAAAGAGGGATCGTTTTTCTTGGAAGCATTTAGAGGTGTTGTGGTGCTTCTTCTCAGCCTGCCTGATGCTGTCACCCCTGAAGTTTGGCTAAGTGACAGAGTGTGCCAGCTCAAGCACACTAATCTTGAAGTGAAAATACAAGAGCAGGGCCTTTCAGCTCCCCAGAGTCTTCTCTTCCCTAACTGTGGCCGACAGCAAGTGCTTGGGGAAGAAGTATAAGGCAAGTGTACAGTAACGCTGTCCATATTGTAACCCACTGTGATCCTTGCATCCTGCACAGCTTGGGATGTTCTGTGCTGTGGGATAATTTTGAGTCTAACAGCCTTGAAGGGACCTCTTTTCCCATTACTTTTTTAACCACTTCTTGAACCTTTGGACAGCCTTGGGCTTCACAACATCCCGTGGTGGTGCATCACACAATGCTGTCATGGGGCTTTGTAAAATAGTACCTTTTTGGTTTTGTTTTTCAACTTTCAGCCTAATGTTTTCTTTTACTACCTTCTTACTCCTGTGTTAAGAAAAGCAATGGATAATAGTCATCTGTCACCTTTTCTATTTTGTAAACACAGAGATATCTGCCTTATCCTGCTCTGTTGTCTCCTTCCTTTCTGAAGCTGAACCATTCCTCTGACCATCCATGTCATCTCTGCATCTGTCTCCTTCCTCATTTTGCTGCATGCTCCTTCAAAGGGTGTAATCAGAATTTCTTATATTACTTTAAGATGTGGGCTTTTCTAAGTTTATTATTTCTTCCTTTTTCAGGTGTCCAGTGATCTGTACTTATTACATAAAATGTACATACATGATGCAATATTGAAGACATGGATATAAGAAAGATTTCTGAAAACCAAGGTGCTTCAGGAAATAACCTAGGTTTAAAATTTTTCTCATGTTGCATTTAAAATATAAAAATGAAAAGTCTATGAACACAGCAGGATTTCCCCCCTAGAAAATACAATATGGAAACAAATGAACAGATAAGTTAATTAAACAAATATTAATAAATGCATAGATGTAGTAATAGATAAGTTTCATAAACCTTGTCCTTGCTGTAATTGCAACAAAGAAATTAGGGGATTTTAGGCTGGCGAAAGCAAAGGCTAATTTTTGTGTAGAGTGTCTTATGTCAGTTCTCTCAGTGGTTTCTTTAGTCTTTCTCCACTGAATATAGTTGAATTGTCTCTCAAAATCAGAAAGTAAAAATAAAACTTAAATGACTCGTCCGATCTTTATTATTCACCTGAGGAGAAACACCAAAAGTAAATGGAGCTTATACAGTGATAAATTACTTAGGGCATTAGGCATAAATAAAGTAGAATGGCTTTAGGAAGCCATAGGTTGTACTTTTTTAATATCTATATTAATTTTAAATTGACATTGCTCTTCTGTATTTTATTTCCTTGTGGGAGAAGGTGACTTGCACTGATTCCCTTTGGTCAACTGCAGTTTGCTAGTCAGCCCACATTGCCAGCTGTTGGTGGTGATGAACTCCTTTGAGTTAACTCTTTGAACTAATTTTTGAAAAGCAAGGGTGGAAGGGCAGACCATCCCTTTTTTCTCAGTCTGTCTTGCTTTTACTCCTGCCTTCAGCATGGTCCATGTTGTGTGAAGGGACCTCCAAAGACACACTGTTGCAAGCTTTTTCTTGTGCTGAATGCACCTCATACAGGCAAGTCAGATCCCTTTGGATTAGCAGGCAAACACAAGATGTCCCTGCTTTTGTTTATCTATTATGATATCTCTTTTAAAACTTTAAAATATTTGAAGCCTCTCATGACCTTCATGTGAAACATTGCTCTAGTGTGCTGAAGGCTGAGCCTCGTGCAGTTATCTTTGTTGAATAAGATTCCTATTGCAATAACTTAAGTTTTCTTTATAGTGGTTTCACATGAGAGTCACAAGTCTTCTGGGAAGCTTCTCCTGAGTTTCACTTTATAATGGTATGAGCATCTTGTGAGTCTTGTGAATGCAGGTTTTAAAAGGAGAGTTTAGACCAGTAAATAAAATTTCACTTGGGAAATCCTGAGGTTCTCCATGGATGGTGAAAGCTGGAATGCTTCGCTTTGAGAGAAGGTGGTGAGTCCCAGGCGTATTCAGCCAGGGGAAGAGATAGCTGCAGCGAAGCCTAAGAGCAGCTCATGTCTTTGACTTAGCTTGGATATGGCTAGTCTCAGTGTGCTGAATGGGTTGGACAGCTGAAACTACAGATCTAGCTCTCAGAAGTTTCCCATTGGAAAGTGGACCATAGCAGTCTACTGACAATGGCCTTCCTTTCCTTAGGATGCAATTTGAGGAGCATTTTCTTTGCATTCCTGTGTTAACTTAGTGGTGCCAGCAAAGGTCTGGTACGGCCACACGGCAAATCATCAGGGGAACCAGTTCAGGTTAAAGATAATCCTTTGTTTGTTTGTTTGTTTTAACCTGTTTTTAAATTGATTCATCCCACAGCCCTGTGAAAATTCATCTTGGTTCCCCTAAGGCACAGTGCAACAGTAGGAATAGCCAGCAGGGAGTGCTTCAGCTGGTGCTGACTTTCAAAGAGGAATTTTTCATACTGTGGCTTTACAGTCAGTTTTAAAAGCCCCCAGAAATATCTCCCAATTCCATGGCTCCATGGATTGCCAGCTGAAGATGACTATTTGCAAAATTGGACCTCAAGCCAAGTCTGCAGCAAAAATAGACTGCAAAAACAATGAAACCCAACTATACGCTGTTGCACAATACTGCACTTATGCTGTTTTGCCATTTTTTTGGGTTGCAATCTAACCATGTGTTAACTGGCCGATCACACTTTGCTATGGGGCGCTGAGATTCATTGTGGGCCTAGAAGATGATCAGTGTCTCCTGAGCGATTCAGGATGGGGTCTTGCAGTTTTTCAGGTCCTGCTACTATTTTACATCAACCACATTGAGACTGGCTATCCCAGCTGCCATCCTCTCTCTGACTGTCTCAACCTCATTGCTGTATTGTAACCAGAGATTGTGTTTGAGCAGAAGGATGCGAATGCATCACCAGCTTTGAAGAATATCTGTTTGTGCCAAGGAGGATAGGATTTTTAGGCATTGTGACTGTCAGCTAGTCTCATCTGGAAATAAAGTGTGATGCTTTGTGTGAGGTGGGACTGATCCTGCACTCCAGTGCTCAACCTTGGCATTGCTTCTGCTGGGATCAGAGTGAATCCTGGCCAAACTGAGACCCGCTTCTGTTTATGCTCCTTTCTAAAACTAATCTCTCTTTTCTCCACTATGCATATTTTCACATTTGTGCTAATGAAAGCACTGGATTGTTCCAGGGGATCGCATGGAAAATATCTGTGAGCTTTGGCCACCTCTCTGAAATACTACAGTCGATTTGGTGTTTGCTTTGGCCTGTTGCTGTGAAAGATTGTAAAGTGTGTGTGTTTATACGCATACAGGGAGAGAGGGCTCCTACTCATTGTGCCTTTGTGAGGCTGCCAGACTGTCTGGCCCCATCTATTCTACTGTAAGTGAAAAGAGCCTCGCGAATGCTCGCTGCGTGCTTGGACTGGGTTCTGCTAGGTACTATGCTTGGAAGCAGTTCTGTCAGCTTGAAAAATATCTTTCTGCCTGAATAGTGTTTTTTGCCTGTTGTTACAAGTAAAATGTAAGATTACTTGTCAGCAGAAAAATTTTTCCTGCTTCCCTTTGTTTCTTCTGTGTACTGGGGAACTTTGCATTCTGTGCATTTTGGTGGCCCTCCCAAATCAGCTGAGGGAGAGGATGTTCTATAGAGAAGAATGAGAAGTAATGTGTGAAAACTGGTGCTAAGATGCATCCCTGGTTGAAAGACCTGGACATTGCCCTTGACAAAGGACTTACTTTCCTCCTGTAGCCCATTGCCTTCTGAAGTAAGATGAGATAGAGGTTTTCATGTGGAAGGCATTTCTGTCCAAAGTGGGATTTCTCTGCTCTGTATGGAGAGATATTGTTGAGCTGAAAGCTCCCACAACACCCTTTGAGAAGATGAAGAATGACTCCAGCAACCCATCTGTGAATTTTCCTGTCTATGAGAAAGCTTGTTCTAGAATTTAATGATATCTGTGTGCTCCTGCTGAAAAGTCATGGGCTGCAGGACATGCCCTTGACTGGTAATTATAAAGTACTTTGATATTGAACTTGGAGTCTGAACAGCAGTTTGTAGAATTCAGGTCTCCTTTCCTTTTTCTGGTGACAGCAAGCATTTATCTCAGATTCCCTCTTCTTGAAGAAATAGCTGGAAAACAAATGTGCATTGATGGGAACTACCTCACCCAACCTGTAGCCCATCTAGCCTCGAGTCCTATCTGTAGTTGCACTGAGTGTTTGGAGGAAGATGCAAGTATTGCTGGAATGGATGATTGCAGCTAACCTGCAAACAAACTTGTCCACCGCTTCCTGGAGAGCTCTGTCTCAGCTTCTGTTTCAAGCAGCAGCTCTGTTCATTTCAGCAGGGGAGGTACAGTAACTGATGTTTAACAATTAAATTTTTTTTTGTTTCAACTGTCAAGCTTTGCTGGCCAATTTTGCTTTACAAAATCTATAAGTAGGGAACATTGGTGTTTTCTTTTGTACTAGAGACATGAAGGAATTAAAGGATTCAAGACTGGTAAGCCTTCATGAATAATTTAGGCTCTATTTCCAACAGATATTCAACTCTGCTACATACACAGTGATGCTGGGCTTAGACATTTTAGTATCAGCAACAGAACCAAACCCCCGTGAACCAAAAGGAAATACGCTTTTATTCAGTGTCAGCCATCAATCTATTTTCAATCTTCAGAACATACTCTTGTCAATTAGAGGCTTCTGCTTGAGAAATCCAGCCTGTTAGCTTGCAATGAAAATAGATAAGACCAGACACAACCTCCTTTGCAATACTTTGTGCAGTCCAGTCAGCCTTGTTCCTCTTGCTGCTCTGCTTCATGTTGCTCTTGTGAATAAATATTGCTGCACGCACTCAGGCCAACATACACAGTCACTCAGCTTCTCCTGCTGAAGTGCCTGAGCTGCCTGAGACAGAAATGGCAAAAGTCTTCTCAAGAAAACCACTCAGTGAGCTTCTCTGGGTCTTGGCCGGGTGGTTTTGAGGGATGTTCTAGGTGTTAAAAAGACTGAAGAAAGTCTGGAAATCTGTAGTTGAGAGGTAGCCCATGTCAGATTCTCTTACTCTTGCCACTAATGCAGTGTGAGACCTTTAGGCAAGCGTTTTCCCTTTTAGTTTTTTGGTTGGTTAGTTTTGTTTGGGTTTTTCCTTGTTTGTTTTTTTCTGTCTAATGTTTGGAAATAATGAAAGCAAACTGTAAGCAGGCTTGCTTCATTAAGAAAGTACCTTAGGAAAGCTCTGCCTAGTACAAATGGATCAATCCTTCAACTCAAGTGCTGTTTCATATTCTGCACCTCAAAGCTTTGACTGCCCTAGCATCAACAGCCAGCAGGGTGAGGAATGACCAGCAAGCCCCTGTATTTCACTAGTGCCAGGATTAAACATTTGTTTCCATTTCTCAAACCACCGTGTCTGAGGGCTCAAAACACCGTTGTGCCTGCTTGCATCCCTCCTGCCAGGGCATGGGCACATGCTTCTGTAAAACCTGTCAGAGGTAAGCTGCTGCTGAGAGCTACACAGCGTCGAGTGCAGCCCTGTGCATTCGTGAAGATAAATGAACCAGGAGGAAGAATGTTTTCACTGTGCTGCTGCTATTTCACTGTGAAAGTGAGACCCTGAAATGCTCTGTTCTACTTCAGTAGCTACAACAGGAGAGTTTCTCCAGAAGTCCCCAATACCCGGACTAATTGAAATAACACCAAAGGGCTCTTTTAAGTCTAATTACTCCCCCATGTTTTCAGTATCCTATTTTTTGCCCCTCCTGTCTACACCTTCTTTTGAACAAAAGGCTTTAAAATTCTCTTTTGGAAAGGACTCAAATGTAATTCAGATGAAGCTAACATGAAGTCAAGGTTGATGGCTCATCAACCACGAGCAGTGGCTGAGTGCCGGTGAATGTGAGATGGGAGTTCAAACATAGCTGGGAAACTTGTCAGCAATCTGAACGAAGGGTGGGCTGGAGGCTGGGGATCACTGCTCCCCTCTCCCCCTGTGTGACTCTCTCAGCTCACACTGGACCGACCCTTTGATCACTATCCAGCACAGGGTTATGTGGCAGCCTGGGCTGAGGCCGGGGTTGTATACATGGGTGGAGGCTGCTGTAATCTGTGTATGCTCTTGATCCACCTTGTACCCTTATTTCCACAAACACTGTCTCATATCACAGTGGGATGCATCACTGCTAGTGCTCCTTCACTGAAACATGGGACTGCCCCTGCCAAGCACAGGTCCTTTTTCCAGAAGGGACGTTTTGAACAAGTGTGCCTGTATTTAGTAACCATTACTCTATTTTTACCAGGCATGTTTCTATTTGACACTGAAACCTAAGACTGTGACTACAATAGTCCTATTCAGTGCACAGAGTTTTTGTCTTCCAAAAGTGGTCGTTCTGGGAGAGCTGCATGGCCAAGCATGGCTAGCTTGGGAAGTTGCTGCTCATGATGAGAGTACTGCCAGAATCTTACCTCAGGAAGCACATTCTCCAGACCACCTGCTTTAGGGCAGTATTTTAGCTCTGTATCTCTCTAATAGGGATTTTAGTACTGGGCTTAGTGGCTATTAAGAACTCTTGAGTCCAAGATAAGTTCTTACAGATGTGCTATCATTATCATTCATACTTAAATGTTGACATAGTAATCTGCAAAATTAGTTTAAACTCTTGAAGAAAAAGGCTAATTGTCTCTAACGTAAGTGGATGAGAATCAGTGGTGAAGAGGCAAGCTGTGGTCCCTTGTGCTTTTCAGTTGCATTTATTTGTGGCCATTCTTCCAGCATCAGAAGGGAAGAGGGACTTGGTTCCTCCTGTCTCTACCAGTGTCTTCTGATAAGTTGCTGCCAGCACAATCTTTGTGATTGAAGACTTTCAGCAACATGTGGCATGTAAGATCTTATGCAAACCTCTCTTTTCTATGAAATCCTACAGCAAAACTGATATGGGTTCCACTCTTCTGTGTTATTTCTTCTCTATTTATTTTGGACTGGTCAGAAGATCCTAGAGGAATTATACCATTCCCTATTAAAATCTCTCTAGCTAACTTCTACAGTACAGTCATGCATTGTCCTCTTGTTAAATGACACCAGGTTTTCCCAGGTGGTAGATCCACTACTCCTAGCAGGTTGCACAAAGGATATTGCAATCCTGCAATTGTTTTTCTGGTACAAACACTGAATCTGGTTGAATAAGATTTAGAAATCAACCTCTTCTCTCTTCAGCCCTCCTCCTTGCCACCCAGCATACCTCAAAGGCCAGTGAAAAATATTTTGCCCAGACAGGTGGAACAGCGTCACAGTGTCTCCTCATTCCTCTGGGTTTCTGCACGACAGGGCCAAAACAACACACAGGCAAGTGCCCGGAGCACGAGATTGTGAAACTGCTGCTAGCCTGCCCATGCTGCATCTCAGAGTCCTGAAACCATCAAGATGGGCCAAGATGTGTTGGGGCAATTTCCCAAGGCTTGAACATGGGTAGCAGTGCATGCTGTGTGATGCTGGTGATGAAGAAGAGCTGGTCTGACTTGATGACATGGCTACTGCCTGGCACGCCATGGGAATCCTGCCTTCCCTGTCCACTGCTTGTGGTGATGCCACAGCCAGGTGGGCTCAGCCCCTGCTCCAGGACAGTAGTACTGGCAGCTTTGCTGGAGCATCCCCTATCACATTACTCTGGTGTAGCTCCGTAGTTACAGAGACAAAAATCCTCTGTTGTAGATGAAGATATACTATTTCATGCTCAGCCAGGGAATAATCCATCTCTTTGTATTGGGTAGAAGATGAAGCTGAAGGAGCCTGGGGCACCTTTATGCCTTTTTACTTATGACTGTGTCCACACCAGAAACTGTGGTGCTGCATTAGGAGACAGGACAAATGCCTAGAGCTGCTCACTATAGAATGCCCTAGAGCTTGATGTCACCCCTGTTGTGGCCCCCAGATTGCTCTGCAGCATCCATCAGCCCCAAAGACATGGATGAGGATGTGGCCCTTATCCTAGATCTCATCTGCAAGTCTGCCCTGAGGTGAGATGCTGCGGGGAGTAAAGACTGAGGGGAAAAATGAATCTGGTTTAGGAGAGCTACCTGTTTTTAAGATGATTTTAAATGTTCACATTTTTATGCAGCATTTTAGAACATTTCAGCTGCTTCCATTTGGAATTCAATTCCTCTCCCTGTTAATCAATAGCAGGCCTTAACAAAACAATATCTCACAGGAGACACAAGCACACAGTGCTGAACAAAGCAAAACAGCCACTGGCTTACAGCAACAATTGCTGCTACACAATGGGTTTTCAAAGCTCAGTATATATTTTGTCCCTAGTGGGAAAACTAGAACAAGACTGAATTAGTGGCTAGGCTTGCCAAAGGGAGAAATTAAAGTGTGACGGCTTGTCTGACACCTTGAAGTACCTTTATTTATTTTGGGGAGAGGACAGCGTGAAGAAATAAGATGCCTATTAGGGAAAACTATTTCTGTCAATTTATGAAGTGTACAGCGGTTCTATATGCCTGAGGGCTTGATCCAGGTCAGGGATCAGGAGTACCTTCTAGCGAGAGGGTTCCCGAGAAGAGCTGACAAGTGTGGGGACGCTGTCCAAAGAGCTAGGGATGTGCAGGGGTGGATGTAGGAGTGTGGCTTTCAGGGGTAGGATGGTCTGGGAGTCCCTTGTCCATGCCAGGGAAGGCTTGATGTTGGTTTGCAGGTGGCTATTTGGTGAGGGAGAGAGAAGAGGGAGATGCTATATAAGAGCAAAGCAAATTCCCTTCCCTGTAAGTGGTTGGTCACCCCTGAGCTTGCAAACTTAGCTGCTCATCTGCGGATCTTGACAGCTCCTTGCTCTGGCACTAATGGGTTTCAGGAGCTCCCAGTGAGCTGTAATCACCTTGGTTCAGAGCTCAGCTTGCACCTTTACAAGCACCTTCACCCCTTGCTGTTAACCTGTAGTCTCCTCTATTTGGCAGCTAAGCTTGTAAATTCATGTAACCAAATAGCTGGGCTGTTAACTGCCTGCATGAAAGTGAACAACACATCCATCTTCCAATGCCCAGCCAGCAGCCTAATGACACTGCTCACCGTGCTCGCAGCCTTTCAGACATAACTAACTCTGGCACTGCAAAAGCAATTGTTTTGGTGCTCACACGGGCTGTACAGCTCATCTGGGTGGAGGAGGGAGGTGGCACAGGCAGAAGGCTGTCCACGGATTGCCCATGTGCACCAGTGCCCTGTGCCATCATCACCCCATTCCATGGTCTGATGGCCCGTGAGGGCGACCTTCACTGTGCTGGTAAACTGCGCCTCACAGCACGGAGCAGCAGCCTGCTTGCAGTGGTTTTATTTTGGGTTGTGACTGAGGTTTGACAGGTCTCTTAAAATCTGTACCTCAGTTTTGCTGTCCATAACTTGAGTGTAATTTTCTGAAAGTAAGTGCCACTGGGAGGACAGCTGCTAATGAAACACTAAACGGTGCTGAGGTTTTCTGGCTCTCTAATTCTTGCCCAAGTCTGTGGCTTGAATAGCCTAGTCTTGAAATCAATCTTGTCATGAAGGTTGTCTGAATGCACACCTGGTTTCCTGTGACTGAGGCTCGTGCAATTGTTGTATGTGTGTGGGTAGATGTGTCAGACCCTTTCCAAGTTGTCTCTGTGAGCTAATTTCAACCCGGTGAGGCAGAGAGCTGCAGCATTCACAGACAGTAAATCCTATACACTCTGAGGAAATGCAAGCTCTTTCTCCCGCTTTTCCCATTGGAGGCTTGGCTGCAAGCTCACCCTTTTCTAGAGACCCACCAAGGAGCTCACCTGGGGACACCGCTCAGTGGAAACAAGGCTTGGCTGCTGTGTTGCTGTTGCTTATGTTACTACTTGTCATCGAAGGAAAAAAAGTGCAGCTTTCTGTCTGCAAGTAACTTAGACCTGCCATTGGCAGAGATCTGATATGTTCCCTTCCTCGCCCCAAAGCAATCACAAGCAATCAAAGTTGGGAGCACACGAGCTGGCAGGGGTTGAATGGTCATTGCTTTTCTTTATTTGCTGTTTGCTTACCTGGTGCAACAGGCCGTACAAGAGAATTTCTTAATTAACTGGGCTGTGTTCTGGGCAGCACATATACACCGCCAGTGGGCATTATAAAAACATAGTTATTGCACTTTGGCTTGGGAAAGGCCCCGGTGCAGTGGTATTGTTAAGGAAACAGTCTTGGAGGAAGGGAGAGGAGAGACCAGTCTCCACTCCAAAGGCTGTTTGTTGTCTTAATGCTAAACATAGCTGTATCTCAGTTCGGGGGAGGTGGAGGGTTAATTTGATCTGCCTTTGAAAACAAATTTGAGCAATGCACGGCAAGATCTCAGGGAAACAATGTTTATAATCTGTATCCTGCCTCAAATTGCATGGGCACCGCACTCCTGCCCCACTGCCAAAATTAGCTGCAGTCATCAGGAAGCAGCTGGTGTCCCAAGCATGAGCCCTTGCGTTCAGCCATCACTCAGTAGCTTTTATACAGTTTCAAAGGGAGAGTTTGTCCTGGCGATGGAGTATCACCTACTCTTTGCCTTTGCAGTGGCAGCAGGAAACTTCTAATATGTGGAGTCTGATCCAGTGTTCTTAATCATGCACAGTTCCTGCTGACTTTAGCAGGAGGCTTGCTTCACAGTGCATAGTAGAAACGTGACGCTCAAAAAGCAGACTCTCTTCTGTTCTCTCTGAAAGAGGGTGGGGAATGCATTGCTCTGCCAGCTGTCTGCCTGGACGTCATCAAAAGTGTACAGGCTATGATACACAGTCCTTAGACTTAAACAAAAATATCAGGGATTTTGCCAAGCTAGGTAATATTGAATCAAGAATGTTTGTTGATTAGCTTTCCCATCCATTAAATCCAGGTTCCTTTCAGCTTTTAATTCACTCTGTATAAATTAATGCACCCCTTTCCATAGTCCTTTGTAAAATGAATAGCTGTTTCTTCCTGGAGTCTGGACTTCGGAATATTTGAAAAGTAGCAGTGCATTAATTTCTGCCCCAGAGGAGCTTTGCAGGAGAAACAGCTCTTTAGGTTGTTCTGTGGACACAATACATATGAAAGGGTCGGTGTCAAAGCTTTTCGTAATTACTCAAAATACTAAGTAATGCAAACTAACAGAAACAAGGGAAAATAACTGGGGAGGGGAGCAATTCCTCTGCTGTCTCAAGATTTACCCTGACAAACCAGCTTTTCATTTCCCAAGGAAGAGAATCCTATCCTGTCTTTGTGACTGTTTTACATCCCTTTTCTCCTGGGGGAGGGAGAAATTAATAATTTCTGCCTTTTTCATGTTTCTTCATCTTCACCTGGAAAGAGAAAATGCCGGGACTCTGCTCATTCTTTACTCTTTTTCCTTTTCTTTCTCATCACTAAAAGACAGAAGAGGGAAATGATGGCAGGCACTCAATATCCACTCATTTTATCAATCTAGCTCTTTATCTCTTTAACTGCTTTTGTTATCCAGTGGCATGATGGTCTTTGGCTTGTTATTTACCGACTGTTTAATTTAAATGTATTCCCAGCAGAGAGTCAAAAGATCCAGTCTTAGAGCTTTTTTGCATGATTTGTCTAACCACTCTTTAAATTATTTAACATGGCTCTGAACCATTTGAAGATTTTTTTTTTCTTTTAAGCACTATGATTTGATTGAAAACATCTGTAAAAAAATCACAACTGACCTTCCATCTGGACAACAGCTCAGCTCTGTCATGAACCTGGGCAGAGTCAAGTGTGTGAGCTCTGTTTCAAAAGCCTTAAAATTCCTGACATGGTGAAATTATTTTCTTACATGTTTGTTGACAGAAGATAGGAAGGGAAGGGAATGCAGGGCAAGGCAAGGCAAGGCAAGGCAAGGCAAGGCAAGACAAGATCACGATGCTGTGCTGCTGGGCCAGAAGTGAGTAGAACATCTTGTTACGGAAATAGCCACGAAAATGCTCCTCCCTGCATTAGAAAATCAGCTATTTAAAGCAGGATCAATTGTCAGTCCTCTGACACTGTTGTCATTTGGATGTGGCATGTGCAAATAGTATTGCCTCATGAAAGAAAACTTCCAGCAATGACAGCACTCCTCTGGACGCATCGTCTCCCGGAGGGGAGAAATCAGCTTGTCTCTGGAAACAGTGTCTCCCTCTGAAGAGAAACACCAGGATCTCTGATTTTTCTCCTCTAAGATTTTAGGTGAACAAATTTTGACCCCCAAATACCATAACGGTGGTACAAATTTGGTACAATTCCAAAGATGTGTTTGGGCACTGGAGTGATATAGGACTGCACTCATGTTAAAGTAGAAATACATGGAGAAAATGAACAAACCTATGTGACTTCGAGCAAAGCCCAGTTTTCCCTCAGATATTTATAACGAAACTGGCAATGCGTGCCTTTGAAACAGATTGCTCTACCTTTACTCATGTCAGTGAGCAAAAATTCTTTTATTCTCAGCTAATCACGGTGGAGTCACATTTTTCAAAAGACTGGAATTATCAAACATAGATTTTCCAGGGAGGTGAACCCATGCGCAGCTTAAGTGCCCTCAAACTTTCCTCAAGTTGAGATGCACATCTGTATCCCAGCTCTACAATTCAAGCCTGTTGCTCTTTGTTATTGTTTGCATTGCTTCAGGGCCTGCTTAGGGATTGTACAAAGTGTTCTTTTTTAAAAAAATAAATATTGAAGTGCCTGTACAGCATTTGAGAGAGCACACTCCTTCTGTAAGGTGCTGCCTCCTGATCATTACAGAAGTACAGAAAAGAAACTTTGGGGGCGCATAGGTCACTGGGGCTTGAGGAAAAGTTTTTACAATATTAGGGGCTTGGGGTTATCTTCATTTCCAACTGAAGAGAGACCACCAGATCTTTGAGAAGCATTCATATGTCTTACGTAAGGGCACTTACAGAACTTATGGGGCAGGGGGATTGGATGAGATTTAGGCCAGTTGAGCCTGGATTTTAGAGGTAAGGATCTCTTCTCATTCTGACTAACAAGTCCTAGCAGAGAAAGAGTTGTTGAGCAACCCTGTTGCTGAGCCCAGAAGGCTGTGAAGATACAGCAGAACTGCTCAGAATGCCAGAGGTACAGATCATTTTCTTGTCTTTCCTATATTTGTCTCCTTGCCTCCAAACTCCTTGTTTTATTTTTATTGGGATTTTCTTCAGATGAACCCTATTAAATGCATCACTAGTGTTGAAATTTGCCGATGCCAATAAACCCATCTGTTTTATTAACTAACCGCAGTCTCTGGAGTGTTTCTCACTGGCTGAGACATGAGCAGCCCTTTCTGCTGTCTCCAGCGTTGTGTGTCAGCCCAGGGAACAATGGGAGGGGACCCAGGAGGTCGCTGGCAGGAAGTGCTGCTTCCCCTGGATAATTAACCGGCTGGGAGACTGAGGAATGAAGATAGCACATGAGACACACACAGTACAAACTGCTAAAACAATAAACAAACAAACCAACGACCATCACTTCCTTTTCTTATATTGTTAAAGCTGCTTCCTTAACTCAGGTTGCCCCAAACCCACCCCTCAAAAGCAGCCTTTTAGGATTACTAATTCTTAACCTCTTTGTTGCCAGCTCTTGCTGAAGGCATAGGTCAATGTTTGCCAAGGAGACAGCCAGCACAGGGTCTACGGCTCCTCCTTGGGGCTTGCTGGAGAAACTGGAGATCCCTAGTTCTGAAAGTGATAAAGACACTTTTACCAAAAATTCAGTGAAGAGTACCTGGTACCAGTACTGCTCTTCATGTAGGTACCAGCTTCCAGACCAGCTGGTGCCTCAGCCTAGCTCTGAAAAGGTTAATTTGCAGAGAAGCTGGCTTCAGAGCCAAGACCTGGAGGAAACCTGGATTAGGGCTTTGTCTCTCAAACACAGCTTTCATATCAACCCTGTAGCCACCCTCCAATGTGCCATTGTTTCACCATCTCTTAGAAGGAGGTCAGTTGCACCATTGGTGCTCTCTACCGTCTGCATCAGTGAGCATCTAAGACATGTGTCCACCGAGATCCTCTCCTCTGACTCCAGGTGGACTTGTTTGCATGGTCTTCTTCCCCATCCAAACCAGTCTTTGGAAGAGTTGCTGTTTCATTGTTTCTGACCTGTTAACACCAGAATTATGAAAGCAGAAATTGGGCAGTAGCAACCTCAACCTGCCTCCCTCCCCAGGTAATTTTTCCATTGAAAAGCAGTAAAGGATTTTCTTTGCTTTTGTGCACAGAGCATCATGTATGTATTTATCCTTTAGAGGCCAGTGCTAGTGGCACCCAAGAGCTGAGGTGATGATGTAACCTGCATTCATCACATGCTGATATTAATCCATGGATCTCACTTCCTCATGTCCTCAGCAAAACACTAACAGGGAGAAGGTGCAGCTGGGAATTGTTGGGGTGAATTAGGCTGGTCCTGCTGGAGCTGGGAAATTGCTTTTCAGAAAAGACACTGATGTTTCTCTTCATCAGCCTGGAGTTTCAAAGTAAGGTGGAAGCCGGGGTACTTTGCCAGAGGGCCTGTGGCCTGTCCCTGGACTGGCCCCTCCTGGCAGCACTGACAAAGGCTGTCCTGGGGCAAGTCCTGCCTGCTGCTGAGTGCTTCCAGCTGACAGCTTATTTGTTATTCCTTTAAATACCCACGGTTTGTGTTAGGCACAGCAAGAAATCAGTAAATTGAAATGGTGACATTTAAAAAATAAAGTCTCAAGTAGATGTTTAATCTTTCTAATAAGGAAGTAATCTGCTAAATATCATGTTTAACAGTTATGCAATAAGTCCATATCATACGATTATAGAATTATAGAATCAGAGAATCACAGAATGGTTTGGGTTGGAAGGGACCTTAAAGATCACCTTATTCCAACTCCCACTGCCATGGAAAGGAACACCTTTCTCTAGATCAGGTTGCTCAAAGCACCATCCAACCTGCCCTTGAACACTTCTAGGGATGGGTCTCTGGGCAAGTTGTCCCACTGTCTGGCTGTCCTCACAGTTAAGAATTTCTTCCTAATATCTAATCTAACTCTATCCTCTTTCAGTTTAAAGCCATTCCCCCTTTTCTTATCACTACACAACCTTATAAAAAGTCACTCTCCAGCTTTCTTGTGGGCCTCCTTTAGATACTGGAACGCTGCTTTAATGTTACCCTGGAACCTTCTCTTCTCCATGATGAACAATTGTCACTCTCAGCCTGTCTTCATAGGAGAGGTGTTCCAGCCCTTTGATTATCTTCATGACCCTCCTCTGAACTTGCTCCAACAGGTTCCACATCCTTCTTATTTTGAGGACTGCAAAGCTGGATGCAGCATTCCAGGTGGGGTTTCACAAAGGCAGAGTACAGGGTCAGAGTCACCCCCCTCAATCTGCTGGCCATGCTGCTTTTGATGCAGACTAGGACAAAATTGGCTTTCTGGGATGCAAGTGCACATGGCTAGGTCACATTTAGCTTCTTGTCAACAAACAGCCTCAAGTCCTTCTCCTCAAGGCTGCCCTCAAACCATTCTTTGCCCAGCTTGTATTTGTGCTTGGGATTACCTTGACCCAGGTGCAGGACTTTGCACTTGGCCCTGTTGAACTTCATGAGACTCGCACAGGCCCACCTCTCAAACTTGTCAAGATCCCTGTGGATGGCACCCATTCCCTCCAGTGTGTCAACCACACCACCCATACCAAAATACAGATAACTGGTAGGGCATATTTTAGGAGTTGGTATTTAATTAATCCATAAAGATTATCCTGCTTAATCTAAATTATATTTATATCCAGATTTATTCACAGATTAAGGTGCAGTGCTGGAAATTTTGCCAGTAAAACAGTTGCTTTAGGTGCTGTGGCACCTGAGACTTTGGTGTGGCTGTGAGCATGGGAGTGACTTTGTGCACTGGAGTGCTGCTCACAAACCCCTCAAGCTGGGTTGAGGCCTTCCTTCTCCCTTCTTCTCTGCCCTTTCTGATAGAGGAGCTGTATCTGCTGTCATTGTGCTTGTCACCTCCTCAGAAGTCCTCTCTGGTGGCTTTGTACCCTCCCTGGAACACAGTTACAACATCTGCTGCTGCCAGCTCCAGCATACCATCATGTACATGGAATAAGGCATATAGTAAAAATCTTCAATGCTTTCCTGTACCTCTAGCTGAATAAATGACAAGGGATACCATGTAGAGGAATAATGAAAGCCAGTTATGGAGATTAGGTAGTGTGATAGGAAACCTGCCACAATTGTGGATTACCACAGAACTGGAAAAGATCCACCGTCTTCTGCCATGGATGCTGCTGGATGCCCTTCAGCTCTGTTCAGAGCTGGAGCTCCAGCAGTGCTCTGCAGTGCTGCTAGCCATGTCAGGCCACCCCAGCTCAGCTCCTCTGCTGCCAAGCAGGAACTGGGTACCTGGAGGAATGGTGGGTAGTTTGGAAGGGACAATCGACAGTGGATCCTACTGCTCTACTGTGACCGACATCTGCTGTGCGCTCATGACATGCTTTGAGGGGAGTGGGAGTGGGTCTTTGAGGAATAGCTCTCCCTCTCCCTCTTGGGGAGATCAGACTCCCTCTCCTTGGCAGGTTTCTGTCCTTAGTGCCTGGTATATTTTGGCATGTTTAACAGCTCAGTGAAGTGGTTTTGAAGCTTTTTCTTTTCTACTGCCAAAATCCCTCTGTGTCGCAGTGTGTGTGTCCAACAGTGCAGAGTCAAGTGGAGATGTGATGGATTTGTACATTGAAACTTCAGTGAAAAGGAAGAAATGGGGAACAAATTCTTCCTGAACACAAGTCCTTCAATTTCAGGGGGATTTCAGCACCCCAAGCTGCTTGTATGGTGGAGATCTCCTGAAATCTGCAAAGAGATGCTGTGTTCAACCAACTGCTGAAGTGTGAGGTGGAAGAGTGGTAATATGGGAACATCTTTGAAAGGAGCTGGGAAGGGGCAGGTGTACTGTTATGTCTGGGAGGTACTGTAAAAAGCTCAGTTCCTGTTTTCATGTAATGAATCAACGCTTTCACCTAAATTTCTTTGCTAACTGATTCATTACTGTATGTCATGCTAACAGTAGGCTTCTGCTATATGCCTCTTTTCACAGTGTTAAAGAAAAATCTGGGCTTTACAGCTTAAATAAAATAGCTTTATTTCTTGTGGAAAAGATAGCATGTGTGCTGTTTAGAACTTTATATAAGGCATGGACGGCAGTCCAGGAGATTATGAAACTGGTTTTTTAGGCAGCAGCAGTCTTCATTTGCCCTCTTTGTAAATGCTTAGTGATTCTGTACAGTGAAGGTGCCCTGAGAGCATTAAGGAACAGCACAAGGAGACATAAAAACTGTTCTCAGAGGACCAAAACACAATCCCTGCCTGGCCATGGCACTGAACATAACATAAAACCACTTTCATCAGGAGCCCCCAGATTCTCAAAACCCTCTATATGATCTGCTTTAGAAACTCCTAGAAGTATAATAATTAGTTGCAATCACTGTATTGGAAAGGCAGGTTTTCCTTCCTTCCTCTCTTTCTGCTGTGTAGACTTTGTCAGTTTACTTAGCATACTGAGTCCATGTGAGGCAGTAAATGTCACTTAGAAAATTGCCAGGTTAAAGAGAGCATGCATGTTCTGCTGCTGTTTTTTTCATTCCTTGCACTTCTTACTGAAGAGTGGAAAAGGCATCCAACTTTGTACATTAAAACACACAATAACACATGCTAGGCCAGTGAGGAGCTCAGCTTGCATATCAGCTCTGACTGTGAACCTGGTGGGATGGCTGAACAGGAGGAAAGTGCAGCTGGGAGATGTATGTCTGTGTGTCACTTGCCTCCTCTACAGCTTTGAGCAGTGACAACCGAATACTCCACCTTTGTCTTGTGCTGAATGAAAAAGGAAAAAGGAATGCTTAGATCTCACTTCTTAAGAGTGCAGATTGCAGGACACTGGTCCTACTAGGAAATATTTGGGAGTACTACACAGTCCCAGCCAGTTGATCCAGACCCAGAAAATTGAAAGTACATGTCAGCTCCTGTGCGGCATGTTAGAGTATTTTGACAAGGATAGAACATTGTAACATACTTCTTGATTTATCTACTCTATTTAAGGTCAATATGGCCTTTTAATTACATGTCTGCAAAGGGAGAAACCAATTCATAAGTAGAGAAACTATATTGTCCTAGACTGCAGTAAGTCTGATGGAGATGAGGTAAAATTTGGCCCCAAAAAGTCCTTGTCCAGAAGAGATTAACCTCCTTTTGGGAAACATCTACCATAAAGAAGACATTGTCCATATAATGTCCCCAGTCTAAATTTTACTAGCCATAATTCCTTGGGCACCTGGATTTTGTGTTTGATGGAGTCAGGCAAAAAAAAAAGGGGACCAGTTTTGCAGCTACTGCACTGCTATGGAGGAACCTTCAGGACCAATATTCAGGCCTCACATTGCATTGTATGTAGGCTACTAATAATTAGTATAATCTCAAAATATAAACCAGCAGCTAAACAGCAGTGAAAAGGATGTCCCACAGTTGCACTGGTGGTGGATGGAGGCAGTGGTATCCCCTAATCTTTCCGTATCTGTACCAGCATGATGCCTGGGATGCACAAGAGATTTTGGAACTCTTTGGCTTTTCCTTTCTTCCCCCATGGCAGGGTTTGAAGTGCTGGGTGGGTAACAGGGCTTGGTCTTTGCAGGTGTTGAGTCACTGTTACATGATTGCCCTGACTGCAAGGGATTGGCCTGAAGGAGCCTGGAGCTCCTTCCCCATCCAGTGCTCTAGTGATGGTGCAGCCCAAAATCAGGATGCTCACACCAGGCTTGGGTCGTAGGGTCATGTGAGGGTTGATGCTCCTGAGAAAAATGTTTGTGTCCTGGCGCTCCTGGCTTCTCCCTAAGCAGTGACAGGGAGGTTGCTGGAGACCTCTCAAATAGCTGTGACACCAACCTAAGGACTACATGTATTCAGAGGAATATACGTGCACACGTAGAATTTGCCAGAGCTGGTATGTCTGCAGACTAGGATGCAGGAGAATTGTCAGAACTGTGAGTGCTGGCGGATGATTTCAGCTGCTTTCTGCAGGGTGTGTGTCCACAGCAGGGTGATGGGCAGCAGAGAGAGGAGACAAAATCAGGAGATGAGCACTGCAACTTTCTAGCATTCTCCCCCATGAAGACACAGCTTGATTTAACTAATGGTAGTAATTAGAGATAATACTTTGGTGAGAGTTCCATATTTTCTTTATAATTAACCCAAGGAGCTTATATTTTTTTTTAATCTACAATAACCTGTCATATGTGTGGTGAGACTTTGTTGCCTTTTTCTTCAGGTTTTCTTTTTCACCTTTCTGACCCATGTGATCCTCCTGCCTCTCCCCACAATTCCAAGAAAAAGGTTGGCTTTCACCATTCATAGATAAATGGCACATTCACTGATGGAAATTGCCGCCTCTTATATCTATGAGCTGATAGAGAGGACGGGTGTTTTGGGATCCTGGCCAAGAGTGGCACCTATAAAGTCATTGTTAATAGCTGCTGTGCTAAAGGCATAAGCCAGAGGTGACGTGGACATGTTAAGTGACTTGGTGATACCGCTCCTAGAATTAGAAACACTTCAGGGGCTTGATGTGGCTGGTCCTCAAAACACATCTGAGGAGAAAGTTTTTATAGTTCCTGTTTTCCTGGTAGGACAGCTAAAGCAGAATTTAGGTTTGGATATGGTTTTTTATGCCAATTAATCATTTGTCCAGATGACTAATTCCTTACCCGAACAAGCATTAATACATCCAAAGCTGAAATGAGACCCAGTCAGGGCCCTGCTTTTCTTTTGCCTTCTGTCTCTGATTCCAAAAAGTTTACAACTTCCACGTCCAGTGAGAATGATATATACATTACTAGCAGATGTAGGTGGATGTCTGCTCAGTGGCTGTGTCTGTCCTTCTCGCAGGATATCCTTGGGTAACCTGAAAGCTTACAAACTTCCTGAACTTCAGGTTAGGCCCACATCTTTGCATTTAGCCTCAATTTCTGTCTCTTTCCTATGAATTTTATAATTAGCACCTGAATCTCTGTGTGCTGTTGGTTTTTGCACTATCCATTGGCAATGAATTTCACAGTTTAACTTGGTGCTGTGTGAAAATGTACTTATTTTTCTCCTTTTTACCTTGCAGCCTGATGATTTCTATGACAACTCCCACCTTTTGCATTGCAAAGATTAGTGAGTAATATTCCCTGCTGAGTTTTTAGAAGCACTTCTGATAATCATTCTTGACATTCTGCATGATTTTCTTCAATCACATATCTCCTTTTGCAAGCTAAGGAGTCCTATACTGTTTAATCTTTTCTTATACACCAGCTATATTGCTGATGGTAATTCCATAATTAGTAGAAAATCCAGGTACCACCAAAAACTAATAAATTGCCTGAACAGAGTGAGAGAAGAATTTTGCTTTTCAGCCTTGTCCCACAGAAGCCGCACTCAAGACAGGAGGAGGTGCAGTGTAAAACACAACTGAAGATTCTCCAAAAAATGGCTACCTTAGCATAGTATAATGTCTTGCACTTTTCAGAAATCCACAGTTTTCACCACCAATTCAGCAGCACAGAAACCTGAGGAACTGCCCTAAAATTGTTATCCAAATAAAATATTTCTGAGCATTGCCCTTTCAGTGTAAGATCTGAAATGAGAATTAGTATTTTTCGAATGTTTCATATGGTACATGCTCATGAGGACAAATTACACGTGTTGTACCTACAAATACCCACAGCCATGTATTTTTAATTTAACTCAGATACTGATGTTAGCAACCAGAGAGACAACACAGATGCTTTGGGTCTCAGACCCAGATGTTTTGGTTGCTGTGACAGCACCTGTGCTGACTCTGTTGGCAGCACAAGCAGCCTCAACACAACTGCTGTTGCTGCACAGTCCTCAGAGGAGCGAACAAGCCAGGTCCTCTTGTGGCAAGGCCTGGGCAGCAGCCTACACCTGACACAGAGGTTTTTCTCCATTGCAAAGTTACCTCAGAAGCTCAAGGGAAAGCATGAGTGAAGCTGTTGATATTTCACTTCCTTTGTTCTCCGAAAAGAAGGGGGAAGAAAGATATAGCTTGTTGCTGCTTAGAAAAAAGCAAGTGAGGTTTTTCTGGCTTTGGGCTTTATTCACATTAGAATTTTCAACATGGGAAGGGTCAGAGGTGGGGACATCCCAGTCAGGCACCTGTGCCAAAGTGGGGAAGAAATGGCAGTGTCTCAGATGTTTTGACAACCAAAGATATGGGGAATTCTGTAACTTAGTGAGTGGGCTCCCCTGTGTAACCAAATCTTTCACAGAGTCACTGGAGTGATTTAATCTCAGTGGTTTCATTTCACACTTGTTAATAAGGTTAATAAGTTAGTCTTTCTTGCAATGACTTTGCAAGTATACCTTAAGAAAGACAGGATAAAGGTGGAGAAGTGCTTGAAATACACTAGGCATAAACCACTTCTTTTTATTTGTGTGTTAATAAACATTTTATTTCAGTTTTGGTGCATTATATCTGCATGAATGCAGGTGCCAGGCAGTGATGTTCATACATATCTTCCAGAGAGGAGCAGTGCTTGATGATTTGGTGTGATATCAGTGCTTTGTTAAAATTCTCCAGGTATAACTGGGGACTTTCCTGTAATCAAATGAGTAGGCAGAGGATACAGGGGTTTGTTTTTTTTTTCTTCCAAAGGCAGGTTGTTATTACTGCTGAGAAGATGGGAGATATAATGCAAATGACAAAATCTAGATGACGGCTGTATTACCAAGAAGCAGAAAACACAATCAAGTGGAAAAGAGAAGCACCAAGAGAAGTCTTGACAAGGTCACACTCCATGCCAAAGGACCTGCATGGCCAGGAAGGTGTATCATATCTAACACAATTAACAAGGCTATTTAAATGTGAAAAAATCATGGTTCTGTCAAAATCTGACTGAAAGCATTTGAAGAAAGCTATCCATCAAAGTTTAGCAACAGAGAGCAGGGAGGAATACATATCTATATTTTCCTTGTCAGTAAAGTATTTTCCAGTCATAAGAGTGTCTTGTGCTGCATGCTGATCTCACAGATGGTGCAGTAAATCAGGGCTAACTCTGAAAGTGTCAGTGGAATTATCTGTGTGTAAATGGTATCTGAATTGGTCCCTAGCTGTGAAAGACAGGGACTGCCTTGGGGCAGAAACACAGATAGGAGAACCGAAGGGTTTGTTTCCCCCCACCCCCTCCTCCGAATTTTTTTTTTTTTTTTTTTTTTTTTGCCTTGGAGTCTGACTCATTTTGTGGCTTTAAGCATTTTGCATAATTCCTTTGCCTTGGTTTCTTCCCTGCAAAGTCAGCTGATAGTACCAGAGAAGCTCTTGAGAGGAAAAGTTTGATTATGGAAATTGCTATGGAAATGCTTATTTATTACCATTAATGGAAGTAATATAATACATTAGAAAATTCTAGCATAGGGACTTTCAGGGCAAAGGGCTCCACAGATTCACCAATATCTGGTTTTTGAAATACCAGCTAGTATTCCATATGATGAAGAAAACTTTCAGCTTTGAGGGAATGATACCACCCAACAGTGAAGCAAAGAATATAATCCTGTGACTGCATAGGTCAGACTTCAAAACTCGGTACAAGTTACTTGTGACTTACATGTGAATTCAGTGTCAGGCAGTAGTGACCACAAGCCCTTCTTTGATGTCTGTTCAGTTTATATTGAATTTGAGGGTGTTCTGCAATATCTTTTTAGATGCACAGGATTTTAGAGGTCTTATCTCTTAAGGAGAGACTGTGGGCATCAGTCTAATGCACTCTCTTCTTCCCCATCGTTGCTCTTTCAAAAGACACACCTAAAGATTGTGAGGGGTGGAGCCTGTTCTAGTTGCCTATACAATATAGTCATTAAAGCATGTGGGCACGTTACCACAATAATCTTATTCAAATTCGATGCAAGGGATGCTCACATATCAAAAATCCTACCTGTATACTACACAGGGGCTGATGTGCTGCCAGAAGGGAGCAGCAATCTGGCAACGTAGTAGCAGTGATAGATCAAAGCCAGAGTGATTTTATCCTAATGTCTCAAATAAATAATCAAGGATTAAGTAAAGGAAAAGAGAGCTTCTGATTTGCACAGTCTCTGGAAAGAAAAATTCAGAAGCCTGCTCACCATGAATACATCCTTCAGCTTTCTAATAGAGGGGGCTGGGATGTGTTGGCAACAGAAGTTTCCTGGCCTTTACTATGACTCTGGACCTTGAAGATGGGATTAATTTTGCCTACATGTGTTCAGGTGTCTGGCCTCCTTCCACAGTCAGTGAAGAAAAAGAACGTGATTTATACAACCTCTCTCTATCCCTGGGCTGTAGAGGGAACCTAGTTAGACCAGATACTAACTCACAGACAGACAAAATTAGCAAGATGAATTGCTCTTTTACTGCTTCATATGTTTAACAAATTGCAAACTTTCCCCACAATTGTGTATAAGGTCTCTGTTTTACACAAAGAGAGGAAAGTGAGACTGAGGTGAACTGACTTCCCCCAAAGACACATAGCAACACAACTGAGGTTCAAGCACAGATGCATCTGACTCCACTCCCTACCCTTCTTCCCCTGCCTCCACCCTGCTGCATTTTAGCTTACACTGCCTCCCAAGGACAACAAATAACTACTTGCTGAGCAGGAAATAATTTCCGCTTCTCCTCATGGTCATAAAGGAGAGTCAAAAATATGGCTGAGTGGACAAACACAGCCAGCTCCATCAGGCAGGTTTTGAGATTTAGGATTGCTTGTGGGATGTCCAGGACTTATTACCAAACTTGGCTAATTTCAGTTTCCTAAAGGTAGGGTGGCAAGTTTCAGAAAATTGGGTTTGCAAAGAATTATGTAGTGATTTACCTGCCTTGCCTGACAACAGCATTGCATCGTTGCTGTTGCTCTTTTTGCTGAGCATATGGAAGCTGAGTGCTCCCTGGCTAGTATCCAGACATCCAAAAGTTAAATTGATGGGAATTGCCATGAGGGTTCTAGCTAATGGGAGACATAAAAAATGAAGCCTGTTTTATTTTTGCTTGTTTCTCCTCTTATGAGAGTTTTCTTCACAGAACGAACCTAGATATGACTGAGTGCAGCATACTTCTTCTGTGTTTTCCCCTTGGGGATGACTTATGCCAAGTTGTGATCTGTTTTGCTGTTCCAGCCCGTTGGGCTCATCAGTTTAGTCAACTGACTTTTTAAATGACCCTAGTTTTCCTGACTTTGGAAAAAGTGGCAAGAATCTAATTGCACTTGTGGGCATAGGTTGTAATGCCAGGGCAATGGGACAAAGGGAGGGGAGGACTCTGCTTCTCAGGAGAAGAGCTCCCTGGCCAAATTTATTGAGGTGGCTTGAGTGATTTGCACGTCAGTCATCAGTATACAGGATACGCTTTAAACCACATAGCTGGTGTCTGCACAATCCAGTGTGGGATGCTTAGTGGTTTCTTATCCGCAGGGACAGATGTTACAGAGAAGCTTAGATATGCACCTGTAGCTAGATTAAACATTTGAGGGCCTATCTTCTTGAAGCCATTAGAGCCTGAGGTCCCTCTTCACAGACTGCTGTATATGAACTCTCTGGACCAAACTGTAGATTAATAGCTCTGCAGATGGAGAAATATTTTTTTTCCTAAATAGCAGTTCTGTTTCATTTTATGTTGCTTGCTAGATTAAGTTTTACAGCTCTCTGAGGTTTGTTTTTTTTAATGCAAAGTAAGATCAGAAATTTTTACTGTTGTACAGTTTTGAAAGCTTTTTTTTCTTTTTTTGCCATAAGAAAAGCTCAGGAAATCAAAGTTGATTCATTTTTAAGCAGCAAGTGATTTAAACCAAACAATGCTTTTTGATTTATGATAATGAAAAAGATTGCAGAGTGATGACAGGTCAGATGAAAACTCACACTGCACCGATTTTTGTGGTAAGTATCATTATATTCATGCACTCAACTAATTCTCCACTATCAGCTTTATTTGTGGGGTTTATTTATATGAAAAAAATTTATTTAGAGAATTTATTGCAAGGGTGTGATTGACAGCCTTGGAAAAAGCAGTGTGCTATTCACAGAATGGATATAAAATTTCCTCATGCAGCCCTGACAATGTGCCAAAACTCATCAGGACCACAACAAAAGAGTAAAAGAACATGAGACCATCTTTCTTTGGTCAAATTAAAAGTATAGCCTGGTATCCTGTCTTCTACAGTGAAACATAAGAGGTACTTGGGGGCTACCATGAAAGAAAGGGAAACACAGGGTGACATTTTCTCCCAAACATTTCCCTAGTCACCAACAATTTGTGGCTCAGAGATTTCCTGTGCTCACACACATAAGCATGCTCACAACACTGCCACAAACACACAAAGGATACACAGCATCCTGTGGAAAGACATTCCACTTCTTATTTGCATTTTCTGTGGCAACAAAAGATTTTGTGCCTATTTTTTTTTTCTTTTTTGGTCAACGGCATGTTTTGTTGTGTGCTCCCTAGTTTTGGACTGAAAAAGGAGTACCCATGTCCCTATCTCTATGCCAGTCTCTAGGGGCCCATTTGGTTTCTGAACCTTTTCTTCAGCAACAGAATTTCCTTTTGTACTAACTTTGGGCCTAGATTAGACTTAGAGGGTGACCATTAAAAACATTAAATGTTAATGAACACTAAAAAGTGGAGCCAGTCCCAATCGTAAGAATCTTTTTTATCAACTGCTTTTTGATATTTAAGCTAAGTAATGTATTTTACGTCTCTTGTAGATTTATACCTGCTGGAAGTACTTCTCTGTCATGCTTTTAAACTGAGTTGGTTTCTTTTTCCTGCACCATAAATTTAGACAACTTTTTGCTTATTTAGTCTTAGCTTTCATGAATCTGCTCGACTCCAAAAGCCAGAGTTTTAAGAAATGGGTCTAGTACAGTAAAACTGAAGAGAAAGCCATAAGAACTTGCAGCACTAGGATATTTTCAGTGTTGTAATTGTTTTCGTTTCAGAAAACTCATTCAGGAAACATCTAAACCGTGCTGTACTTAATGTAGGCTGCTCCAGAGAGCTGCATCTGGATTTCATGTTTAGGAAAGAGGAACAGCAAAAAGTAGGTCTGAAAAGGCTCTGTTAATATCATCTGGCTCACCCCTCCTTTCTGAGATAGGATTTCTCTGCGGTTTGTTTGTCCAAGCTGGCCTTAAATTTTGTCCTGTGACAGAGTCTGCAGCCTTGCTAGGTAACTTACCCCAGCGCTTAACTATTCTAATTGCTGGAAAGTTTTCTTAATGTCTAAACTAAGTCTCTCTTGTTGCAGCCTAAGCTCATTATTTCTTATCCTACCCTCTGCAAAGATGAAAAATGTTTATTTGCTTATTCTTTGCAGCAGCCTTTAGAAAGGCATTATCATGTTGGTCCTCTTTTCCCTACACTCAGCAACCACCATCCTCCTCGTTCCTCTCATAGGCCACAGTTTCTAGATCGCTGCCTCTTCAGCTTTCCCACCTTTCAGTTTCCTTGTTTTGGCATGTATCTGTACTGAGGAGTGGAAGTGGACCCAACTGTTTCTTCGGAGATGACATCATGCCTGGGGCAGTGCTGCGAGGAGAAGATGGACCATTTCTCACATCCTACTAACACAGCCTTTCTGCTCATTCAGCAACATTTATTTTACCCACAGCACCACCTGAACCATGACTGAGAGCTCTTTTTCCTCTTTGTCCACCCCTTTGTGCATGGTTGCTGCCCTGCCAGCTGCTCCCTCCCACCTTCTCCCTCTTCAGAACAGCATTTCACACTTACCCTATACTTCCTTCTTTCCTGCACTGGCCAGATCTGCCCAGCCCGCTGATGTCTGACACACTTTGTAGCCTACAAAAGCAAGGCACTAGAAAGATTTATCCACATCTTTAAAGGAGGTAAGCTGTTTCTGGCAGTCAGTGGTTTTCATCTCTGTCTGACCACCTTTCCTGAGGAATTGCTCCATGCTTGTCAAACACTGTGGAGCACATGCTGTATTTGGTACTCCTTGCTACTGTACAATGCAGATCACTCTGGGAAGTCAATGAGTCACTTTGGTACTACTTCTCCAAGCTACTGCAGCTGCCAGATGTCAGCAGAACCTCCTAGGAGAATGATACTTGGCATTTCTGACAAATCTGAAGGAATTAAGTGAGGACCTTTTATTACTGTCCATTGCCAGGACACCATCAAACTGACATGATCTCATTCCTACACAAGCACAAAGACTGCAACCTAATGTCAAGGATTAAAGGAAGTCCTGTAAAATTTGTGTCCTAGTACTGTCTTGCCATTTTCTTCTTGTTACTCCCTACAGCACTCTCTCCTCAGCTCCCTCCCACTACTTTTTCAAAAAGGACAGGGCAGACACGAGGAAGATCTGACAGATTGATTGAAATGGCTCTTTGCAAGGCATCCAATAAACTCTACTCAGTTAAGCAGGTAGACCTGTCGTTCATGAAAGGAACATTAATGAAATCCATCAGTGTCAGGTGTGCTGCTCTTTATGACTGTCTGTTTGTTTTCTTTATTTTGATTATTGCCAGGAAGATCATAGATCTGGTGCATGGGCAGCTGGCCAAAATAGAGGGAGAATGGGGGGTGGAGGAGATATTTGGTTTTAGATAAGATTGGCCGAAGCGTATGGGTTACAAGTTTCATGATTTTCTACAGTGATTGAGACTGAGCTGGCTGAGACTGTAGCTGTGTTACCTTCAACTAAAACCATCTCATCAATAGTAATATTCTGCAGGCCTGTCAATTGCTCAGGCTTATCAAATTACACCATGTCATTTTTGCTAGCTTGATGTCTGGAGAGCTATCTCAACCATTAGAAAAGGTGGTTAAAACTACATCAAATGATTTGTATGTAATATAACATTGCTGTTGGGTTGCCAACCACTAAAAAAACTTTCTGATGTCGCCTCCAGTGCACCACTTGCTGCTGAGTAGCAGCTTTTAATATAAAATAAAAGCCATTAGCAATGCTATACGCTAAAGTGCTCAGAAACTGGCCTTACTCATATTTTGTTTGGCTGCCAATAGCTTTAATCAGAGTTACCTTTTCTGAGTCATCAGCATGACTAATACCCTTGTGAGGCCACCTAGAATAGACTTTCTCTGAAACAGCTTGTCCTCTTCCTCTGATCCGTAAAGGCAATTTTGGTAAATCCCTTTGGTCTTCAATTGTATCATAATCTACATCACAGAAGTAAGACAAGTAAGTAAAACACTGGTGTGTTTCCTTAGGCACATCATTAAGTGTTCTGCTGAAAGGAATAGTGTTTGTCATTCTGTTGCAGAATAAAATTAGTATAGTGACTTGTCCAAACTCCCATTCTGATGTGGTGACAGATCTAGGATTAGGATCAGTCACCTGAATCCCAATAAAAAGATTTATTGACTAAAAATAGTAATAAAAAATCCTAGCTTCTCTAAACCCATCACATTGGATTCTCAGATTCAGTCTAATTTGGAATATTGACATATCATTCCCAATATTCAACCTGTTTATACCTCCCCTCTCCAGTATATCTCAATTATCACATTTCTGCATATATGGACCATATGTTAATTGTCTAAAAACTTTTAATTCGAGCAGAGTTGTAGCTTGTTTGTAGGTGTGGCAAAGAGATGAGGTGTATTACTGGGCATGGACCTTTCTTTTGCAGTCAAGAGGAAGATTCTTCAGAGTTAGTCATGATCCTTTCTGTCCTTAGTGCAGAGTGCAGTAGAAGCCTTTCCCCACAAGTAGGTTATTTGGAGCTTCAGGGTATTTTAGGGAACATTATTTTCAATGGAGTTTAGTTTCTCTGGAAGGTGAGTTTTACATGTTAAACCCATGACAATACAGCAGGTCTTGTTATAGTCAAGGAACTTGTGTACTTTGAGTGGTTTGAGAATTTCTGATAGCAACCTAGGCACTTTATTTTTAAACGTTTTATTGATAATGGTGGAAAGATATCAAGAAGCATTGTGGCCTCACACATGTCCAGCTGCCTTGATACAAAATTTGCTCTCATCTCTACGTGCATCCGTGGGTTACTACGGCCTTGGAATACCCATTCTTGTGTGTGTCTCTCTCTCTTTATGCGGGTGCCAGCCAGTGCAGCCCTGGGAGTACTTAGACTAAAAATTAGTTTGCTTGTGTACTGCTGTTAATCTAGCACACAATGATGATTTTTGTTGGGTCGGCACATGGCCTCACAAAACCAGCTGGGAAAGCAACATTGAGTCAGGGGCTGCAGGAGGCTGAGGAGGAGGAGGAAGTGTAAGAGTGGGATAGTGGGGGGGAAGGGATTTCCAACATTCACAGCAGTTGTTAAAGATTCCCCATTCTGGCGCCTTGTGGGCACATACAATAGAGCAGATTCTTCTTTTTTTTTCCCAATATTTAAGTGGTGCAGTCACTGGGGAATGGAACATGAGACTGGAGGAATTGTGGTAAGAAATTTTAAAATTGCTGTGATCTAAAGAGAGTGACAGACACTTCATAATTGTGTGTACATAGGTCAGGATAGGTCAGTATAAAGATTTTAGCGGTGGGATGATTATTATATACATGTTTAAAAGCAAGTTCCCTGGTTTTTACTGTGCTATGTAATTTTTTAATGTATGACCTGTCTCCCAGAAATGAATGGCCTCAGTTGATACAGGGCCTGAGACAAGCATTCAGGAATATTTTAAAAAAAAATAAAATTTACCAGTCTTTGCTCCCTCCTAACCCCTTGAGACCATGTTTCCTACCTCTGAGAGCCTCCAAATGCACACCTCATTCCTCCAATATCCAATCCCAGACCTCATCCTGTCCCATTCCTCCGTTGCCCTGCTTCACCAGCAGGATGCTAAAGACTGTGCCCACGTGTTTTGTTTTAAGAGGTCCTATTCATTTGCCTTGCCCTCAATTTCCATTAGAAAATAGAAAAAAATCACCTCACACTTGGAGAAGGTATTTGCTAAAATTCATCTTGGGGAAGTTTCTGAAATCATCATTTCTTTCTTGCCTATGACACAGGGGCAGCTGTCTCCTTTTCCTTATCTGGGAGTTGACTGGAAAGAATCTATTGCTTTTACAGCTGTCAAGTCCATCTGACAATATTTGTCCTTGTATTCACTTGCATGCTGCAGAAGGCTGCAGAAGGCAGATGCTTCATCCTTTTGTTTTCCTGATCTCAAATCCCCAGGAGGTTGAAGAGAATTAAATAAAATGTAGAAAAACTTTAGCATCAGAGGCTTCAGTATTGTTTAAGGGGTTTCATATATTATAATTGTTCAAGACTTTGCTGTTTTCTTATGGGCCTGTTTTTCCCTCATTATGATTAACTTCATGGTGAAGTTTAGATAAATATGACATCTAATGCAATCCTATTCCTGCTGCTATGGAGACATGCCCTGTTGACTGTGTCTACTTTACTTTGGTCTACAAAGCATGATACGTTCAGCACACTTCTGCCAGATCTTCGTAGCTCCTGTCTTTGTTGTTAATAGCTTAACATGCATGTTAGTATAATACTTGGCAACTTAACACAGCATTTGTCTTCATTAAAGCACTTTGCCAGTGCCCAGTTAATGGAGCCCTGTCAATGTGTGTTTAGGAGGGAAACGCCTTTTACAATACAGGAAAAATGGTGAAATTGAAAGACAGAGACAGTGTAACCTTACATCTTCTGAGGTGTTCAGGTGCCTAAGAGCTGGATTTCGTGTTATGGCCCCTCCAGTGTCAAAGCCATTAAAAATTTTCCTGTTCCCTCCCACAGTTCCACCTGCCATTTGTCCTTCCCCTCTGGCACAGCACTTCTGGAAGGCAGATCATGAGCAATGTGTTGTTTAGAGTACATCCTGGCCCCATCTCCTTATCCAATTCTTTAGGAGGGCTAATACTAATGGCAATTTTTTCTTGTAAAGACGAAAGAAAAACCAAACCAGCGCTCCGGATTTTGCTCATGGTGACAGGGTGACAGTCCCTTTCAAAAGAATCATGTGCTCTTTGCTGTGCATGCACAGAGACAACCCGTCACCCTGTCTAAAGTGAATAAATGTTTTGTAAGGGTAAAACAATGCAAACAGCAAACAACATCTTTTCAAATTTCCCTGTTGTTTTTTTTTTGTTTTATTTTTGTTTTTCAAATTTTGTGTTGTTTGTTGTTTTTTAAAAATCTGCATTTTTATCAATGACCTGCTTAAGCAATGACTTCACAAACAGGGGACAGGGAGGAGTAGGAAATAGCGCCTGTGACCACAGGGAGGGCAAGAGCTTTGCCAATAAACAATTCATATTTTGGAATAATTTCTGTGGAGATTAATGGAGTTTAGTATAGAAAAACTAGAGGTAATGTGTGTGCATATCTGTCTATATTAGGTCAACACAAATACTAAAATCTCCAGTTGGTCACAACTCTCTACTTAAATTAGCAGGCTGGGATATGGGATCCTGCACTTGACTTGCTGTTTAAGATTGGAACTCCCAGTGTCCCTAGGAAAAGCAGGGGTAAACTCCCATGGAGCCAGCTTGTCACACTGCCTACACCATAGGGTCCATGTGTGGTGTCAGCTTTATGCACTGTTTCACATAATTTTTATTTCTGCCCTTTTCATATAGGTTTTAATAAAGGACATGTTAATGAGGACTGAATGACATTTATTATCCAGACAGCATATCATGGTCAGTTAGCCTGATGGATTGGTAAGAACATGTCTCAGCTCCATACCATTATTCAGTCCTTAATTAGGAGTTTTTCCTTATTAAGGGCTGAACACCATGCAAGGCTTTCAGATTTACCTTGCATTCTTCATAAGGGGCAAGTGCTTCTTGTGCACACTCCAGAGGAGACAGTCTTTCACCAATGTCCGTCAAGGGCTTTGCTCTAATTTCTCATCCAGAAGACTTTAGTGAACAAGGACTGTGTCTGCACACAGGAGAAGACCCAGACAGATGTAGCTGTGCTAGTTAGTCACTTAACTCCTTTAATTTTAAAATGTGTTAGAGGTATTTTATTTCTCCAAGTGTGGAAATCAGGTCATGCCTGTAGAATATACCTAGGATTTACCTCTAGGTGTGTTCATCCTCTTTATATCCCTAGTCCTACTAACGGGGGTTTCTTTCTTTTTTGCTGGACCAGCAAACCTCTAGTTGCATGGTCAGACACTTGCCAAACTGCTGTAAGAGGTGAACTCCCTCTTCTCACGAGATCTGAACAAGATGCTCGTCCTTCCAGCAGAACACTGTGGGCATCTCTGGCCAAAATAAAGCTCTGGTGACGTGGACAATTACCGCATCAGGAAAGACCTCAAAGAACATTTCTTTCTGTGAGCAGTTGATGCAAAATGACTATAACTGCCAAGTGATAGCAATCACTCAGTGCCTTCTATCAGGTGAAAGAAAATTGCACTTTGATCCTTTGGGAGATGCATTTGGATGTACCTGGTCATGGAATATTTAAACGAGCCTTGGGGGGAACTTCTGGTGAGAGAGTTTAGCTTGCAGCCACTACCTGTGGTAACTGCAAACTGTCATGTCTATTTTTATTCTCCTGGGGTGATAAAATCAAAGACTATTTTCAGTGATGATGGGGTCTTGCCCGGTAAAACAACTCTCTCTGTCTATTACTGTAGTGTAATATTTGTGGGGAGGCAAAACTGAGCAAATCAGATTTGTTTACAACAAATAGAACTTGCTCCTCGGAGGCTGCCGTGATGCAGCTTCCCCAGTTCAAAATGATGCTAATTTGCTCTCACCTACTTACCAAGGGGAGGCTCTGTGATATCAGATATGTCACCTGCTGGAAATGACTAGAAGACTGAAAATATATTCAGTTCCTCAGGGAGCATTTTTTATCCTTTTAAATGAGTTTTTGTGTGAAGAGGTATTTGATAGACTATCCCCAGTGTAAGATAAATAGTTTCCGTGAGTTCAGGACTAATTATCCCCAGGGACACAACAGACTGAAGAGCTAGATGAGCCAGAAATAAAATGGTATCTCTTGGCTATAGTGGAAAGTAGGCAGTTACACTTCTACCATACATGATTAGATGGCTACCGAGCTTGTTACTGCTGGGGAGAAAATGACCGGCTTTCTCATACAGAGCCTCCACAAATAACAAAGCACATGTGAACTGCAACTCCGCTCCCTCTCCGTTATGCATAGGTAGATGTACATCACTGGCAGCCTTTGCTGGTTGTACATATTTCAGACCAAACAGGATCTTTACCTAATGAAAAGAGAGAACTTCCTGAGCATGTGGCATTGCACATGCTTTTCTTGAGTACATAACATACATATTTAAAACACGTATCTCTTACTGAAGGATGAGACAGCATGCTTTTGTTGTGCTTTAAAAATTCAGGAATAAAATGAGGTTTTGTCATGTTTGCCCAGTGCTTGAAATCTTTTTTTTGTTTGTTTTCTTTAACTCTTCAGTTTTTCTCAGCTATTTTTTATTGACACTTAGCTCAGCATTTGAGGCTTCCGGTTGTGACTGGAAGCAGAAGAGAAAATGCATGTTGAAATTGTTCTTGTAGTCTGAATGAAACCAACCAGAGATTTAATGAGAATTCCAAGGAGAAAGTAATTTTTACTGCTTAGGGTTATGGTGTTTTGTTGTTGGGGTTTTTTTTCCTGTCCTAATCCAAAACTCAGGTTAAAATCAAACTTTTAAGGTGAATTGCCTGAGTAAAGACCACAAGCTCTGGCCAAATTTTGCAGTACAAAAAGTTCATTGGCTTCTTAAACTCTGGATTAACATCTGAACTTTGTGCCACGTTCCTAAATTAGATCATTCCCGGCACAAGCTTCACTCCAGCAGAAACCCAGCCAGGCCATGCCATGGGCTGTGCTGGGAAAGGCTCCCACGTGGCAGAGTTTAGTCTGTGGGGCCACACAGGGTGTATGGGGAACACCAAGACCTTCCAGTAGGGGAGGGTGGCAGAGGGAAAGGTGAGGGAAGAGAGCAAGAGGCAAGAGGTGTGCAGTTCACCCTGTTTGTCAGGATTGGCCATGTGTCACCTCACCCACCAGTGCTGTGGTGTGCAGCCGGGAGGTGAGAAAAGCCCCAGACAGTAGGGATGGGCACAATCTCTTGGCTGGCTGAGGGCACACTGCACTGTGGCTGCTATTTCTATCCGGGGTAGATGGAGTGGGATAGCACACACTTGTCACTCCACCTAGCTCTTTGAAGGGCAAATGCCTCCAGTGGAAAGGGCAGTTTCTCTCTGAGCTCTTTCAGATGCTGCTCAGAAACTGCTTTTTCTAAGCGGAGCTCATTTGTATCAGTCTGCTAAAACTGGGGTTTGGGCCAGAGCGAAGCACTGTGAGAGCAAACACCAGCCACAGTGGTCCTCCACCCCACCTCCTGGGGTAGAGCAAACACATCAGCAATGAGCTCCTCTAGGGGCCTGTTTGGAAATGTTTGTTGATGAAGTTGCCAAATAGAGAGATATAAAAAGAAGAAAAGTCCCAGCTTTAGCGATTGGATTTGTGCTTAGCATGGTATATTAACAAACTGTTGAGTCTGATAGCTCAGACTACCTTTGAGAGCAAGATGTGCCTGGGGAAGTGTGAAAATAGAGCTTGACTGGCTGAAGAAGTTCTTTTGGCATTACCCAGTCCTCCAGGCCCTCCAGATGATGCTTCTGTCAGCACTGGAGAGCTGCTTCCCAGCATGCCAAGGATTCCTAAATTTTAAAAAAGTGTTATGAAAATAAAGGCGACATTCATAAATTAAGATTCTCTAAGTGGAGTGCTTGTGATTTTTGCATTCACGTCTTGCAGTCAGAAAGCTATGAATTTTCTGATTTTTGTCACACTCTGATAAGATTAAAAAAACACAGTTATATCTGATCCTGCTGACTGAGTTGCAGAAGTAATTTCTTGTTCAATTGAAATCTAAAACTTTGGAGGTTTCATGTCCACTGGGATGTAAAGTAATTTATCAATTCCCATGAACTTCAGCCACCAATCAGGGAAGTTTTTATTTTCATTTTCGCAAAAAGGATAATGTATAGTACCCTCATTTTATACACTGACAGGAATTTCAGAAAGCAAGAGCTCTCTGCCTGTTTGGAAAAAAACCACCCTATTCTTTTTCTAAGAAAATCAGGACTTTTTATTTGGTCTGCATCTTTTATATGCGGAGGAGGATTCAAAAGTCAAAACCTGTATGTTTTGAGACTTGACCACTTTAAGTAACTTTGATCGGCTTTGTCAGAGCTTTTGGCCTTTCAAACCTCTTATTTTTGAACACACACATCTGCACTTGTTTTGGGTGTTGCTCTTCTAAAACACAAACATTTACTAATGGCTTTACTATGGCTGCAGATTACATTTTTTCCAAGGCGGACAGGCAGGAAAGGAGAGGTTGTCAATTCCTTACAAAAATAAGAACAGTGACATGAACTGTGTTCATTGCTTGTAAAGATAAAGAAAACACAAGAAATGCAGAGAAGAAGCATTTTGAAGGCTCTCTGAAATTCCTACATTAGAACATTTGAAGAAGGAGAGACTTTCTATTAATCAAGTGTATTGATTTCTGCCACTAAGGAAAGTGGGAGAAAAAATATTTACTGTGCTAAACTGCTGGAGCTTTCAACCAGTTCATATTGAATACTGTGTCCTGCAGTCTTCTCTCCTTGGAAAGGAAGACTGGAAGAGATATGAGGGCAGAGCAGGGAGAGGGAGCTGCTCTGTGCTTGTCAGCCTCCTCAAGGAAAACCATCACCTTCTCACTGTTAGCAATGGGTCACAAAATGATCTTCATGATTGTGACATATGAGGTCTTGCTGTAACTAAAGAGTGATCATCGTTGTTTTTTGGTCTTTTCAAGTGCTACAAGTACTTGCAAGCATAGTTGCTAACATGGTCAAAAAATTAGTTATAGTTGATTTGTTTCAAACTGCTTGATACTTAAGCTGAGTTTCATGGGAAATTATGTTGGTTTGTGTTTGGGTAAACTGGAATAAATGTCTTAGTTTTTATGAGGTTTTTTATGATTTTCTTCTCTTTTGTTTACAAACATTAAACTTTCAACATGAACTGTTTGCTTTCTTAACAAAAGACAAGGAAAAACAAGCTCAGACTTTTAACTAAACTCTTAAAGGTGAAGATTCATAGATGAATGGATGTATTTATAGTGGGGTTCTACTCAGAAAAGCGGCTGTCTAATGATGGTGTCTTCTTCCTCAGCATGACTGCTACTTGTGTGCATTCAGTCAGTTCTTTGACTTTATGGCAGAAATAAGTCTTGACTGCTTTGTACTCATTAGCCCTGCAGAGGCTACATAGCAAAGCAGCAAATATAGCTAAGAGCTAATGAGCTAGATTTTTCACTGGTGAGCACTGAAGCCTCAGCAGCTGAGACTTCTGTAACCTATTGATTGCTCCTTACAACAAGGGTGTAGTAGCCAAAACACCATCGTTCTCAAAAGAAATTAATCCCAAATAAACCCAAAAAGGCTGCCTGTGTACTTGACTTTTAAATTTTAATAGAATTGTAGGTCTGAAAAATCAAAATGAAACAGTAATGAAATGGAAGGCTGAACTTGAAAGACCAATCTCAGGTTTACCCTTTCAAGGCTATACTTTAGGATACATTAATTTTCATCATTATTAAATTTTTTGTAACCAATAGTCCTTTTAATACAAATTGGATTTCACATTGACACTAAATAGATGATATATTATATAGAAGACATCCTAGATTTGATTATTAAGGCTTTTGCTGTAAGAGTCCAATGTTGAATCATTAGTGTTTGAAAATGAGGCATATGGTAAGTTCCCTAATAAATTTTCTATGATGTTCCTGAAATTAGTAAATGAATTTGTAATCTCCTTTCAACTAGATTAAAATAATGGCTGTGACTATAGAAGTCTGAAATGGAGACTGAAAAAAATGTGATATTTTGTAATTTTTGAAAATTCTGGAAAATATGAATTGAAGAGTATGTGGAGCTGTAATGGAAACTGCACGTTTTAAGTCCATTTTTATTAATAAAGTAGTGATACAAATGTTAAGGGATGACAGCTGATGAGCAATAACACCTTTATATATATAAAATAATCTCTGACATACTGAATTGATAGATTTTTTTGACATTACTGAATTTGTAGCCAATGGTAATGATTACATGACTGAAATACAGGTATTTCTCAATATTATTAAGAATTTGGTAAGATACATCCAACCTGAACAATTATTTCTTAGCAACTTGGGTATAAGCATTGTTTCATGTATGGAGTCTAAATAAATGGTGGTGATTTGCAGCAAAAAATTGAATCCTGGGAGGTGCCCAAGTGAGGTGGTGCTGGGCAGTGCAATGTAGGTTTTGTTTATGGTGTTTATTAATTTTAACAAGAGAAGTGTAAACTGCACATTAATTATGTTCCACAGGGACTAAATGGGGAGGTGTAGCAGAGGATGGACTAATCACTTTATCACTTGCTGAGCACTCTGAGCTGGTATAATTTAGTATAGTCCAAATAAAAGTGGGAATAATTTCTCCCTGATAGGAAATTTATTTCCTGGCCTGGTATGTAGATCTAAGCTTTATTCCCTTCAGACACTGTATATCTATTCTTATATGCCAAGGCTTTTTTGTTATTCTGGGTGTCAGGAACACTGAATGGTTCTTAAACTACTTGTAGGTGATGAGAAGTGCAAATGAAACAATTGCATTAATGATGAAAAGAGGAAGCGGATAAATATTGAGGATCATGAAGTGATACAAAAAGGATCAGAAAAGGCTGGCAGAGCAGGGACAGGCTGCTGCTGCGCCAAACATTACTTTATTCCTTGGGTGCCGTAGATTCCTTGGGTGTGCTCATCGCCATGCTGTGGAGAATAAGGAGGATATAAGCCACACATGGGAAAGTCTCACACAAACGATACAATATGATGCTGCACCGATTTTTGTAGGAAAATTCCTGTAATTATTTTGATTCTGTTTCCACCCTGGCAAGGACCTGCTGACCAGGGGCACTGAGGAGACCCAGGTCTCTCACAGAGCAGAGGAGGAAGCAGGGGAAGACAGAAAATCCCTTGTGTGGGCAGGCCTGAAATTTTTTGGTCTGCAGGGTGGACATGTGTTTCTCAACTGGAACCTTCTGGAAAGGAGGTATTTTTCTGTCAAAAATGAGTTTTAAGGAATTTTAATGCCCATGCAAGACCTCAGAAGACTTTGGATATGACTGGAAGATGGCAGAATTGCATGGGTGACTGCAGTGAGAGCTGAGCTGGCTTCCATCAGAGTGTCTCAGGTGTCAAAAGCACTGAAGTTGCAGGGTACAGTCTTCAGCTTTTGGTCAAACTGGCCAAGCTAAAATGAGGAAGCTACTTGTGCTCTGACTGCATGAAGGCCAAGTGCAGGTCAGTATAAGTTTCCTTCCCCTAGATCATGTTTTCTGTAAGGAAAGAGTTTAGAAGGGCAAGTTCAAAGGCAGTCTGGACAGGCGAGGCTGGTGCATCTGAGGCTGCCAAGAATGGTGCCTGTAATTGTAATTGTAGCAGTATTTATCACATTGCAGTGGAAATGAAAACCCTGTAACATCTTCCATAGACCCTTAAGATGCTTGGAGACAAGACAAAATTTTGATTTAAACCATTGGCTTAAGTTACTTAAAGCAAGAAAAGTGCCTTGAAATAGTTTAGGTATGGACACACATTTTGTCCTCTTGCCTCCGGTGTCAGCATGAAAACTTTTGGAAAATGAGATGGTTGGAGTGAGTACAAAATAAACTTCTATAAGGAGATCTTGCCTACAAACTCCTAAAAAGCTCCGTGTTATCAGTGGTTTGAGCTAGTGAGATGTCTTATTTATTCCTTTAGAGTTTTCTGTATTGATGGGGCTTAAATGTGCTCCTTTTACAAAAATGTCCATGAGGTTGATTAAGTCTTGCATAAAAAGTGCAGTAAATTCTCCCTGGCTCCAAGAGACTCTTTAGCAGTCACTTGGCACTGGCACTCCCTCACCAGGATCCTGTAAATCCTGTACTATCTGGCAGTTCTGAGTTAGTTCCCCTGCCTTGTCTATTCTTTGAGCAAGTGCTGGAGACAACTGCATTCGGCTACATGCACCATCATCTGTGATATCCTCTGTCACTTCAAGGCTGGAAAACTTGAAAAATAGAGGGTATTGGGATGGGGATTGAAGGTCATCATCCTACTGCTTCCAGCCTCAGGCCCAAACCCACAAAGAGGCAGCTGCTGGAACTAACAGTAAAGGAAGAGGGTGGATTCACATTGTGGCATGTGCAGGGTGATGTTACCTTTGCAAAGCGTGATGGGCATCCACTTAGTGGTGCAGGAAATATGCCTGGGGTTTCTCTACATACAGGGGATGTTCATCCAATATAATGTTCATGACCTTCTTTCAACATGGAGATTGCAACTATTTGTTTCTTGGGCCTCCCAATTCAGGAGTCACCTTGTTCCCTCTTTCCTCGCAAGCATAAGACCACCAGACTCAGCTTTTCTATCATGAGGGTGGCATTCAATGGTATGCCTTGTCTTTTCGTTGAGGAGAACCCATCAACTGAGTTGCCTATGCCATTACACTCACTTAGACATGCCTAAATTATAGTTCACAAGAAGTTAATGTGTCAGCAGCACCCATCTGATTTTCTTCTGCTTCTCTGCTGCTGTAGCAGAAATAATATGGCTGAGAATCTTTCAAGGTTCTTGGACTCAGATATATCCTGAAAATGTTAAATATAGTCTGATTATAAAATGCTGCCCATGGTCTGATTTAGCACATGCTTGTTGGGTAAACCTCCTGGTGACATGACTCCTTCAGTGAAGAAAAGTGGATTTTAGCAGAAAAATTGTTTGAAACATTTATTGGGAAGCTAGTTTGAAAATAATAACAAGAGGAAACCCTTTGGAGTGAAAGACTTTAAATTCTTGACTAAAGTATATAGCAAATTTAAGGGGTTTTATATATTTTTAAATATATATATATACATACACTCCTCTTGAAGGCAAGACTTGTGAATTTCAGGCTTTTGGAACAGTTCTCTCTGTCAAGGGTACAAGTCCATAAGTTGTGATTTTTGGATCACTATGCTGTTGAGCTAGTCTAACTCAGGAAGGTGGTAAACATTTTAAACTAGCAGGGATATGCCTGAGGCAAGCTTCAGGCATATTGGCATCATAGCTGCCTCACTGCTTTGCCAGCAGAAAAGTGGTAACATATAGACTGATTAGAGGAACGTGGATAAGGGAAGGAGTAGAGGATTCCAGAAAAAAACCCCAAACAAATAAAACTATAAAGAAGCAAGTTTTTTGAGGTGTTTGATTTTTTTTTCTGAAAAGGTTTTTTATTTTTTACTGCTCTGTTTTTAGAATTTTTCATCAGCTACTGTGCCAGTTTAACCTAAAATCATGTGACATGGCAAGGTTTAACTAAGACTACTCCTGGTTTACTCCCAAGTGAATGGGATGACTTGAAAGTGAAATCAAAGGCATTTCTTTTGGAAAGTGCAGTTTTGTACCAGTTTCTTAATTGCATGCAACAAATTGGGGGACAGCACATTTTGTACCTTGTTTTTGATGACTTGTTGCAGTGCAACACATTTAGGAAATTCATATCCAGTTATAATTTCTAAACTTTGATGATGTTTTAGACTTCATACTCTTTGATTTGGATCTATCTAAACATTAAACATCAACATACAATGCTTTGTTTATGTAACCATACTTTTTACTTTTCATTTTGTAGCAAGCACAGGAAAGTTATCAAGAAGATGGAGCAAAGTTCCTCACAGCATTGCATACAGGGTCAATAAGGGAAAACAGGCATTAGCTGAAATGAAATGTTCATTTGGCCTATAGTCAAACAATGGAGCAGGTTGTCCAAAGAGGCTGTGTAGTCTTTATCTTTGGAAATCCCTGTCCTGAACTCCTGCCCACTTCTGACCCTCACATGATTTTTTTTCTCCAAAGGTCAAATTAATTCCAGCTCTTATCCCACTGATTTCAGTGGATTTACTGCTGGAACATGAATATCTTATTGTCTGTCACTTCTGAGTGCCATTGGTACTAAGATAACTGCAGTTTTATGAGCTTTGTGTTTCAAGATTGCCATTAAAAAAGTATCATTATAGTGCCCTCTGATATTTGAGCTTTACTGTGGTATTTGTAGTATCTCCTATAGTGAGAAAAGAGGTATTGCAGTAAAGACAAAATTTGAAGTACCATAAATGCTAAATTTATTTTAAAGGACTCATTGCAACCCAACAAGAAAGATATACTTAATACTCCAGTCTATAAATATAATAATTGATCCAAGACTATGTCCCAGGAAAGTGAGAAAGAAGTAACACTTTTTTCTATCACAGAGGTTGCTTCTTGTGTGAACGAGTTACCTCTAAACATTCCAATTTTTAGGTTATTCCATGATTAGTGACCTTCAGTGACAGTATCACACCTTGTCCCTACTGCCTCATCCTGCTGTTAGGGAGAGACCATCTTTGTGAGGACCTAACCTTCACTCATGGAGGGGAATACACACCTCTAAATTGTGATGACTCCAAGTCTGAAAAAAAGTGCATTATCTGAGTCCTTCAGCTCAAAGGTCTGAGCAACTGTGACTTCTGTTGTTTTAATCCTGAGTATAAATAGAGAAGCAAAAAGTGCTTAAAGCTGGCTACCAACAGAAAGGGACTAGTTTTTAAAGCTGCTGACATAGGCAGAAACTTAGGGAAAATCCCCAAGGCTTTTGAAAATTGCAAATGATCTTCATGAGAGGATTTTTGCATATATTCCTGTTTGGAAGGGAAGACAAACCAGTTGAGTTAGTAAAGAAAAAAATCGTGTTTAGGAAGAAATCACTGCCATACAGCCCAACTCCTCCATTTGTTAATGCAAGATTACAGCTGCTTTGGTCACAAACACTAGAAGAGTTATGGTATTTTTCTACCTGTACTGAATGCGTGAGAAAGAAAGGATGCCAAGAGTCCTCTAGCCCTCCTACTCTTTGCTGGTAGTGCCACTGAGTGCCACAAACAACACTGTACTCTGCAATGCAGCTTTAAGTGCAACTGTGTACATCCTCATTTAGATCTTTCCCTTCCACTTCAGCCTTGTATCACATGGATGCTGCCTGGACACGTTGGCCTCTGAGGATCAAGGTTCTGCCATGTACCCATCTCCTCAGCTACAGCCCATGCCAAGATCAGCATTCAGACAGCCATAACAGCATGTGTGAGCAGCTGGGCAAATTTAGCAGTGCATGGTGAACCCTGTTAAGCATGTTTGTGCTTCTCCTGTGGCATAGGATTTTGCTACCTCTGTTTTTTCTCTGTACTAAAATGCTATGAGACAGGGTGTGCACAGAGATGTGAAAAAGCTGTTGCAGTGCTGCACTGCTTCATGGTTGAGTCATATCATTAGTAGTCCCCTGGTGCTAAGTCGTTCTGTGGAAACTAAATTGAAATACAATTTGGTTGTACAGGAACACTTTATAAATGGAGTACTGATTTCCACTTAGGTGTATTTGCAGTGTTCAGGAGCAGGACTAAATAAAGGAATCTTTCCTGATTTGGGGTAATAAGGTGGTTTCTTTTGTAGCTGTTTAAATCCAAGGTAGTGAAAAGTGACTAGAAACTTTTGGTGCTCAAATCAAAACATTTTAGAGAGGTGTAATCTTCAGAACAAAGGTATAGAACATGTTTTGGAAATGGGACAGGTAGGGGCATCTCTGTGAATGCTCTGTGAATCTGCCATCCTTTCAAGAAAACCTAGGCCATAGGCTTTTGAGGAGAAGTATCTGTATTTCCTTTGTTTGTGTATCCAAGTTGACTGGTCAAATTAACCACACAGTTTCTCTAGGATCCTTTTGTAAGGACTGGAGATACCACGTATTCCAAAACCGGTGCAGGGGAACAACAAAGAGCATACTTGGAGCACAGAGAGAGTAACCAGCTGGCTGAGCTAATGGCTGAGTGAGGTGGGTGGGCAGTGCCAACATGTCTGAGAAGGTACGTGGGTCCTGGATATCAGCACTGTTGCTTTTTGTAATTAATGATACAGTTACATGTAAAACTATTTAAATATAGTTATGTGTCCTAAAATTAGGAAACACTGTAAATGTAGACGGTATTTAAATAGTACACGAGCTCCAGCATTTGAATGCTACATTGCGCTTAATTGTCCCCAGTCATTAAGGAAATTCTCCATGCGAGTGTTTCTGTGGGCATGCACGCACATTTAGGTCTTTCCCCAACCCATCTGGTTGACTCTGCTGCTTCCTCAAAGAGTATAGGGTGTATTTAAATCTCCGTTACATTTATTTTGCTTTTTTTAAAAAAGGAAACATTCTTCTTTTAAACTTAAAAGACTCCAACTTTTATAAGTGCCTTTCCATAAAGCTCAAAGGTCATTTAACATGCTTTAAAAGTTCAAACCAACTGTAACAACAAAAGCAAACTCAGAATTTTCCCCTGAATTGGAATATGGAGAAAAATCTTTCTTTTGCAGGCACAAATCTCAGGTGTATCCTATTCGCATTATTTTTTCTCCCATTGGATGCATGAGGAAAGAAAGGTGCTTGTAACATGAAGCAGAGAAAAGCTAGTTCAAGTTAATATTAACTAAACATGAGAGGAGAAGCAGGGAGGGATTTCTGAAGTCTGAAATGCTTTTCAGAAAGGAGTATGGCAACTTCTTCATCACCAGCAAATAGAACAAATAGAACACATTTTAACTTGATGCTTCTTCTGACCAAATGTTCCTGTAGCAAGACAATACCCATCTGGTTTGAATAGCAATTCCATTTGGCTCTTCTGTCAAAGGCTCTTGGGTTCATGTATTCAGAGGCCAGAAATGCCTATGATGACCTCCTAAATAAAGCAAGTGGTGGAATTCCATCCACTGATGTCTGCATAAAGTCCCCAGCTTCTATTTGAATATAGGCTTTAGAAGATATCCGGTTTTGTTTTAAACGCATCCAGTAATGAGAAATGTACTGTATCCCACAGGAAGCTGTTCAAATAGTTATCTCCTTCTCAAAAGCATGCATTTCACGTTGTGTTTGAACATTTCTAATTTCAGCTCCCTGGTGTTTCGTATCTCATTATCCAAAGATGTTAACATGCATTCAAACATCAGGCTGAGATGAGATCATTGGAGCAAACGTTGACCCATCTGCTCACCCACCCCCTTCCCAGAGGCTGCTGCCCACCTGAGCAGGGATGGTTAAATGTCTCCTGAAATGACACAGTTTACAATGATATACAGATCCTGCACAGCAGCTTGCGAGAAATGAAGACTGAACCGGTTCTTGCTGCAGCCATGCAGTTTGATCTGTGACTGCCTTCATGTTAATGTTTTAATGTACTGGTCTGAGGTACTCTTAGCTCCATGGATGTAGGTATGATCAAGTATCTTCCTAATCTTCTCTTTGAATAGACTGACCTCTGAATCTTTTGTTGTAAAATGTGCCTTTGAGCCCCTCAAATTTGTATCTTTTCTGAGATATATTTCAACATGTGGACATGAGACTTTGATAACCATTTCTGGACAATCATTCTGCAGTATGTGTTAATCTATATAGACCTCTCCTCACTGAAAAAAAAGGTGAGCCCTTCACATGGAGGCTTCTGTACAAATAAAGTTCTCAATTCTGCAAGTATGATATGGTGCCAGACTACTACAGAAAAATGTGGGCAATGGAGGTTTCACATTTAAGCCCCCCCTTAAATACCACAGAGAAACAAAAAGCAAATGGCAAAATTAGCGACATTTGAATTACATTTTATTATCTTTGTTTTTCACTGCTGCAGTGGGAAAAGTTAACAATACAAAACTTGCATTGAAGAGACTTTTTTTTTAATTATTTTTTTTTAGAGAAGTACTTTCTTCCAACAAGAAGTTAACAGTTTAAAGCAGGATATTAGGACTGTCCATTTCCATGGAGAAGTTCACTGGAGTAGCTGCAATACATTGTGTGACCAAATTAATATGTATGAGAATGTCCAACATATGCATGCAAAACCCCATTGTTTTTATGGTAGCTCGTTATGCAGCAATTCAATGAAGTCAGCAGTGTAGTCTCAATTCAAGTTACTTTGCAGTGAATTGGAAATCAGGGGAAGTATGAGCTACTTTGCGTTGCAGGAGTAGATGAAGTTCATTAATGTTCATTTTGGCAATGATTTAATGATGAGCAGTTGATACACTGTCAGCTCACAGTCAGCTCAATATCAACTCATTAGCAGGAAGTTGAACTCTGAGTAGTTCTGAGACTTGTACCTCAAAAGCAGTTATGATAGAGTCATAATTTTATTAAAGGAAAAAAGGTGAGAGTTTATAGAAGTAATGTTGGAGTTGCGTTGAAATTACTCTCCAGGAGTCTCTCTTAAAAAATACAGCATGAATAACTAGGTATGTCAATGTCTTTCTCATGTTGCCACAAACCCACTTCTTTGTAACTGCTAGATCTTATACATTTAGATCTAGGAAATCAACACTGAATTTAATTTAAATTCAGTATACAAATCAGTAACACCATGTCAAAAGCACAGACTACATCTGGTTTCAATCAGTTTGTGTACAACATCCAACACACTTGGAAGCACACCACCCACTGCAATATCTCCCAGCATGAGAGCTTCCAACGCTACCTTCTCTGCTTGCTTTTTCTTCTTTAGACTGTGTTCTTTAAAAACAGACAAATAAACAAACTACGTTTTCATGATTCACATTTTCCATAATCTTGGATCTGAAGCAGTGCCTCCAACTATTTTTAAGCTATTCCTGCATTCCTTCGTTTATTGTCCCAGGCACCAAACAGTATAATCCATAAATTGCATTCATTTGGCATGTACTTTGCAGCTCCCAAGACATTTGGACCCCATAGACTCATATCTTTTTCCAGATATGTTATTTGGGAATCCCAAATACCTGAGATTATCTTTTAATTGTTTGTTTAACTAAAGTACTGATGTATTGACTTCATTGTGTCTGTTCTCATTTATCTGCTTAAATGAGCAAAAAATACTAAAAGATAACAACATTGTTGATTGATTTGACTGTGTGATGTTTGATGCAAAGTTTGGGCCACAAAGTCAGCAGGAGGTTTGCAATCACAAGAAGTTATCTCCAAAATCTCAAAGAAGGGGAAAGCTGTTGGTGCTGGGAAGAAATTCAATTCCTGTAGTAAAGATCATTTGTTTTGGTTTATTTGCCCCAGTGACATATATGAAGGCAATGTCAGTAAATCAGTTGTCAGATGACAGCAAAAAACTTTGCTCCAAAAAAAAAAAAAAATTGCAAACTAGGATCTGCCAGTTTCACGCCTGGTAGTTTAAAAATACTAATATAAACAGGAAAACCTGTGACAGGAAACTGATTTATAGAAAAAACAGCAAACCTCTGTTATTTGTAATGTAAAGTTTTCTGCCTCTTAGAAATGATCCTTGAGAAAAATTCATAGCCTGAAGAATTCATTATCCTATGAATATTTTAAGATGCCCTTGCCCAGGTCTGGACTTTGGGAATGGACCCTACTTTTCCCAGCCAAGCCAAAACAGTGGATTCTTGTGTGTTTTTTGCCTCTTAGGTGCCTAGCCAGCTCTTGGAGCTTAAAAAGAGAGAGCAGAAGCTGATCATGTTTTTGATGCAGGGATGTTGCAGTTTTCCTTTGCAGGCAAGCCAGAAGCAGTGGAAGAAATGGAAAGAGAGAAATGGAGCCAGAAAATCCCAAAAAGAATGCACATGAAATTTGTCTTGAATTTTTGGTGATTGTATCAATTTTGAGTACCTTGGAAAAGGCAATTTTGTTTTTCTTCTGGTATATTGCATTTGTTCAAGTAGAGCCATTAAAAGCATGGGAATAGTAATTTGTGAGGCAGCTTGTGACCCATGCTGCTCTTTCTTGCCTTCTTCAACCTAGTTAAACTTTAAAAGCTTCTTACATTATTGTCAAATACTTCTTGCAGCTAAGAAGATAAATGCAGCAAATCATCTCCTGTTAACAGGTGAATTACAGGTTCTCCCCACTGGAAGAGCCAACAAATGTTTTCTGTACAAGGCAACAGTTTGTTTACATTGAGCTTGCAATGAAAAATGCAGATAATCTCTGTGAACTGAAACAGTTTTCAGAAAGAAAAATGGGAAAATTAGAAATTTAATGTTCCACTGTTTACCAAGAACGGTTGTCATACTATGCGAGGCACCTAAATGAGGAAATTAGCAATAAACATTTAGGACTGTTATCTTCAAGAGAATTCTAACCAGCTTAGGTGTACAAAATATTTGCACTGGAGGCAGTGAAGGTCAGCTGATGAGGAAAAGATGTAGTATTACATCCAGACCAGGAAAACTGTGCAGGTAAAGAGAGGCTATGTATTTCTATACTACAAGCCACTTGTAAATTTTTCTTCATTTGAATAGCCTTCTGTAGGCACTGGGGTTTCTTTTAGGCAATGGGAGCTTCCTCATGATCAAGAATGTATTTCAGAATAATGAGATTTATGTTTACGTCTCTTTTCCATGCCTGAAGTATGCTGTTTTTCTAGAAATAACATATGGTTTTGGTGACAGGTGTTAATGTTTTTTTGAGGGTATTTGATGTTGATGTTAGACACTGTGGATACGGAGCTGCGGGTTCAGCTATCAATGATACCTGGCCATGTGAGTTAGCACTCCAGAAAGCCAGAGGTGATGCTACCTTTTTGTCTATCAGCTGTTGTGCAATGCAGCCTGGCTTGGCCATATCTTTGACTTCAGCTTCACAACACAATGCTGTTCTCTCATCTGCTGCAGGAGGCTCTCATAATGAAATACTGCTTTTCTGAGTTACATGAGCTACTCATTCTATTCAGGGCAAAGCATGTAGAATCTCCTATTTTCCCTTCCTCCTTTAAAATTTTTAACCTTTTCACTATCCCCTACTAACTTGACTTGGGTGGGAAGTCAGCACTTCCTGCTTCCTGATGCCAGACTGTGATGAATGGATGCTTTTCACCATGTTGCAGCCTTTCTGCTGGATTTAATTCTGACATAAACTGGTAGGACAAGCTGTCACTTGTCACTCTCATGATATTTTCATTGCGAATGGGTTTTTTGGCATCCTTTCGCCCAAAGAACAGTCAGACACTCTTCTCTTACCTGCTCTGTTATCTTCCAGTGCTTATTGCTCTGATTGTGCCAGATGCAGAGAGGCAGTTGCTACCCTTTAGAAATTTGCAGTAAGCATTAACCTAGAACACTGACACAGGTATTTTTGTGGTCCAAGGAAGACATTAAACAGCTGAGGTAGGAGGGGGGATGGCCGTACCTATGAATGAAGCTGGTGCCCTGTGGAAACCTTAGCTAATTACCTCTGGATGAAGAAACTGTCAAGGTCCACTGGCTGAGACGTTGCAGGCTGTTACCTGAGCAGTTCCATGGGCTCCGGGCAATGAGCCAGTGCAGCTTCCAGCCTTTGCCAGTCCATTAGCTGCAAGCTACTAATATGACACATCCCTCACGACTTGTGTCCTCTGAAGCCAGTGCTGGATTCTGTCCCAGATCGAAGCTCCTACATTATGTGCTTTTCCCAGAATTTAATTTTTTTATTAGGAAAAAAACAGCAGGCAAAAAAGCCTAACTATTCCTCATTGCTTAAAAAACACACACACATGACACCACTTGGCTGCTTTGGTGTACAACAGTACTGGTGAGAGTACTGGTGTGAGCACACTGGAAACCTCACTGTGGTGCTGATACCATAGCCCAAAGATCCATGAGACCATTCCCAAATCACCACCTGAGAAGTATGAGAAAGATGTGGCAGCCCCAAGCATGCACTTCAAGGGAAATACCTCTACAGGCCTGAAAAAGCATTGAAGTAAGTGTAGAGGAAAAAAGAGTTTGCTTAGACTTGCTTAGCGGGAATGTGAGGGTGACTCCCATGCTAATGCTTACTTGAGGGCAGCAGAAGGCATGAGCCCCAGCACAGCATCCCCTGGCTGTGCTGACAGGAGAGGGAGTAGCTTAACATCTGGTGATGTCTCCCAGGTACAGCTAATGCATGCTCAGTTTCTAAAAGGACACTTCTCCCTCCACCTGGGTGAGATAGCTCAAAGCTATTTTAAGAAGGTACCAGCTTTGTCCAGGAAAGCCCAGACAACAGTGACATCTCCAAAGGTGGGAGGAAAAGCAGCGGAGTGAACACAACAGTGGAGGGTCACTATCCCAGTTAGCCAAAAAGCACAGCATCTGTCCCACACTGGACATTAATCTCACAGAGTAATTAGAGTCTGGGGAAGCTCTTTCCTTTCTCTAGTGGAAAGAGACAGCCGGGCAGAGCCCTGCCAGAAACACAGCACTGGTCAGGCTGTGGGTGACAGAGTGCCTGCTGGACAAGTAGAGGGCTCCTGGAGGAAAGCTGACCTATGCCAGGGCCAGAGGCTGTGCTGGAGGATCATGGCATGGGTTGTCAGCACTGTTACAGCATGGGTTGCCAGCACTGTTATGGCTGGGTTGCTTTGCTTTGAAAAGGAGAGGAGGCATTCACCAGTTCGTATGACAGCTGAAACAGCCAGAAACAGCCCTGCAGCTGTCCAAAGCACTGCTGTGTCAAAACAGCAGTTGCCTTTGGCTTTTGTAGTTTTGGTCTCTATGGACCTGTTCTGTATTGAAGGATAAATTCCTGCCACAGTCTATAGCATTTAAGCAACTTTTCCTCCTAGAACACTACTGCATAGAAAAACTCATGGTAGTGACAGGAGGAAGATGGAGCCGTGTTGGCACGCTGGCTTCAGACACAGAGCTGTCTCACACCTACCATTTGTAACAGCCCAGCAGTTTTGGCCAAGAGTGCCTTTTTCATCAGTTTTCATAACCCAACCCCCCCATTCTATGGACTTCTTTGTACCAATGCAAAGATGCCATACATAGGCACTGTCTGCCCCTACTCCATCATGGAGGGGCAACTCCAGCTGGGTGTGGTGTGCCTCTGCAACTGTAGTAGATAAGCTCATTGCCTTCTGTATGGGCAGCAAGTGGCAATAGTGCCTCTCACCTGAGGCAATTCTATTGTTAGCAATGGAAACAGCTGGACCCACTTGTGATCTTTCCATCCTCAGTGTGTTACTGCTCCTCAGCAGGTGGCTATCAACCTGCCACTAAACTGATAAAAGAACAAGGGGAAGCTTCTCAGTGATTCTGTGTTAGGTTCCTGGGACCCTTTGGTTCCTTCTCTGTGGTAACTGAAGTTAACCTGTCTGGGGTACAAGGAGAATTGCTCCTACAGTCTGTTTTGCCAGCTCTGTTGTGTCAATTTGGACCTTCAACCAGGACACTATAAGTGATGGTAAGTGTCCAGATAATGTTTTAACCTTGTATGGTTGATTCTGCAGCAAGTAACCATGAGCTAAGAAAGGAAGGAATTTGATCCATATGTTATTTTAGCTCTCTCTGCATATACCAATGTTGTTATTTAACCTTGCTTTTGATTTTCTGGTACTTAAGAATCCTTTAGTATGTGGACATGTTGGCTTATACTCAGGAACACTGCATGTTTTTTTCTGTACCACTGCAATTTTCAGCTGAGGACAAGAGTAACGTGCACTGGTACCAATTTCAGTTGACTGTGGCAGATTAGACAATAGGTACAGACAGCTTGTAAAGGATATGTGACATGTGTCATTGGTATCCTTTGAGGGGGAAACAGACTGGCACAGGTGGCACCTAGTGCTGCTATCAGGGTTACTTTCTGCCCCACAGCCTTGTAGTGCACCCAGAACTGACAGCTAGGTTAGCAGCACAGGACAGAATGCTGTAAAGAAACACCCACTTCTGAACCCATTTCATTTAGCAGAAGCTATCAGTGCTCCCAACTGCCTGTCAACCAGGATAACCATCCCTGCACCTTTCTTGGTAGAAGTGCCTTACTTGGCTTCAGCTGAACCAGGTACCTGAACCCTTTGCTCCTGCTGTTTGAGGACATGGATAACCTCTGATGCAGGACCTTGTGAAGTTTCTTGATGAGCACCAGGGCTGAAGGGCAGAATCACAGAACCATTGTAGTCCTGGTGGCAAGTAGCTTGGCCTCAAGAACTGAGTAATTATTTTTGCCCTTCTTGAAATGGTATTTCAGAAAATAATAACTCATGGAAACTTAACTAGTCAGATTATGACCAGAGTCTGCCAGGTGCTTTGGTGTTCAGATAGCCAGCAGGAGAAAGCTTGCAATTTTTTATGCATGTATATTTCTGAGTGCAATGTTCCAATAACATCTTTCTGGCTGTGTGTACAATTAGATACAAACTTCTTGTAATTATTATCGAGTTTTTGATAAGACTACTCTTCTCTTCTGTGGTAGCTTTCCTAATTCTTACAGTCACTGCTTTGTTTGGGTCAGGCTATAATCTTTCTGAAGAAACTCAGTGTCTCAGAAAAGTTATGGGTCTATCAAAAGGCAGCAGTTTAATTTTATAGGCACACCTGTGAATTTAATTCTCTCTCTAAAACTTTTCTTAAGTCCTTAAAGAGTCATTCCAAACTCAAGGGGGGAAGCTTTGATTGCATTGTCTCAGTAAACTGCACAATATATAGATATACTGAATGTGACAAGTGAGTGTTCATTAATCCTGAAACCTGGTCAAATCACTTGTAATTCAAAAAGACACTGAATTTAAAATGAAAAGTTCCCCTTATGATAAAGACCCATTTATTATTTCTTTATTATGTTTCTTACTGCTGTCATTCATTAGTAACTGCCAGCAGCTGCTGGTAAGGTCATTGGAAGTTAAACGTTTTCCTCACCTGAGGAAATGCCAGTGAACTATAAATTCTAGGACATGGATTTCTTAAAGTGAAGTAAAAAGTTTTTGTACACTACTTCATATCAGCTGATAGGAAAAGATAACCCATTGTCTTGAAAAATTTGAGGTAGCAGTAGAACAACATGTTTTAAAGATTAAAATGATCTCGTATGGTAGTGAGTTTTTAACTTTTCTTGACAGTGGCCTAAGCCAAACCACACTTCAAATTTATCCAAAAGTTTTCTAGGGGGGATAAAAAGAAGAAAACAGATGAAGAAAATGTGTTTGTCAGGACAGGCAGCACCTAAAATTCTAGGGAGGATGACAATGAGCAGACAGAGTAAGTTACTTGAGCTTTAGTTAAATTCTTGCTAAAATATATTTGCTTTACAGTTAATGGCTATGTCTCTTATTCTGTGCTAATGTTAACCTAAAGCAAAAGTACTTACAAGTTGTGGCCAAACCTCTTTATGAAGTACTGATATCTTGACAAAACAAAAGTACCTGACATCTCTGGAGTGTCTATTCTTGAGGATATTCACTGCAATTTTGTAATTTTTGGCAATTTAAAGAAGGTAAAATTGCCACTCTGAAGTCTGTGTGAGCTCTGACATTTATTTCAGTAGGGCCAGTATTTGAGTCTGTTACCTGAGGAGCTCCCTCTTTATGAATAGTGGGTAGCCCACATGCTTATCTAAATCTGTGGAGGTTTTTTTGTGTCACTAAATATGAAGCATATCTATTCTGCTTTTTGGTGAAAATTTTTTTAATACTGAAAAAGGCTGAAAAGCCAAAAGGAGAGAATTGCCATGATTAAACATGCACCTTGGTGAAACTTCAGTGCCAGTCCACCTAAGTATGCTGGCTCAAACTGAGGGGGTACCTGAGCCCTGCTGCAGGCAAGCCCTGTGCTTACAGAGCTGGGTTAGATAGAAGCTCATTAAAGCTATTACTAGGCAGAACAATTTAATTTGTCTTCAGTGACAAGAAAGCAGTTTTTAACTGTTACACAATGGAAGGGCAGTTTGAGGCACCAAGGTATTTTTGGATTTATTGGAAGCTGAATTAGCTGAAGTTGAATCATCAACCTCTATAATGGTGCTGATCTTGCCTAGCTGTTGGTAAAACTGCAAGCACCTGTGGCCCCTTGCAATTTACAGCAAGATAACCATCCCAAGTTTAAATAATAAAAGCAAACATCCTCTCTGCACCTAATACCTTTGTGGTAGAGAAGACAGTACTCTCCGTCCTGAGAGACCTCTTAGTCATCTGACCTCAAGAAAAAATTCTCTAATCAAGGAGAAGTGAGGAAAGAACAACTATATGAGATTGGAAAAAGGTTGGGGAAAGTGCAAAGGGATGAAAGAGAGATGCAGGAAATCTGATTAATACAAAAATCACCATGGAACGCCCTGAAGTATTCTGATTTCTACTTTATTTATACATTTTAACACTGTTTTCTATTTCTTCAGCTCTAAAAATTTATAATTGCTCCATACTTTGCAAATACTAGTGGCTGTAATGGATTACATCTGTGGTAATGTCTCTGCAACCTAAAAAAGCTTGATAGTTTGTAATGCAAGGCATTAGGATTTCTGTTCTTACTGTGTTGGCAAGAAGGAATATGGAGAGAGAAACAATTCTTAAGAGCATGCAAACAAAACCCAGGAAAGACTTGTGAGTCTTCTGACTCAGAATAAAATGAATTTATAATGAAACAGTCTTCACAAACAAAAGCCCTTATTTCTTCACTGAAGGTTATTTTCTAGAGATATTTGACAGTGTTGCTCATATCTTGGAATCTAGAGAACAAAGAGAAATTATTTTAATTTGTTTTCCACTAAAACATTCCTTGATGTTTGAGTTCGGTTTTGGTGATATACTAATAGGTTACACTTGTATATACAGCTTTCCATTTTGAAATCTGGAGTATTATACTGGATTATCCCTCACATACCCACATCATGTCGGGCAGTAGTGACACTCTTGAATCACAGGAGTGGAAACTGAGACATTAAATGTCATTTCCTTATTATGTCCCAATACATTTGAGACATAGTTGAGAGAACAGTCCAACAGATTTCATCCTGGCTACTTTTTCACCACATGTACCTTGAAGCCGGATATCCCCTTGACTTACTGGGATCCACCACCCCCCTCCTCTGCTTTTCATCCCAGTGGAACCAGTATGATGGCTCTTGTTGTCCATGAGCATTACTGTCCCTTGTCATTCCTGTGCAGGGGAGGACTTACTGTCTTGCCTCAGCTTTTCCTGTGCAAATCGTGTGGAACAAAACAAAAAACCAGTTTGCAAGCAGGTGTGACTGAGAAAGGGCATGTGGTCTTGTCAACATGCTCCTACAGAGGGGGCAACTTCTGGCAGAAAGTGTGGTTAGCTGGAAATAATAGTATTTTAACAGGCTTTTTGTGTATATGTGGAGCTTGAAGAGTTGAAACACAATGAATTCCCCACTGCCCCCCCCCCCAAAAATCGAATGTGTGATGTCTGAATGAATTGTTTCATTTTATGTTTGCCTCTGGGCTCTTTAATTTTTTTTAAGAGTAGAGTTTTGACTTTTTATTTGCAGAATTCCAAAGAAGAGTAACTAATCAGCTTGTAGGTGTACTTGCTCCCTACTATGTGTTTGCATACTGTAAGCCACTTTCACTTCTAATTAAAATCATTGTGATTGTTTTATGAAGCTGCTTTTCAAAACTTCTGGCACTGAGCTGTGAACTGAAAAAAAAAAAGCTTCTAAAAACTTCACTTCAATAATGTACGTTACGCAGTGCATTTGAAGAAGCTTTCTGGATTGCTTCATCCTTGTCTGTAAATCTTCCCATCAAATCCCCTTTATATACTCACTGCTAGGCACCAAATAAGTAACTATTATGCTTCTTGTTTTCTCTGCTGTATACCTATAAATGGCTACCACCTGTCTTTCTGAAAAGACAAGAAATCACTTTGTATAAGGTCCAACACAGGCAGGAAAGAAGAGGTAAAACCATGTGATCTCTCACACAGTTTCCTTTTGTGTCATCTAACATACTTACCTTAGCAGGAGGAATAATTTTAGTCTTTTTTGTGTGGATAAATATGATAGGATTGAAATATGAGTCTCTATCCACAGTACCTTCAATGCATTATCCTAGAATACTGCATCGGATTTAATCACATATAGAACTGGATGAACAAAGACCTATTTGATCTTCTTCCATTGCCTTTACTCACAATGGAACCTAAATCAGGCAGTTTCCTCTCCTTAAGCTTTGAGGGGCTGTTTTTCTGTTTTTACACACTGATACACTGCTGCAACAGAAGTAGATGCCTGCACTCTGAGTTGAAGGATCCATGAGAAGAATTAGCAAGATGTTATGTATGCTCTTAGACCTCATTAGTTTCCTCCCTATCCTGGAAATCATAAACTTTTATAGAACAGATGAGTTTCAGCAAGGCACAATTACATGGGGGAAGCTAGAACAAGCCGGTTGGTAGGTGTGGATGCCAGAGTTTCATCTACTGACTACTGTCTCCAATTTACTCTTTCAAAATAATTTTGGTGATAAAAGGAATCTTTAGGAATTTTGGTGATAAAAGGAAGCTTTAGGCTCTCATAGGAAACACAGAAGTGCTGATTTCAATGGTTGCTCTTTGTCTCTGTTAGGTGATTTCTTTCATCTGTTTTCATGGTGTTTACTGAGGAGCAATGGCATGGCTGCTTCCTAGTTGAACGAGGGGATTATTGAGCTGGGACTAACTGGTGATGTCAGTGCAGATATAAAATAGAAGTGTTCATTCAGTGAAAAATGTCTCTTTAAATACACAGTTCCTGTGTTTCAGTTGACCTCTGGAAGTACTCTAATGCTCTTCCATTTCCTATGTTCAGATTCTTAAAAGTTTTGAATTCAATAATATTCCCTTCAGCAGATTCCACTGTCGCTTTGCTACATCTTGTACAGTTTGATTCTTCTATTAATGAGAACAAAGTCACTTAGCATTGTTAATTCCTTCATCTTATGACTCTTCAAACCAGTGAATAATAAGAACCCATTGTGTTCTTTATGGTTATTCTGGGTAATAATAGTCCTAATAGTTATTTGTAAAATATTTTTTTATAAATCCTCACCTCCACCCACAAATTTTAATGCTTGGATGACATGGGAAGAAGTGACTCACCGTTGTCAGGCTAACACAATTTGTAATAACTTAAAAAGGGCTTATGAACTTCTTAAGCTTTAAATACATTGTGTGAGGACATATCTATGTATCCTAGAACTATATTTAAAAGTTTTCTGTTTATTCTCTCCTGCTTTTACCCTTGATGAAATCTCTCAGGTGGCTCAGCTGTTTGTGGATCTAATATAAAACTGGAAATTGCAGACAACTAGACTTTTTTTTTATTTTAAATAATGGGTATGACATAGATGGATATTCATGCAACAATTTTAGTCTAGTTGCATCATCTCAGATGGTGAGTATAGCAGAGCCAAAGCTTGAGACAGGAAGTGCATGACTTAGGGCCTGAAACAGGGTAATGTAAATACAAGAAGGTGGGTGTTTCCTCCTCTCCTTAGAGTCACACTTCAGTGCTAAGTAATTATAAGCTGGGTTTTTTTGTTTGTTTGGGTTTTTTGTTTAGTATTTGTTTTGTTTGTTTGTTTTTGTGGTGTGTTTTATCATTTGTTTTTCTTAGAGGAATTTTAGGTAATAGGTAATATAGTGAACTTTGATTGTGGATGGAAAATGAAAACAAAACACCAAATCTACTCCATGGGTCTGACTAAAGATCCTTTCTTAGCCTTCACATTCACCAGAAGCTCTGATCTGAGATTACATACTAACTGGCCTGGGCTCTTGGAAAGATTTGCATGTGCGATCGATTTAATAATAAAACTTTAAATAGCTATGTTTCTCTTGCTTTAGGATTTTGCTTTGGCAATGTCATGGTGTGGTCATGTCTTTTGTTCTCATTTTTGTCTTGCCAGGCAAGCCTGAAGTGTAAAGAAGATGAATGGCTTTTGGGGCCCTCCATGTGACTTTGTTTGATCTTTGCATTGTATTACGTAAGCCAGAAAAGTCTTGGCCTGGTTTCTCTTCCTTCTTCTGGCAGCAGTACCTGGTGGGAAGCTGTACATTAGGTTTGCTTTGCCTTTCCAATCATGCTCTATAGTTCAAGGCCTGAGTGTTGTGGTTCAGTTTGTTCTATCTCTTCCTTTCTCCTCTTTACACCATCCCCTCAGGAAAAACTACCCAACAGCTGCCTTCATTATGCTGCACCTCTGAATAGTAGGATGCCAGTACTCAAGCAAACCATAAGTCATTCATAAACAAGGGGCATTGCCTTTACGTTATATACCTTTGCAGTTAGATTTCTATTGTTCAGCACTGCCACGAAGATCTTAAGAGCACTACTACGATGCAGGATTCTGCTCTGACAAGAGTACTCTTGAGCAAGCTCCTTAAGGCTGACTTACAAAATAGCACAAAATTAGTAAAGTAAAAGACTGCATTATGTTTAGAGCTGAAATGAAACTTGCAGTTTCCCATCCTTTGGAATAACTGGGAAAGGAAAAAAATCTATTCTGGGTTGAAGCAGACCTTTTGAAATATTTGTAAAAAGAAAAATCTGGAAAAAAAACAGGTCTGAAAATTTGGAAACAGGTTTCTTGCATAGCATCCAAATCTAAGGCTGGAATTTGGTTCAGTTGAGGTCTCTGGGCTGCCAGCTTTATGATGGGCAGGACAGAACTCCAAAGCTCCTGGGACTCCCTCTCCCTGGTAAGGACCACTTGCTTGGTCTCAGGGCTCTGCCTCAGGGAGCTTGGAAGACATTTCACCTTGCTTCAGAAGAATTTGGCTACTTCTACTAATTGCCTCATTGTTTTCTGCTCTGTTTTCTTTTTATCACTGTAATAAGTAGTCTGCTCAAATATATATTCTGCAGTCCTTTCTGAAAGGAGAAGTAATTAACTGAAGGCTAGGCCTCTGCTATTTGCAAAACTTGAACATACAGATCTATAAGACCTCAACATCTGTCTCAGGTGAAAAACGAATCCTATTTGATGATTGACCTTCCTAGGAGCAGAAGCTTCTCCAGGAAGACATTGGATCTATTGGTTCACAGCTGCTGCTAGGTAAAAATCATTATCAGAGTACACAAAGGAAAACCAGTTGCACTGGCTGCTTAGCTCACTGAACATTTCTTGGAATAGTTCCTAAAATAATATGGACCAACATGGACATAGTATGTGATTGGATCTCTGACCCTTTGAAGGGAGATGGTTGATGTTCATTATTGACAGGATTTACTGAGGTGAGCAGTAGAAGTCAAGTAGTTGTAAAAAGAAAAGGCACTTCAGAGTTTAGACTTCTTTTGTTGCCTACCTGTTCTTGGAAAAGGAGTAGATGGTACAGGTCAGAAGGTCTCTCGCTTGACAGGCAAGCCATGTGGTTTTTCACTTTGTGTACAAATGGACTCAGTGTGTGCTCAGTCTGCATAATGGATTAATTGCATTAATCACTTTAATTCCCCATTAATAGAGTAGCTGAGGATTGGCTAGCAGCACCTCATACTGCAGTCAGATTTTTGGGATTGGAACAGTAGTGGCATGTGATGGTGAGAATCATCTTGGATATATCTGGCTGAAATAGCAGGACCTTAATCCAGTCCTTTAAGCACTTAATTTAAATGGCATGAATTGCTTAATGTCACTGAATTGGGTTGTGACTTTACAACTTCTTCCAGCCATAGACTGAGGTAAGACTTCTCAGCCTTGGCATTGTGCCTCTTGCTCTGATAGTACCATGGTGCAAAAAAGTGCAAGGAGATATTTTCTTGCTATTCTGGCCCAGATGAGTTGACTGCTGGTAAAAGGTAGGAAGACACAGCAATGAGCCAAGACCCTCCCTACCTGTAAAAGGAGAGAAGCATGGTTTCTCCTTCATTTGGAAATGCATATTTTGTCCTTGGGCAGCTTTTGGAATAAGGAGACTTCTTGTTACACCTTTCTCACCAAAAGAGGTCCTAATGGGTATACCCAATTCTGCCTCAGCAGCCTCAAAGCAATATGGAAATCCTCTAAAGATAGCATAAGCTGTGTTAATAGAATATAACTATCTGCTTACTTCCTGCTCCCTGCAAAACAGCTGAAAGGAAAAAGAAAACCTTTGTCTATGCTTTTAACATAAAACTACTACAGTTAATAGTACATCTGAGACAAAAATGAGAAATAGTGATTTGAGAAACATTTGTAATTGATGTTTACTTATTCTCTTTTCATTAACATTTCCCATCCCCAACATACACACACCTACACATGTAGCCCTCCTTCCACATGTAGCCCTCCTTCCCCAGCTCATACTAAATACTGTCTTCTGGTGAAATGCAATATCAAGTAGGATATAGAGCATGAATCTAGTAAGACTGTACTTGGTAATCCAATTGTGAGTTGTTTGTTTCTTATCCTTTATTGCTCTATTTTGTCCTTATTGAAACTCCAATATGTTGCCTGTATTATTTTATATTCCCCAAGTTTGCTTTCTAATGGCTGTGTATGCCCACTAGTTACTGCCTCTCAGTTCTGTTCCTTTCCCCCAGAACAGAAAGTTCAGGTTTTTGGTAGGCTGTGCTGCACCATTTATAGTCCTCCAACTTTTTGATTGCAGTAATCACCTACTGAATAGCTTTGCAATATCAGGGCTTGCATGAAAACATCCTGTGAGGACCAAGTAGAGCTGGTTTCTCTAGATTTAAGCTGAATAAAATCCTTTCACTATTGCCTCTTTTGTACTTTTTTTTTTGCTAGAAGTTCCTTCAGGTTGTCATCTAAGATGTAGAGTATTATTCAGGTTCAAAAGTACAGCATATGATGTTGAGAATTCAGATATGAAATGGCTGGCACACTGAGAATAAGGTTTTGTATATAAGTTTAGGGAACAAACATGACTTTAATTAAAATAAATTATCATGAAATTGGAGGTTTTGAGCACTAATTGTTAAAAAAAAAAGACTGGAAATTCTGAAACTTTGGGTTTTGAACAAAAGCTCCATCCACTGGTAACCAGTAGTCATGTTCACATCAATTACTTTGAGTTAAGGTTTTGTTTCAGTCTCTGAATTTACAGTCTCTGTGAAATCAGTAAATGTTGTAGAAAAGAAGCAGAGGAAAAATCCTGGAGATGTGTCATTATTGCAAAGTTGAGGTAAAATATCTTTACAATAAGTCAATACACCTCAAAAGATTGAGGGTGCACTGACACTACACTCAGCTGGCTGCACCCATGGCAGTGCTGTGCTCGCTCATGTACATAGGAAGGTGAGACTTCTGGGGCTTTTACTATCCCTGTTATTATTGATCTGAGCTCTTTTGTGGTACTTCCTCTCTCTGATTCTGCTGGAGGGTTAAGGGAGAAACAGGAGCTGGTAGTTTTGCAGTAATGCTTGGTTCCTTCCACTGTGAAGCATGATTATGCAAATGGCTCATTTGTACTGTTTGAGCTGGCCTTTTTTAACTAGCCGCTGAGTCCTCATGGGCAAGTTGCTCAACAGAGCTTGCCTAGAGAGGCACAGTCCAAAGCTGCTTTCATGCTGGGCAGGAGCATTAGTAGAGACGCATAAAACTCATCTTCAAGGTTCAGAATTGGGTTTGGATGAACAGTTATATCCTCTCTCTTCTCTCTGCCTTTTTTTTTTTTCTTCCCCCCCAAACTTTGTTCAGGTCTGTGACTTTTGATGTTGCTTTCTCAGGAATTTTGTTGTCAATGCCTGTGACTAATTACAGTTATTCTGCAGTCAATGGCACACACAACTTTTTCTTGAATTTTTTGCATTTATCTTGTATAACATCAACAAAGGCCTCTGAGATTGCCAACCTCAGCTATGCCTTGAGCACACCTGCTGAGCTGAGGAGTCATGACTTTTTTCATGGTTATTTTTCCTCTGTGCCTCATGGTTTGATGTGTATTCACTTCATGTTTTCAGCTCATCTCCCTGAGAGCTTAAAAAACTTACTAGTAAAGAAACAATGGACATGAAAGATGCTTGTGCGAGTCCTCAGCTGCAGCTGTGGTTAGAGCACTAGATTAATGATAAAATCCTAAGAGGTGGCAACACCACAGATGCATGGGCACATCCATTCAACAGATCCAGGGAGGGCACTAAAAGAAAGTGTGGGGATGGTACCAGCAAGAATGTTAGATGTCATGATGTTAATAGAGAAGGACTCCAAAGCTGTCTCTGGGGGTCAACAGCGAGTGTCGTGAAGAGATAGCTTGAGATTTCTATGGATTTGAAGTCTACTGTGGTGTCTCTGTGATCATCTCTTGCATAATGTAGCCCATGCTGAAAAGAATTTCAATTTGTACAGGTGGGCCATGGCTGTAGCTCATCTCCCACACCTTACCTCTCCCAAGCCTGACTTCTTGTCTTCCTCTCCCTGAAGGCAACAGACCCCAAACTGGCTCTCTTGCTTGGTGCTATTTTCCTGGTAAGCCAGGAAGAGCCTTATCTTCCTCCGTCTTCCTCAAATACCATTCCCCACTGGTGAAGCTGCAGGGCTGCAGCAAGGCTGGAGTGTAGGGCTGGGTCCTGCTGTGCTGTGGTGAGGAGAAGCAGAACTGCAATACAAGCATTTAGCAGAGATGTCAGTGGCAATGCTGCTGGCAGCACGTGACAACTGCAGGCATGTGACAACCCTTCTCTTGGGAGTAAGAGCTCTGCAGGCATGTGTTGACTATTTAGTTTGGGATGAGTATTTCTTAGCTCTTCAGCTACAAGGTGGGCAGATTACTGCTCACTGCAGGGTGCTGACCTGTGCAGCTAACTGCTGTGCTGGTGTCTTGCTCCAGGTTCATAGGTTTTTTTGTTTTGTTGCTGCCATTATATTAATATTAATGTTATTTACTAAGAAAAATGAAAGCAGAAAAAAATCACCTGGGTCACCAAATCTGGTCTCTCTTGACTGCCCATAGACAGAGAAGAGACATTGGTCTGGAAAGCATCTGCTTTTCTGGCTTCACAAATACCCTGTCATATGCAGGGTGGCTTTGGGTAATGAGGGTCAGGATTCACTTCTGTACAGAGCACAACAGTTCATAAGATTTTCACCATCCAGATAGTCTATTCATTTAAATGCTAATAGGATTCCTGTTTTGTTTTGAAATGTAGAGAGGATCTTTCTTTTTTACCCTTTAATCCCCTTTCTCCTGTTTACAATCTTTAGTGGTTCAATCCGATATTACAGATAAGAAACACGCTTGATTTAGCCAGAGTGAAAGTGTCTTCTAGATGTACTTTTTAGAAGAGCACATGCTATATGTGAGTGGTTCAAGCATGGACAGCAGAGCTCTCTCCCACTGCTTTGGACTTGCTCCATCCAGGATGGCAGCTTTTGTTTTGCTTTTAGAGCTTTAGTATGCAGAACAAAGGCCTGTTTTACCCAGATAGGCTCTTATGTTTTACCCAGGTGATCTCTTACAAAGACAGCAAATGCAACTTTAATGCTTCTGCAAGTGGCCACTGGGAACTTGCTGCTTGGAGAGGGCTAATCCAAGATAACAACATAGTTTCAGTGGGAGCGTGACTCCACTTAGGAAAGGATGGCAGTTTCCCCATGATGTTGAGCTGGACCAGAAATAGAAGCAGGCTGCCTCTGTGTACCACGTGGCTTTAATAACTTCATAACAATGGCATGAGTATAGCCTTTGAGTATGCTGTAAGATGACAAGAAGCTGGAGATAGCAGTCTATGTGGTCTTCTCATTACGTATTTTAGATGCAGAGGGTAACAAGAGAACATGACTCCAAAAGTATATGATTTATATAAGGTCCTAGCTTTTCTGCATCACACTGATATATCTCTTGGGATTATACATTAGAATTATTAGAAGGGAAATTGGAAAAGTCCTGCTAATATGATTTCTTATGGTTTTATTAATTACAGGGATCCAGAAGTTCCACTTTTTCTTAGTCCCAACTATGGTCACATACACGCACGCATTAAAAAACGTTCCTGACCTCACAGCCTCAGATTATAGCATGATCCGATGTTAGGTCTATTTTGAGTTTAGGGGCAACTGCTGTCCTCCTTTTCGAGTGGTAGAAGTGGGTAAACCCTTTGAGGCATTGTGATGCTCTTCACATGACATTCCACATTCATATTAGTGCCCAGGTCAGAGAAATATTCTGGACCTTTCAGGTATCCATCATACAGAAGAACCAGTGCGCCTCAGGAATGACAGGGAAAAAAGATATAAAGGAAAACTTTGACACAGCTATGTTGAGTACCTGAAAAGGCTGGAAGAGAGAGTGTTTTTAGACTGCATGCTGATAGGAAGATGCCAATGAAGAAGAAATCTCCTGTCGTGTGACACCCTCAAACCCGGCAAATGGGACTTGGTGTTCCTTGTCAGAGAGCAGAGTTTCTATAACAGATACCAGGCTTCACTGCCAAATGCTTCTTCCCAATAGAACAATTTGCAAGATTCTAAATTTTGGGGAACTGTTGAGTTCAGAGAGAGTAGCAACACAGCTGAAAGTGTTATATAAACAACATATGTTAGAAATCTGATGTGTGGAGCTGGTCTGCTCCAAAAAGAGTGCTGGAAACTATGTAGAACATAGGAGCCCAATATCCCATTTTACCAGTGCAAAGGAGTACTAAAAAGCAGAAAGGTGAATCTTTATTGAATTTTATAGTTAGATTTTTTCTTATAGTACTTTTTATAGTTTTCTTATACTTTTTCTCCCTTTTTTTTTCTTTTTTTTCTTCCTTCTGTTGGATGTTTGCACAATGGAAATGAGTATGTGAGTTGTATTTGAATGAAAAGGCCTAGTCAGAACTTAGGCTTAATAATTAGGTTTGGAATCTCCTAAAATGGCTCTTGCCATCAAAAAAGTAGTCACTGGGCCTGAGCCAGTTGTCTAGGTACCTGCCATAGCTAGAGGATATCTCCTGAGGGCAACTCAGCCCTTTTTAGAAGGACTTTTAAAACAAGTAGAATGGTTTGTCATCCAAAGGTGATTTGTTGCAGAGAAAGCTTTAGAGGACATGTTTAATCTTACCCTTTTAATAACTGATACCGTATATATACACCTTATGCTTACCCTTTATACAGTCAGGGTTAGTTGAAAGGAATCTTGTCCCAAAGAAGGCTGTATTTGATAGCTGATTGAGTGGCTGTTTTACAGCCCAGCCTTGCCAGGCTTTCTGCAGCCTTGGCAGAGCCTTTCAGGTATCCACCCTTCAGGTGCTTCCATGGCACCCAATAGTGAATTACTGCCACAGCACTAAAAATTTCTCTGCAAACTGTTATTTTTCTCAGTCTTGACTTGCATGTTCTCAATCGATTGCAGTTTCTACTTTGTCTTCAGATTCATATTCAAGCACTGTCATATTTGCTGGTTTTCTTATGAATTGTGCTGCTCGTGCTCTGACAACTGAGTGCTGCCTTGGTGGTGGCATTACTGCAGGGCATTTGTGCTGTGCCTACAATGACAGGATCTGACATTCAAATCTTGGCTTCATCCAGTTGCTTGAGGGGAGTCGAGAGTGAATTCTTGCCTTGAAGCTGCAAGCCTTGATGCCAAATCTTTTAAGAAAGCCTGTATCTCAGAGGTGAGAGCTCCCCTTCTTCCTGCTCATTAGGTGGTAGGATCTGCTACAGTGGTTTGACTTTTACAATGCCAGAGGCAAGAGTTGCTGCTGCTTTTTGCATTTTTACCTGGATCATTGGCATTCTGCCTCTCTGCTTTTGAGACTTGGATTAGGTGTCAGATTCAAGAGGAGGCTGTAAGACACAGAAACATGCAGACTGCTTTCTAAATCAACCCTGATTAGAGATGAAAAATTAATTTCTCTTACACATGATATATATTTATGAAAGCATTGTCTCTCTGCAAACATTACCATTTTTACCAACTTCTTATAAGTCAGTCAAAATGGATCATTCTTTGTGTGTGTGTCTTATTAAACATTCCTGTATTTATTTTTTTTTTTAGTATTTCTGAATGTTTGTTTTCTCTGCTGGTGGTTTTTTCTTTGGGGTTTTTTCCCCTTTTTTTTTTTTTGACTTGATACAACTGATCTTAGTGCCTTGTTTCTGATACCTAGCACTTGTGCTGCAGAGGAGAGAGACAGAAATAGAATGTCAGATCCCTGCTCGGTTGGGAAGGCATTTGTTCCCTTGCAGTGATAGAGAGGGTGACAGCTACTCAAATGGTGGTGCGAGCAGACATGTGAGGGAAAACCCAAACCAGCTGTCATTGCAAAGATACTGTAGAAACCTTATGTGCCAGAGCAATATAAAGGACTAAAAGTGAGTAAAAATTTCATGCATTCCCTCCACCCAAGTAAAAGTCCTATATAAGCATGTGGATCCAAATGAAAACCTAGTCTGATCCCAGGCTCCTTGTGGTTCCAGGTCTGCTCAGTGAGCTAGCTTGCTGCCTCACTTGCTCCCTTTGCTACTTCATCACTCTTCTAGGGGAGGAAAATGGATTTTCTCTCTTTCAAGTTACCCACACTCCACTTTGACCAGTTAAGTCTTCAATAATTCCCCATTTCTGCTTGCCCAATTGCCTCTTTTAGTAACACATAGAGGTATGAATTTTTTTTTACTTCTGAGACCCAACATAATTTTAGACCATAAATAATGTTTTTATACGACTTTTCAGAACTGTACTCTTGATTATTCACTCTTGATTATTCACTATCTCCTTTCTCATGGTCGTTCTCTGTAGCCCTGCATGGCATGTGCTCAAAGACAAAATGATAAGTTGCTGAGTACTTTCCTGTCCTTTTGTGTTAGCTTTTTGAACATTTTAATATATTTTGAGTAGGTAAGTGGCCTCACACCTTATGGATGTCTTTCAAATATCCACACATAGAAGAAACTTCTGAAACTCGTCTTTGAACTGGAAAAGATGTGCTGAGTGAGTTCAGGGTTTGCATTGTGTAAGGTGATCTGTGATGGGATCTCTCTAAAACCCCTTTTGTAGGGCTTCAAGTAGATCATGAACAAGTAAATCAAATAAATCTGTCTCTGAGGGTAGAAATTCCTAGAATGGTTTTACTGGAGCCATGGGAGACAGAGGTGGCCTTCCTCATGTTGGGGATCTCAGATGGGAGCACCCTGCAGTGCAAGTGAGTGGCAAATGGATTTGAGGGAAAGTAACTCTCTACCAGCCCGGAGCTCTGTGGCTAGCAATGCCTGTGGCAGTATTTCTGGGCTGTGTTGTCCCTGTCTCTAGTGCTATTTGGCAGGGTTTGGCTGCCGGACTCCACAGAACTCTCAAGAAAATGTTACAAGCACCTCTAGCTGTTGCTCCATTACCAATGGGGCCTTTGGAGCTGGTGTCTTCCAAAACTTCCCATCCTCCTTTCAGTAGCTCAGTAAACTAGAGCCCTTTTCATATCATATTGCCAGGACCATGCTCTTCAATAAGGTTTCCTTTGTGCTGGGGGACAGTATCTGGAAACACTTAAAAACAGTACAGGTCAAAATGCAACTAAATAGTAAATGTAATGGGAATTTTGAGATACCTGCAAAAGGTATCAAAGAGGAACGAGCCAAATTCTCAATCATACAAGCACTTCTGGGTGCCCAACAACAGGCTACTGAGGTTGGGACAGAATTTACTTCAATACTTTTATTACAGTAATGCCCAGAAGTCCCAGTTGGGAACTAGTGTACCACTGTGCAAGACAGCATCAACATTTCCAGATCACTGCCCCTACCCCCCACACAAAGGAATAGGCTCTGCCTTGGTTTAATCCAGGTGAAGATTTTTCTATGAATTTTCACTACTGTAATTATGTAAGGCTAAGTAAAGTATCTGTACTGCTCTGTCTTAAATAGTTTGAACTCCTCACAGTCCAGGTTCTGGCAGAGGCACTGTTGTTGGTTGTGCCTATTGAAGGTTAGCAGACAGTTTTCCTGGTGGGGCAAAATGACTGCTTTCAAATAATTGCCCTACCTGAATTTGCTCAGACTTGTGTCATGAAAGGAACTGGTGCACAATGGCCTGTTTCAGCCTTTGTCAGGGAGGGAAAGTTGAATCATAGCTAAATCATATGAACAAGGAGTTGTACAAAATCAAAGTAATGCATTATTTGCTGAGCGGTGCTTGTGTGGCTTTTGTTGGGTGGTGTGCATGTGAAATGCATGCAGACCCTGTGACGTTTTGGAGTAGCCCTGTGCTATTAGGGAGGCCACTGGGATCTTGCCTGAGAAGAATTTCTGTGTTGTGTTTATCTTCTCTTTGTTTGATAATAAAACATAGATATTTTAAACTCGGCTGTATCCTTGTGGTTTTCTCATGGCTGTAGCCTTGCACACAGAGCAAAAGGTACAACAGACTATTTGTCCCACTGTCAGATAACAAACAAGGGCTGGCTGTACGCAAGGAGATGGGGCTGGGGTCATCTTGAACTGAAATTTACACGTGTTAAGTCCCTGAATTAAGACAAGCCAAAATCACTTCAAATTTTCTTGGTTATAAAATGGGGAGATGTGTCTGTCCTTGTAAGACTTAGTGGTAACTACTGCTAGTAGTAGACAAGAATGTATCTTGTCTTGGGAGTCTTTTTTCACTCTTGGCACTAAATGATTTTTTTTCTTATTTCTGTTTCTTAAAGCAATTTCATGCTTTGCTAACATATAGTAATTTTTCTACATAGTATGTAGTAGAGTAGCCACTCTTGAGCAGACCAAATATATTTTGTTCCCTTCCTGTCCTTGCTGCAGTACAAAATACCAAAAGTAATTAGTCTACAGTACGGATGAATTGATTACATTTTCAGCTTGGGGAACAGATACATTTTAAAATGAGAGCCTCTGGAGTCACCTCCCTCTCTCTAGTATAAAGTTGACTAGAAGTTACAACTCCACTATATTTTGTGTGTGTGTGTGCGCATGTGTGTCTTTAATTTACTGTGCAATTTAACTGAGTCATTTAAACACACCAGCCTTGATTTATCATGCACTCTGTTCCACCTGGGCAAAATAGAGCTGTGCAGAGCAGGAGTTCAACATGCAGTGAATATGTAGCAACACTTCCTGATGGAGAGAGTGCTCTGGCTTGGAGCAGGGTGGCAGGAGAGGGATTTGTCATCAGAACCCCCTACAGTGCTGATTCTGCACTCTACCTGTCTGTCTGCAGTGGTTGCTGAAACAGCTGGATATTGCAGAACAGCACGAAGAAGCATAGGCAGCCTCTTTAGGGGAGATTCAGGCCAGCTCCTCAGTGGTCCTGCTCTGGATTGAGTGTAAGTGGAACAAACTTCCCAATTGCACTGTGCAGCTTACGTGATGCTTCAGTACTTAAAGATCTTTCGATAAATGGTACAATTAAGTCCTGACATTATTCTGTAACTTAAAAATGGTTGAAACACTGCTTAAACCCAAATTTAATTAACTTTGTCTTAAACAAAGATTATTGTAAAACCTTTATCCAGCTGAAGCTTTATCTGCCAAGTTTCACTGCGGGCTATGCATTTGCATAGCAGAGCTTTACACACTCCTGAAATTTTTGGTGTGCAATGGGAAACCTGGCAGACTTGGTTGTATCAGCATCAACAGACATTCAGTATAATTGAAAATACTGTCCCTTGCTAAAAATTGTGTTTGAAGAATTTAATAGGGTTTTTTGGTTTTCTGTTTGTTTATTCGTGGGGTTTTTTTTGTTTTGTTTTTGTGGGTTTTTTTCTTCAGATCCTTTCACTTTAGTAATGAAGGTTGCACCTCAGTTTATACTTGGGCTACATGTGGCTATGAATTCTCTCTCCTGCATCTTTTACCCATGAGTTTGTGGTGAGAATGCAGCCCTCCAGTTTAAGAGTTGCAGCACTTCTTCCCAATTTCCCAGCATGGCCATGTATATGTGATCAATGACCAAGGACATTTTAGAACATTCCATTTCTCAGTTCAAGCAGTATGATGCCCTTTGAAAATCCCTATGTCAGGGAAGAAAGACAGAGGAGAGGTGGGAGGGATACTCATGTTTCACAAAGTCCACAAACTGCAGCCAGACTCAAAAGCGCTTAAGTACAGCCTGACTGCAAAAGGAATTCAATATTCCATTCTCCAGAGTGAATGACGCTGATCAAAGAAGCTGTGTCTGAAAAGACAGACTCTCTCCTGTCCCCTTCACTTCCAGACTTGAAGGAAAAAGCATGAGAGATCACTGTGCTGCAGGAACTGCTAACCCTCATTTCTGTGGGGAAAGTATTTCTTTTTTTTTCCTGCCAACTTTCTTTTCTTGTATCAAAATAGTATTTATTTTTAAAAAGGGGGACACGACTTTATTTGTACTGTAAAACTGGCTTTAAAAAGGATAGCACAAATATGGAGCAGAAATAAATCACACTAGGAGCTGCTAAGCAGCTAAACAGAGCTGTAAGTGCAATTTCCAGATAGAAAGTGGGAAACTATAGCACAGAAGTGCAATTCCGTTCCTGCCCCTGAGCTTCCAACCACACCATGACACCTGTGCTTGTCCCCAGAAACAAGCTGCTATTGCTGTTGTCAGTCTGGTGAGGCCTCTGATTTGACAGAGGGCAGACATCACATTGCCTTACCATGGTAAATGGGGAACAAGATACTGTTCCTTGCTGCAAGGAAGGGACAGGTCCACTCTGTCATGGTCCTGCCCATGTCATCTGTCCCCCTGAGGACTCATCCTGCACACTTAGCTTTCAGAAGCTGATAAAGCTGTTAGTGCTGAGCACTTTTTCTAGAAGCATCCTGCTTTCCTGGCAGGGCAGCTGCTGCCCAGAGATGCTCTTTGTGGCTGTGATCACATCTGCGGCCTTTGAGGTGGATGTTTTCAAATTCCTCATTCCTGAACAAGAGGGCAGAGTATAGGAAACACTTGTGTGCAGGAAGACAGATATAATCCTCCAGGCCTCAGAAGGATCCTCAGAGATGTTTACATTCAAAACGCCAATGCTGAAAATATAGAAGTGTAAAACTGCATCAGATCAAATACTTGTAATTATAGCAAGCATATGAAACAAAATGCATTGTCATTTATGTCTCTGAGGACACCATACTTTTTGTTTGAGCCCTATTATTGATGAAGTAAGAATTCTAAAATGATAATAATTAAAATGATGATTATAAAGTCTGGGGGATTGTAATTTTTTTTTAATAGCTGAGAACAGCCTGTTCATTATTGAAGCAAAGATTTGGCTTTAAATTCACATCAGTTTCAAAGACAGTGAGGGGGGTGTATGTTGATGGGAATGCAGTGAGCATGCCTGATTGCGGAGGCATCTTGCTGCAGACTGGGTCCCCTTTTGCCTCTCTCAAGCATGGAGAGGAAGATAACTGTGGTGAAGGACAGCTCTGGACAATGGGCTGGAAATGTGTCACTGCTTGACCTTCTGGGAACCTGCTGGTGACTTCTGCTTTGTAAACACCAGCTGGATGGCTCCTGCAGCCCGTGGCTGGCATGTGGGAGCAGGCAATACATTATTCTCATTTTCTGGAAAGAGAAGCTGAGAAAGAAAAATTGAAGAGAATCACTAGAGGCATCAGCAATTTGAGCACAGGAGCCCTTGATGTCAAATGCACCTTCAGTGTATCACTTTATGTTGTGCGTCTTATGCTGGTGCTCCTCATTGCAAGGTCCTGTCTGTGTCTCAGGGCAGAAGGTGATGTGTTTCTGGCTGGGGCAGCAACCTTTGCCAAATGTGGTTTGTTGCCAGGGCTTGACTGGGTAGCTCAAAAGACAGAACATCTTGAATGCCCGATATTCAAAATAATTTGCATTTTCACATTGGCTCAACTTTTGGGATGAAATGGCCCCAAAATGTCAGCTATGTCTGTTCTGTGTCAGAAACAAATGAAAGCTGAGATGAGTGTTAGCTTTTGGCACTCATCCAAAGCTGTGGGAGAGAGGAGGAATTCTATACCACAGATTTCAGAGAGCCCATATGTCCCATCTAGGACTTGCTGTCTGTCCTTTGCTGGATCAGGCGCTCCTCTGTGAAGAAGAGCTAGGGGATGGAGGGGAAGAAGAGGAGAAAGGAAAGGGAATCGGAGAAACATTGATAAATTCTGTTTAGTGAATACCACAATGCATGTAGCAGCACAATGGCCTTTTCTGCAGGCGGATTATCCCAGCCAGAGTCTTTGCTATATTAAAAAGAGAGGGGGAAATAGAGCACCAAAGAAAAGGAAAGGCGGGCTGTACAGCAGCAATCAATGCTGCCCTTTGTGCTGCCTGACATTTGAGGGACTTGTTATCAACAATTGCTGGCTGCTTTATCTAAATGTATCTTCCCAGCTGCCAGGCACAGCGCTGATAGGAAGCGGTACATGCCGATGGCCCCAGCTGATACTGTGGCTGCCCAATTCACCTGTGAGCCTTGCTGTCAGGGGCAGGATGGCTTCTGGCACACCTCTGGTATGCTGCATCTACCCCTCAAAGCAGAAGGGCCATTTCGCCCTTCTGCCCCCTTCTCCCCGTCCCTACCAACTATTTCTTTGTCTTTTTAAAGAAGGAAAGGAAAAGAAACAGTCTAAACAGGCCCAAAATTTAAAAAAAAAAAAGTCAAGAGACTTGCCATGAGGGAGGAATGTTTTGAGGAAAGAAAAATTTACTTTATTTTTTTGTTTGTCCTGCAACAGCTCTGTCATCTGCTCCTCTGGCAGAAATTGCCTTATATGTGCTTGCCTTCTCTCTCCTGCTTTACTGCAAAAGAGTGATAAGAATAATCTACTGCTTGGCTGTTAGGTTGTCTCTTACTGTGGAAAATGCCTGTCTAATATTTTTTATTTGTTTGTACAACATATATACTTGTGTCTGTGTTATGCAGGGAGCTGTATGCACAAGTCTGCATGCAATTACTAGAAATTTTTATGACTGGAAGCTTATAAACAGGCATAAAATAAAGGTTAGCTTGTGGCATCTCCTAAATCCTGGAGGGTGTATGTATTTAAAAAAAAAATAAAATAAAAGAGGATGTTGCAGTCTAGTTCTATCCAGAAACTAACTGCTCTTAGGTGTGCATACTGCTTAAAGACAGTTTAATTATTCCTAAAATGTAGCCAGTTATTGACAGATTTTAAAGTATGAAAGCTCAGGATTTGTGTGGCCTGTTATTCCAAGAGACAGCTTAAATTATTACCTTTACGGCTAAAAACGTTTTGAGGTCTGCATGGAAATGTCAGCTCATAGGTTTGCATGCGTATTTACTCTTGCTGAGTGCTAATGAAGCCATTAAAAATGCAATATGGCAAGCTGAAAGATTTCTTAAAAGTCAGCATTTTCTGATGTCTGTAACTCCTTCTGGTGAAGTATTTGGAAAACAAAGTAACCTATAAGCACAATAATATAGGCCACTGTATTAACTGATCTAATTTTAATGATTATTCACCAAAGTCTGAAAGTAATTAAGCTTTCAAGAAGTAGATGATTCCAGGAGAATAAATTCCTATCTGTCTCATGTTCAGCTGTCTTATGTTAATTTGTACATTTAGCATACATTTATGAGTTACATGCCTGATTTTAAAGTGTGTGCAAATTGCTATCTTGACCATAGTTGGAAACTTCACATGCATTTAGTTAACGCTAATGTTGGTAGTGCATGTTGAGGAAATTAAGGCCTATTTGAAGGACGTTTATTTTGTTTGCTTTTTTTTATCATCACTGTCTCTGAGAAAAAGTTCTGGTACTACTGCTCTCCACCTATACTAATACTGTCTTCATTTTAGGCGACACTTGTACTTCTGCAGTCACACCTACTTGCACCAAAAGACCCAATGAGGAGAAAAGCAGACATGCATGAGCGGGTGTTCCAGACCATAAAAATCCCTCTGGAAAGCCAGAGCTAAAGCCCAGGTACCAATATATATCTGTTTAACAAAGGAATTGCAAGATGTTAATAAAATACAAGATTTGGCTTTTAAAGATGGCACACTTGAATGTTAGCATTTCAAGTGTCCAAGCTGAACATGGAGGATAGTGAGGGGTCTTTGATAAAGCTCTGGCTGAAAAAGCAGCGTGTTAAGAATCTAGTTCACAGGTCAGAGCTGGACACCCTCACCCTTGCAGCTCCCAGTTTTGGCTGGGTCACGGAATTATTTGTGGAGCCAATGCTACTCTTCTGTGTGAGAAAGGGGAACAATATCACTATGCAGCATGGAGTAATCTTAAATGGAAGCTGTTCCACCTAGCTTTCATTGTAAGTCATCCAAAATATAACAAAACTGCTTTAATTAATAAGTGCTGTCCAGTGCCGAGTCCATTTGTCTTTCTGCCTGATAGCACTGAACAAGGGGAGAATATTTCACACCCTGTGTTACTCTTTGGCCTTTCTCAGGTGCAGGCAGTACAGCTCATAGAGCGCAAACTCAGATGTGTACGTAGTATAACCTTCCTGAGCATTTCTCTTTCTGTGGCATTAGGAAGCCAATTCCTCCCAAGAGCATGTTTATATCAATCTAAAATTCATTTCAGCTGAAATATTTATGATTCTTGAGGGGGGAGGCAGGAGGTCTGGGTGTTGAATGTGGTCAGATCAAGTTAGCTTCAGCTGGCAAGGTTGACACAAGTAGTAATCTCTCTGTCCCTCCTCCCGTACCTAAATGAGCATTTATTCCAAGCCCTTTCTTAATGCTGTAACATAATTCATTAGGACAGCCTTAATGAGCTGGTAATTAGTCTGGTGGGAGGGGGTGAGAAGGGGAAATAGAAATGCTAGACAGAGAGAAAGTCGAGCAGGCTGGGACACCTTAAAGAGCCCTGAGAGAGCCTTTTGTCAACAAAATGGATCAGGCTTGCAGGCAGTAAAACTTTCAAATGACCTTCGTGTCAAAATATTAGGCAGCTATTTTTCGCTAGATGGTGGTTTCATAAACATAAAAAGCGCACATATCATTCAGAGTGCTGTAAAATTTGTCTCAAAGATGCGGTGTTTTCTTACCTCACTCTTCCTTTTTATTTCCCTTTTTTTTTAACAAGATGAATATCACCTCTGTGAAGTATGGGTGGGGGATGGGGTAAGGAGAATGGCATCTAATATAACAAACTTCTGCTTAGTCTGAACATAATGTTAATAGCTGCTCATCGTTGTTCGAATGGTTTTGAGTGCTTGTTCTTTCTTTTTCTGGAGGAGGAGGAGAGGAAGTAAAATATATACAATAGTAAACATGCCAAAGATAGATACTGAGGTGGTGGCATTTTTCACTTGTAAAATTCAGGAAAAGTACTTACATGTTTATAAATTATGGCAAAAGCTAGATGTTAATATTGCTCTGATTTAGAAGACAGATGTGGTATAATAAATATATCCAAAACAACAGTTTATTTCTGCAGGAATGAAGCATCAAAACAGTTGGCTATTTAAGTGTTTTTTCATCTGTGAAATCTTTATTTTCAAGGTTAAAATTTGACATGAGGTTGGTGGGTAAAGGGGCGACTGTTTTCCACAGCCAAGGAAATGATTACTCAAAGCATCCACTCATTTTGCATTGTGCTTGTCTTTAAGCTCCTTCCCTTTCTGTCCTTATCTAACAAGCCCCAGAGCGGTGGCACTTGTGTAACTTGGATAAGTAGTAGAAGGCTGATAAGACATCAGTTGAGTTGAACCATAGGAATGTGCAATAACTGGTGTAAATAGCCAACTTAACAAAAGCAACACCCAAGGAGATAGCAAAAAGATGGAAAAATTGACTTACTGAGCTGTTGTGGGGTTAACTATTTCTTTCTCTGCCATCACATCATGCAATGCAGAAGAGCCAACCTGCTCCCTCTCTGCCTCCTGTCTTTCAACTGTATTTCCTCTCTGAACCATTTATCATTATAAACAGACATTGCAGGTGATGTACTGACAGCCGTGTCACTACCAGGAGCCCAAATCTTCCCCTAAGAAATGGCCCTGACTGGTGATCACAGAGCTTGCATAAGGCAAAGCCGGGGCTGGGTTTATTTGACATCTAGCCCAGGTGTCCAGTCACTTGTTTCTGACTTGGTGTAGTTGTCTGTCTAAATACCAAGCATCATATGAAGTATTTCTGATGTGGCTGGAAGTAGCAGGACTGATCCTCATACAGCCGGTACGAGTAATTTCCCATCCCTTTGGTTCACCAAGCAGACTTGCCTATGGCCATTTTGTGGCTGAGGCTGGAGACTGGCTGGGTCTGAGCCCATGTGCAAAGACCACGTGGGGCTGGATGCCCTGGGGATCTGTGGTTTGATGGGCTTTCCCTTTGAGATCTGAAGGCAATCTTTCCCCCATAAAACATGAAATGTAAGGAGAAATTTAAACAAGGATGAGAAGATGCTTGATTTTTCCTTACGGACCAGAGCAGAACAGGAAATTTTACTTGCATTTGTAGTTTCACGCTGCTTTTTTATCCATTGTGTGAAAAAGAAGATAATTTAGACTTTTTTTGCCCCCAGTCCTATAATAATTCTCAAGTATTTTGCCAGTGTTGTAGTTGTGCTCTTTCAGAAATGCATATGGATCAAAATCACCTCTGGAGGACAAGTTGTTGAGTTAATAAATGAGAGGGTTTTTTAAAAATTTATTGTTTTAACCTAATAGGAAATCTAGAGGTGCTGTAAGATATAGTGTAACATACACACATATTTAGGAAGGGCCCAGGTGTGATCAGTATCCATTGGGGCAAAATGCTGATGTTGTCCTCCAGTGACTGAATCCTGCTGGCTGGCTACATCAGCCCTACCAATGAAACTGTATTCAGTGCTTCCCAGGGGTTTTTCCTGTGGTTTGTTTTTTGGTTGTTTTGCTTGTTTGCTTTTATTTCTATTTTTTTAATTTTCTTTCTTCTTTATTTTTTCCCCCTCAACATCTTAGTGGAAGAAGCAACAACTTCTTTCACTCTCTAATATATTATATTCACCATGGTCCAGGCACATCAATAAAATGTCAGAGCTCAGTAACAAAATTTGTGTTATTCATAGGGTGCAGTGCAATGTTTCTGATGCACAAAACACCTATAACATGACCCCCAAGAAACTGTCTTAAGAAATCTGCTTTTTACGGCACAGTTGAGTCTTGTAAGGTTCTATCACTTAGAAAACCAATGAGGTCTCTGCTTAGCTTTCCTTATTAGAAGGCTTTTTCATTCATTCTTTTTTTATGTTTAAATGTGTTTGCTTTTATTCCCCAAACCTTGATTGGACTGAAATTTTCTTTGTTGGGTGTCTGCTGCAGAGTGAAGGTCATCATTCTCAGAAAAATCAAGTTTTAGCAGGGTTAAGGGAAAATTACATGATAAATTCTGGTGTCTTTTCTTTGCAAAGACCTTTCGTCACCAGCCAGGACTGAGAGGCAGTATTTAAGTAGGGGCTTACATTGTTTTTAGAGGCATATCTTCTGCATCTTTCTCTCTTCTTTGATAAATTTAGCCAAATTATTCAGTTTTTGAAAATCTGCAGCAAGTATAAATTTAGTAAATATTTCTCAGGTGACACAGGCTGGGACAGCATGTGTGGGATCAGGCAGGTTTTGAGGAATACACAGAGAATGGAGCTGTGGACCTGTCTTGCCAGGCAGGAGTTAATTGCCTGTGTTTAAGTGCCTGAGGAAGGGAGGAAGGAAGCACCTGGGTGAAGAGAGAGGGACTATAAGGGAGAGGCTGGACAGATAAGAGCAGATGGTCTTGTGTTGTGTCAGTAAATACAGTGATCTCTGTCCATCACAGCAAATGCCTCCCTCCCTGCTCCAGAGTACCTGGAATAGCACCTCAGGTCCTTGAGTTTCAGATTTGTCTGCTACCAGCAAATAGCCACTGCATTGATTGACAAAACCTTCTACCCCCTCCAAAAAATCAAATCGAGTCCCAAATTAGTGGTTCCTTTTAGCTTAATATCTCCATGACTTGCCTCTATATACCATGGGAGTAAATTAACTGTGAATTAGTGCCAGAGCCACAAGGAACTCACAGAGAGGTTAATAGTTGTGTCTTCATAGCAGGGACTGAATAATGTGCAGCAGAATAAGAGCTAGGCGAGTACATATAAGAATGCAAACGAAATATTGAAGAAATGTGATCTGTGCTGAGGCAAGGGTTCCCAAGGCAAAATATATGATTATGTAATTAAGAGTGGTATCCTAATGCAGTGGCAGTGAGTAAAGGCTCTGCAGGCATCCTTCATTCCTGTGTCTCCTAGCTCTGCTTTTCCCCCTGAATAATGATCTTTAACTTACACATTTTGTGAGATATATTTATCACTGCACTTTCCACCTACCTCCTGTGCAGTGTTGAGTGTCAGAATTCACTGTACACCATCCCTCAGTAGCAATGTTATTTTTCTTGCTGTGGAAATGCCAGAGCTAAAGTTGCCCACATAACCGCAACTCTGGTCCCCTGTGTAAACACATTACAAGACAGTCTTTAATTACACAAGCTTATATTTATTTTTTTTCCCCTGCTGCATGATGCTCAGAGACATCTGGCCATATCAGTCAAAGAGTGGCCCAGGCCTTATTTACCTCACATCATTCAAACAGTGTACTGAATACAAAATTATTGATTTGCTCTTGGGTGTTTCAGCTGTGCTCTCAGCAGAACCTTTGAGTACTTTATAGACGCATGTGGATTCAAATTCACAGCACCCCTGTGAGACAAGAGGGTGACAGTACTCCCATTTTACAGATGGGGAGCTGAGTCACAGGGAGATTAAGGTCAAAGGACCCACTGATTTTGGAGCCCCAGTTTGATATTTTGGAGTACTTAGTGTTTTTATAGCTCGATATATGTTCAAAGCACAGCTCCCAGAGACTTCAATTACAGCTTCTAGCACTCAGCACTTTGCAAATCAGCCCCCAGGGTTTCAAGTCAGGCATCCAGAAAATGAGGAACACACAGTTAGTGACCACCTGTGGTTTATAACTTGGCCAAATGTGTGTGGATTTTCATGGTAATAGCAAAAGGCACCTCTCATATTTCTGGGTGATGCTTTTCTTTCTCTGTCAAGCGAACCGATCCCTGCAGTAAAATAGAGAATGCTGCTAAGGTCTCTCAGTGGAGCAGTCCCACACCCTGTGGAGGAGAAATGCAAGGGGACCACTGTCATTACTAGCAAAACAATGTTGTTCTCTTTTATGTCATTTGTGGCAACAGCTAAAATCTCCTTTGTTAAAGTTTTAACATGGCTTTTCAGTTTCTAGGATACAGCAACTTGCCTTCAAAGTCTTTAAGTTTCAACAGAGGAATTGGGAAAAGTTAGGGGAGGCTAAAAGTGTGACCGTAGACTGGAAGGTAGTTGGCACCAAACTACAGGCGTTGCTCTCTGGCTGTGTTTTGAAAGTGAAGGTTCTCCTTCTTCATAGTACTGGTGCGGGAAAAGGAGTATCTTTTAGCTGTGCTCAGTCTTGGGCAAATTTTTGTGGCAGACTGATGAAAGCCCTGGAAGTGATAATTTTAATGGAGACCTCCCTGGAAGACCACAATTACAGCTATGGAAGTGGTTTTCATAAAAAGCATTTAAAATTTGAGCAACACGGAGCTGGAATGCACAGGAATAAGTCACTGCTTTTAATGGTATTAACAAGAGAAAGACAGTAGTGAGCATGGTAGGGAGGATGCATTATGTGGATGAAGTAATAAATATGTTTAGTTTTCTTGAAATACAGATATGCAACAAAGAATGAATCTCATGATTTTATCTACATTCCACACCTTGTTATCTGTGCTGGCAGATGCTTATTGCTGAATAAGGTGAAACAACTGATCAAATGAGTTGCAGGTTGCTTCAATTTCATAAGGAGATAAATACTTGAAATATCAGCCCATAGAATTGTGTAAACTGGGGTGAGCTCCAGTGTGGGGAGAACAGGAAGCATGATGCACTGAAAGGTGCAGGTAGTTTGGACTAAGAGAGGAAAACTGAGAATTGTCCCTGGGAACTTGTGAGATCCTGGGAAAACTGAGAAATTAGTTCAAATGAAGTCAATAGAACTGAAAGAAACAAGTCACTAGGAATGGACCACTAAGAACTCACAAGAATTCAGTCTCCTTAGAGGAGCAGTACGTGTGAAGTAATGGCTGCCCTTAATTTGCTGGGCTTCTTATTTACTGTGAGTTCATGGTGCTGATGATGAGTCTGTTCCTTAGCAGCAGCATACTTTGCTGATTAGTTTTTCCCAGTGTTCCACAAGAAAAATTAAAGGGATTGTTGATGGACAGAGCCAGATTGCAAGACAGTGGCTCCTTCTGCATTGACAACAGTTAAAATCCAGCTTGTATGTTCACACTTGTCATTACCATTGCAGGCCTTTCAAGGTGCAATGGACTCTCCAGCATCATATCTTATTATTACAAAAGCTTGATTACGAGAAGAAAACCTTAGATGTTGGAGAAAGCAGTAGACAGATTTCTCCCTGTTGTTTCTAAATAGTTCCCCTTGTTGTCTCTAGTTAGGAAGATATGTTCTGAAGAACAACATTTGAGACCATCCCTTAAAATTAGGGAACACATATCCACAAGAAATAGAAAAAGGAAGAAAGCATCTTCCTTACCTGAACCTAGCAGAATCCTGCTCATCTTTTGTGAGAAGCTACCTGAAATTATTTGCAGGTGAGCAGGATTTGTTCTCTGGCAATGTTCAGAGGTCTTGGAGGAGAAGAAGCCTATACCTGAAGGAAATAAACCCAAGCAAAATAAACTTCTTAGTCTCTTTTAACAGCAGTCCTTTACAGGCCACCGTTAAAAGGCTTGCATGTATGGCATCAGTATTTGATTCTCCTTTCTGTACAATCTGTGTTTGTAGGCTGAAGCAAGAAAGGCTCAAGCCTGAAAAATGCAGAGACTAATTACAGCAGTGTGAAAGTCAAATAATGAGAGCTTGAGAATGTGACTGATAAGCAGTTAGATAATAGACTAACAAGCAGGATGTCTGTAGTCCATCAAAGAGCTAATGAAGGTCTCTACGTCCTTTGCTATTCCCTGAGGAGGATGTACAGATGGAAAATATCCCAGAAATGGCATATAAGGATATACACCATGTACTGACTGTGTGGTGATATAATGACTGGATTAGTGAGTGGTTAACCTATGGATAAAGTAACTACTCAATTAAAAAATGCACACTAGATGCTGATAACCAAGTTGGACATGCTTGAAACAAATGTTTACAAAGGAGGTGGTGCTTGGTTTCAGCTGCCCACTGAGCTGGGCTTGCAGCCCACAGTGCTGCTTTGGTTTCAGTGCCCCAGAAAGGTGGCATGTCAAGGCTGAGGTAGACTGGTGCCTGGGGGTGGTTGACTTGGGAACAGGAAATGGAGCTGCTGCTCTTAAAGGGGCATCTGGTTCACATGCTTACGTGCATCTCCTCATGTGTCACAGTAATGCAAGAAGACCTTTACTGATAACATCTCTGTGAACATTGGTGTCTCTGCTCTATTTTCAACCTCTGCTGGACTGACTGAATTTTCTTGGTAAACATGCAAATTCTGACCCTTTGGGGTGAGCTGTTCCAGACAGGGAAATTGAGGAGCTAAGCATTCTGGCAGTCTCAGAAAATGCCAAGAAAATAAAAGAACAAACAAGCAAACCCATGACCAGAAAACATTAATAAAAAAAAAATACATTTTTGGCCATTTGGTCATAAATAGTACTGTTCAATAGCACCAGAAATCATGCAGGCTGTGCAGGGAGACATAAAACCACTGAATTATGTATTAATATGTCATATAAAAGGAAAAAGTGCTAAAGAAATACTGTTGGAAAAATAAATAAAACCAACATTAAAAGTGAACATGTCCCATTTGGTCAGTTATGCCAAACATAAAACACAGGAAGTGCCATTTGGAAGTTAGCAACACTTTTAATTTTAATACTGACTTTTCCATTATAGACCATACAAAGGTGTGGTTAGACCATAGGCTCAGGAATTGATTTTATGTCTGTGCTTGTCTAAATCAGTAGGCTTTTAAAATATATATCTAGACCTGTATCTCTCTGTATATATGAAGGGAGGAAGACAGAGTTGGAAAGCTAAGGTTGTGTGAGCTGGCCAATGTCAAATTGGAGCTGATACCCTCTCAAAGGGACTGTTTGGGTGAAAGGAGCCAGAGCTGAAATCTGCTGGCGGTCGCCACCAGGCTGCTGCTCTCCAGCTGTGGGTGCTGTGGAGGTGAGTTGTGTGTACACATGGATAAGCCATGTCCTGCCCACCGCAGGTCAGGCTGTCCCAACAGAGGAGACACCATTTGAGAGCACCCATGGGCGACAGCGTGGCCCTGCTCAGGTTGCAGATTGAATTTCACTCTTGTCCTTCAAATGTCCCTGGTTTTGATGTGAGATGACAGGTGCCGTGGCTGGCCAGCCTGGCAGAGCCAGCTCTTGAGGGGTGACAGGATGAGGGAAAGGGGCTGCCCACGTCTGCACAGCTGGGCCCACACTGTCAGAGCCCCAGAACTGTCCATTTGTCCATGCAGGAGGGCAGCTGTGAGGTCTACCCATCGAGTCTGGGCTGCTCAGATCTGGACACTGCTTTGGGCCATCCAGCCCTTGTCAGCTTTTCCCTGCTGTGAGAGGCAGGGCCACAGCCATATGATGACCCTCACTGCCAGGGGCTCCTGTCTCTCTCACACACACACCTCAGAAGGGATTAAAATGAAAACAAAAATAGGGAGGGAGAAAAGATTTTGCTGGCAGAAAGTGCAAATGACATGGAAACTGCTGTGCTGCTGCTTCATTAAATACACTGGCCTGCCAGAACTGCATTGCAGATATCCTCCCAGTGTGTTCTGAGCAGCACAATTCCCTTTGGTCAACTCCACTGTGATTCACCTGCTCTTCCCAGCCCACCGGCTGAGATCCTGGTGACATCTGTGTTGGGAGAGGAGAGGCTGGGGGTAGTGACAGGGACGGCTGGGGCTGTGCCAGGTGCTCCAACACCTGTGCTGGAGCTGCTACCTGCCTGCTCCCCTTCCCGTGTCCCCTTGGTGGGAGGCTCCAGACTAACACCAGACCGAGGCAGCGAGACCTGCCGAAGCTCACCTTCTCTTCTGGGGATACATGGGCATGCCTGCACAATGCTCCGCTGTGGATGTGCCAGCTCCACAGGGAGAGAAGGGCCTGGCTGGGCTGCGACTTCAGAATGTGGATTCACCAAGCCAGGGCTACAGGGTCTGTTTCAGCAGTGCCCATCTACAGCACCAAGAAAACCCTGAGATTTGGTTTTGTTTTGCTTTAAATTTTTAAGCCTGGGACTGTGTTATAAAACGTGAGAGGGGAAAGAACGAAAAAATGGAAGGCAAGTATGTAAATAATCACAATTAATCTGAAGGTCTAATGGCCTGCCTGCCTTCCTGCTGTAATTTACCATATGCTCTAGTACTTGTGTGAGGTTCCCTGGCTCACGTGTTGTTAGTTTATGTAAGTGCGCACAGACCTTTGGCAAATTTGTATTTTTATTATCTAGAAGCTAACATTTAGCTTTCTTGTTGTGGGTATGTTGTAGCATATGTTAGTGTTTATGTTGCAGGGAAAATGAATCTCTTGACTAGAAAATATCTTCTTCCAATATTCTAGCGATTTGTTATTTTGACCTTTTTTGTAATGATGTTTTGTCAATAGCAAAGCTGAGTGGGACGGGCCAGGTAAAGGCTAGTCATTTGTGTGTGACACACATGGTATATAATTTCTTCTGGGTCCTTGAGGGGATAATCACATCCAGGTATGATTCAGAAGGTCAACCTGCATTGGAGGGAAATGATTTCTCAGAAGTGGGTATGAAATGGGAAGTGATTTTTTTTTTTCTTTTCTTCCTCCCCACCCCCCATTTCAGTTGAAAAAAATGATGTATGACAGGGATGCTATGCCTTTTTCCTTAGTTTTCTGTGTATGTGTGTTACCCTTAGCAAATTTTTTTCAAGACAATTTTATTTTTAACTTTGTCATGGTAGAATCTTCAAGGTTTTCAGTGGGAAATATGTTTACATCATTGATATCTGTTTTCTCCAGGGCCTGTAAATAGGAGTTCACAATATGTTATTAATGGACTAAGGCCAATAGATGACACACTGTGATTTTCCATAATTAATAAGAAAAAAACCACCCTTAATTCTAGTAGGTTTTTGAAGTTTTACAGAATTTGGGGTCTGTTGTGTTGGTTTTTTTTTTCCAAATGCCTGTGTGAGTGAGAAATGTCAAAACTCTTTTTGAGCTCCATGGTACCTGGATTTGACATCAAGCCTGAGCCAGCCCTAATGATTGGCATGCCAGTGGGCTCCTCTTGTGTTGTGAGACTGAAGCTTGTCCTCTGTAGTCCCACAACTGGAGCGAGTAGGTGCAGCTCAGAGTAGCTCTCTGAGATCGCTCCCATGTCTGGAAAAGCCATCTGCATGCTAAACGGGAGAGCAGGAGAGATCTGCCTTTTTCCTTGGTTCTCACTGACTTAATTTTACATCATTCCCACGTGCTCTGACCCTTGGTTTGTTCTTGGAAATATCTGTCTTCTGTATTCACAGAGGAGTCTGATTTGATTATCTGCAGTCCCGTGATTTTGTATGCTGTGTTCAGGTCAGATTTAGTAATTATTGTCTATAAGTTAATAGCTGGGAGTTTTTATGATCTCATGTGATGTCTCAGGCAATTTGAATTCATAATGAACAGGGACAGAGGGTGCTTTTGCCTGTGTGACTATTAACTTCTGCACTTGAAGCACCATGAGTGTTGTTGCTTGTGAGTGCCAGGTAAACCAGACCAGTAAAAAGCAGGGAAACCTTTTAAGTTCAGAAATGAGGTCTCATTGGACTCCATGTTACATACTGTGTGGGAAATTTGCCCTTTATTTCATGCAACCTTGTTTTGACTGCAACACACACACATCTAAAACTGCTCCCTGTGTTGAAAATAATGGGACGTATTATGATGCAAGTCCAAAATAATTGCTACTAAGAGGATTACAAAATAAACTATTGTTGAAATATGCTTTTAACCTTGATGTGACAGTATTTACAAAACTGATATTTCCTGAATCTCTGCAAGTCATGTATTCCAGGACTGCTGGACATAATATGAAAAGACCCTGACACTTAATCATTTATAGCACTGTGATGTTTCTGTACAACATACAGCCCAATATCTACCAAGTACAGAACATGACCTGGGCAACAGGAAATCAAAACCTCGTTCAGTTATATGGAAGCCTAAATTGAACAGTGCTTGAAAAATCAACAAATCTTAAAATGATCTTGTAACCAGCGCAGCAGCAAGTGAAAGATTTAGGATGTGAGAAGGGCATATTTGGCCAGTTTTAGGCTGCACTGAAGCTAGGACAGTTGGATTATGTGCAGCTCCCACTCCAGGGAAGCCCATGAGAAAAGATATGTCCATAATACATAATACTATCAGGAACATGGTGGGACTCTTGGGGATACATGGTGTTGTGCAGAACTAGGAGTTGGACTTGATGATCCTTGTGGGTCCCTTCCAACCCTGGATATTTTGTGATTCTGTGATAATCTGATAACTGTCCCTTTTTCCTTTTATAGCTGTTTTGTCTCTCTGGATGCAGCAGAACATCAGGACATGTTTTTGTTCCTTTTGAGGCAGTTTCATTGTAGCCACCCCTTCAGTGCTCTCTTGTGTGATACCAGCAAGCAAAAATCTTGCTTCCAAATGATTTGCTGAAAAAGGGAAGAAACCAGAAAATTTAATGTTCTCTGGCATAAAGCCATGCATATGCATTCTTATTAGACAAGATTTGCGGGGTTTTGGTTTTGTTTCCCTGTAAGTGAGAAGTCTGTTGACCCCCTGAAAATAAGATGACGCCGCCGTAACTGTCATACAAACAGAAGTGTTGAGATGAGCTCTCTGTTCAACGGGCAAAAATATATAGGGGAAAATATCTGCACAACTATGACAACTTTCTGTGTGGTGCATGGTTAGCTTTCATTCACACTGTGAAAGCATGAGAAAGTAAACAAGAGGCCTTAATATTTCGCTAGGGGGGTTTTCATACAGTATTGCTTTTTGTTACTTGCATGCTTTCTGGCATGCAGCACAAAGAGGGATGTTTACCTAGGAAATGATAGATTATTTTGTGAGTAAAATACTAAGGAAAAGGATTGCATATTCACTGTAGAAACTGCAGTGTTCAGTCGCCAGTGTCTTCTAAGCACTTACCAGGTACTGCAAGGCAACGGCTATTAATAAGAGACTGTTACAGGCTGCTGGCCTGTTCCTCTTGGATATGCGTGAACACACTCTGGATGTATCCCGCAAATCAGAACCATGTGCCTTCAAGCTGTCTTAATCAGGGCAGAATTGAGGGATTGACTCCAAGCTGGGTTTCTAGGAATGTTTTTGTGACATGAAGTCTTTGCAGAACTGCTTTTGACCTGAGATCCTAGAACATGGAGTTGTTCTCTTCCTAACATCTGCAGCCCAGCGTTCTCCATGATTGGCTCAGTTAGCTTTCCTGCAGGAAAAATGGTGCCCTGCAGTACAAACCATGCCTTCTGATCTTTCCCTCCTGCCTGAGATTTATCTCATCTCCTGCTTTCCCTTGCCCTGCTCTGTTCTTCAAAGCCCTTGGAGAAAAATGTTTCTTTATAACTTTGTGTCTCCTAGTCAGGGTCAATGCTGGTGCTGATAGACCTGACTGAGCAATCTATTCTGAGGCAGAGATGCAGACACTACTCAAAAAAAAAACCAAAAACCTAAACAAACCCCAGAACAAAACAAAAAAACCCATATATATATATATATATCTATATATATATCTCCAGAGCAAGGACTTAGAGAAAATATCCACAACAGTACAAAAAGTCAGTGATCTCAAAGAGAATTCACAAGCTGGACCTTGATTCTATGATCCATAGCAGAGATATTTAGCCTGTGTCTGCATCACAGTACCTATGCTTTTTTAGAAAGCTGTGTTTGCTGACAGATTATTCTGTGCTTTCTAAGCATATCTTGAAGAGGTTTTGGTTTGTTCTGAATAACCAGCCACATCAACAGACCAAACTGTTACACATGTCTCTACTTCTGTGGAAATACAGTACATGCTGGTAAGTCTGACCTACTAGGTGCTATTTAACCCTGTTAAAGCATTCCCATATAAGATTATTCGGGGCAACATCCAGCTTTGTATGGAACACAATGCATTTGAATTGGAACAGATTGTTCCTCCTTAGTCTATGAGTAAAACCATTGCACTGGCCTGATGTGGTTGAAAACAGCTTCTCTTTAACATCTTTAAACCAGAAAGATCTGAAGTTGACAAAGTGTTTGTGGCATCTCTTGTTTCTTGCTATTTTTCTTGATAACTAGGCTCTAGGGAAAAGTCTTCAAATCTTAAACAAGCTGAAGAAAATCACTCCCTCTTATCTGCACTCCTCACTGGAAGTGCTTCACTGCTTGTTCCGCACTTGCCAGTGGAGGAGCCACACATGGGGCATCAAACACTATTCCCCTTGCAGGAAGGGCACACAGTGGGGAAAAGGGCCCAGTGGCTGGCCCGGATGGAGGGGGTATTTGTCTCCTTGATGAAGCCTCATTGGCTTCAGTGAAAGAAGATGTACATTTCCAGAAAAGTGAAAGATTTTTCCTGGTCTGAAAAAAAAAAAAGAGTGAGTCTTCCAGGTTCTTCTTTCTTCCCTTTCCAGGGGAAAAACTGAGGGATCCACATAGTTGGTGTTTGACCCTCTGCACAGCAGTGTCAGATCCTAACCACTCTTCACTTTCCAAGAATAAGTGTAACTGCTATGATTTGGCACAATGTGGGTAAATGTTCCCATTTTTCCTTTTTATGATCTATCTAAACTTTTATACCAAATTTGCTACCGTGAACTCTGAATATAAGTTTGGTTATGGGCCAGTTAAGTACAGCATATATAGCCACTTGGAAACTTTTATTACAAAACACTTGCTCAACTTCTTACTGCACTTGTGCTATTGGAACAAATGAATCACAGTAATAATTTACATCACAGTTGCACTCAGCAACTGAGGATTTTGAGGCATTTATGAAACAAATAGATTCACTCTATATTTTGCCAGGCATTTGGGTTTTTTCAAATTTGTATAAGATCTCAGTGAATAATTCCTTTTACAGATTTGAACTTTTTCTCTTTGTGAGGAGTCCAGTCCAGAACTTCATCCATTTCCTGCATGACTCTTCTAAAGAATTATTGCTGAGCAATTCTTGATGTTTATGCTGATCATGCTGATCAGATCCATGAGTAGTTCAATATGATTAGAGGTCAGATTTCAAAAAGCACTGCTCAGTAATACCCTGCATTTTTATCTTTCAATTGTAGTTCATTATAAACTAACAATCATTCTAAACTATTATCCTTATCTCAAAATTAGAGAGGCATGGATTTGAAAGATTGGCTATCTGGTGGATAAGGAATTGGATGGATGGATGGATGGATGGACGGACAGATGCAGCCAGAGTTGTGGTCATTGGTTCTATGTCCAGGTGGAAGCTAGTGACTAATGTTGTCCCTCAGGGCTCTGTCTTTGGACTGGTGCTCTTCAGTATCTTCATCGATGACACAGACAGTGAGATCGAGCGCACCAGCAGCAACTTTGCTGATGACACAAAGCTGAGTCGTGGTGTTGACACCACAGAAGGAAAGGATAATGTCCAGGAGATGTGGGCCCACAAGCAGCTCATGAAGTTTAACAAGTCCTAGTGCAAGGTGCTATACCTGGGTCAGGTCAATCACTGACATGAGCATAGATGGAGGTACTGGAACAACTCTTCGAGAACTGCCCTGCAGAGGAAGACTGCGGGATTCTTGTGGATGAAAAGTTGGACATGAACCAACAGTGTGCATTTCTAGCTCAGATGGCCAAACACACCCTGTGCTGTATCAAAAGAAGAGTGGCTGGTGATTCCACCCCTCTACTCTGCCCTTATGAGACCCCACCTGGACTACTGAGTCAAGAAAGACACAGACCTATTGGACCAGGTTGAGAGGAGGGCCACCAAGATGATCAGAAGGATGGAGCACCTCTCCTACAAAGGCAGGCTGAGAACTCTGGGGTTGTTCATTGTGGAGAAGGCTCTGGGGAGACCTCATTTTTTGTGGCCTTCCAGTATTAGAGAGGGCCTATAAAAAAGTGGGAGAGCAACTTTTTGCAAGGCAGATAGTGATAGGACAAGTGGGAAAGGTTTTAAACTAAAAGAGGAGAGATTTACATTGGATGTTAGGAGGAAATTCTTTACTTGGAGGGTGGTGAGACTCTGAAACAAGCTGCCCAGAGAAGTTGTGGTGCCTCATCCCTGGAAGTGTTCAAGGCCAGGTTGGATGGGATCCTGAGAAAGCTGATCTAGTGTGTGGCATCCCTGTCCATGGTGGAGAAGTTGAAATTGGATGATCTTTAAGGTCCCTTCCAACCTCAACCATTCTATGATTCTGTTAATAGTTGCCTAGAATTTACTCCAAATCTTAGGATATATAATGAAAAGGAATGCCGAAAATGTGCATATTTTTGAAATTTTGGAAGTGTTTGCATAAAAATAGTTATAAAACCTGTGCTGAGAAACCTGAGGTCCAAGCATGGCACTCCTTTGTTTTTCCTTATATGACTTAACATCATACAGAATCTTGTGACAGAGTAAAGGTGGGACCATTTTCAAACTCTTACCACTAGACAATAGTTCCTCATCTGTAAGAGCTTGAAGGAGAACAGATGCGTGCAGAAAATGTGCAAGGAAAGGTTTGCCAATTTTTCTGTGCACATCCAGGGCTAGTGATGCATTAGGAGCTCTGCAGGCATTCTTCAGGCAACACTCCTGCTCCACCACTGAGCTGATCCACCAGTTCTCACAGCTGAAGGAGTTCTTTCATGTTACTTCTCCCCTTTTTCATCTATGGAGAAGCACAGTCAAAGCACATCATTAAAACTCTGGAGCACTTGAACATTTCTGTAAAGGAAAAGATGCTGGTTAGTAACAATACCTCATGTAAACGGTCATATACGGATGTGTGCCTTTGATGTGTATCAGAAACCTCAGAGAGCCATTCATAGTAATGCTTCTCATTTTTCCTGGAGGCAGAAAACATACTGGCAGTTCAGCTTTTAGGAATTGCTTTGAGTTGGAAAGAGTCAATGGACCAAGGTGCACCATGCTGCAGGTGGGTAAGCTCCTTTGAAAGGAGCACTCATTCTCTTCAGTGATTTTGTTCTTGCAGCAGTGAATTTGTTCCACTGTCCCTGGCTCATGAGACTCTCCCTAGTCTCTCTCTCTCTTTCTTTCCCATTTATGTCTTAATTCATTGTGGTCATGATTTATACTAGCAATACAATGTGCAATACATGAAAATCTATACATATATCATACCTCTGTCTGAATGCTGGGACATGACATTTCAAAATGATTTTTTCCATGTGCATTTATCATACTTTTTTTTTTCTTTTTTCAAAAGAAGACACTGCCTTCTGTGGATTGAAGCAGACTGAAGATGGTCCAACAGCTCTACTATCCTGTTTCATTTACTCCATGTGGTTCATGGGGTAGACAAAGTACTGCTCTGCTGTGGTTCTCAATTCCTTTGGCCAATATTGTGAAGGTAAATATTTTATGATTCTTGTAGAAACTAAGGTAGGTATGTTTAGAATGTTGTCCGTTGGTGGCAATCTGGAGTTTAAGTGTAAACGTAAATTGTTCTTTAGGGAAGAGTAAGGCTCTGTGATGACTTGTACCTGCAACTGACTAATCTTTATCAACCTTGTGACAGTCCCACAGGGACAACTAGTTGTAATTAGCTCATTTGTTATTGATTCACTCTTTGGACAATTAATCAGAATTAATGAGGGTTCAGTGGTGTTTTAGAGCTCTGAAAATATGTACATAAGAACTAGGGATTCCTGGGCGTGTTAGAGGAAGCATGATGTGAACTGTCTCAGGAACCATGTGCAATTTTGTCTTTTTTGAAGGTTTAGAAACAGTTAACACTTTTTGAAGAAGCTTTTTGCTTCCTTTCCCTCATGGTCGCTTCTCTGTACAATTTAACTCTGGGAGAGGCTGATCATAAATAATAAAACATTGAGAGTAACAGTTCTTAAAAAGTTTTCAGCCCAGTCTTAGATCTTTCTTCACTGGTCACTCCTTCTGCAAGTAAAGTACTGCCTCCCAGAAGCTGTAAGGCACTGGAGCCTGAAATTAGCTCTGTGATCTTATTACTGAAGCCCTTGTGCTTTTTTCCACACATCCACATATTGGCAGTTACTCTTGTTCTTTGTAATTTAATTTTAGACATAAGATAATCTTGTTGGAGTAAATGCTTGTGTCTCTTTGTGTGGTTTGTTTTTTTTTCTTAATAAAACATGAACTGTAGTGCCTAGATGCTGGGCAAGAAAGTTGTTGCTGTGTAAGGACCAGGTTTAAATTTATTGTAAGATTCTTTAAATTTGTAAGATCCTGTTTTTATATCTGTTAAAAGTGGTGAAAATTTTTGACTGGGAAAATGAGTCTTTGATACAGCTGGGATCTAGTTAGGAATAATTTTTCACATAATTTTTTTTAAAATTTTTTTTTCTATATGGAGCTTCTAGACACAATGCATATCTGTATTTTGTTTCCTTTGATATCTGTGTGTTTTAGAATTTTTTTTCATGTATAAGTAGGTTTTTTAGTTAGAAAAATAAGTCAATGTCTATCTTCATTTTAGAATGTCTCTTGCAAAACTTTGTAATGTACATTTTTCATGAAGGAAATCACCTTCTCTTCTCTCTGTTCCCAACTTTTTTTGACTAATTACACTCTGATTGGAAATATCATGAAAAAAAATTTGTGATTTTGCAGGTAGGGTGATAGATAATTTGGAAAGGAAAAAGCCAGACAACTGATTAATGCTTTAAAAATAAGATTGCTAAATGCTGAATATCTCTGAGATGTGTGTTAATTCTGTTTATATTAGATCTAAGATAAGTACTAATTTTATTAGCAGCAGTAAGTCTAAAATTCAAATATATAGTAATGTGGAGAAAGTCAATGACTATTATTGGAACAAGAGTAATTAGATGAGTAATTAATTGAACCATGCTCCAGGGTTTTTTTTCAGTCAAGGTATTTAATATATTTAATATGTTGTTCTTTATCTCATTATAATGAATTTTTCACAAAATATATATGTTACATTCTGCCACTGACATATGGATTCTGCCTCTTGTCATTAATATAGTAGTTAATTTTCACAATTAATTAAATAGTTTTGACGTATTATTCCCTTCAAGTCATTGAGCAGAACGGGATATAATTTGAAGATTTGGTGCATTTGTCTCTGTGCTTGAATTTTCCTCTGAAGGAGGTGGAGATGCCTGGGTGAAGAGGAATCTCAGAGTTTTGTTGAACTTCCCCCATTTTTTGAGTTAAAGTACCTTGTCATGTAATTAAGAGTGAGGCATTGGTGCATTTTAAAATTATTGCCAGTGATGTGGTATTTACGATTAATTTAGCCACAGGTTTTATTGTCTGAAAGATTTAAGAGTAACTTTTTAAATTAGAGTCCCAGCTATGCATTTAATTTAGATTTAATGTGACAGTTATTTGTTCTACTAATAAAAGTCCCATTGCATATTAAAAACATATTAATTGAGGATTAACACAGATGTAGTAGATTTAGAAATCTTTGATGAAAGTATTGTAAAGCATCATTTGGCATTTGTGATTACTGTAAATATACTAACAGCATTAACAATCTACTTATAAATCTAGCATATTTTGTCCAATTTAGAACAGTATGCTTCTGGGGCTATGGCCAGCCATCTCAATTGAGCTTTTTTATACAGTGTATAAATTATGGCCTTTTCAGTACTGTTTGTAGGTGCTGTCACTGCAGATACGCAGTTGCTCTCCTGGTCTGTGGACAATATAGGTAACTGTGTGCTGACCATGGAGATCAGATACATCAAGTGATATCTCCTTGCAAAAATGAAGATATTTCAAAACAGATATTTCAGTCTCTTCTGGAGTCTGAAAACCTCCAGTGGGATGTTTGTATATTTGCACATGCATAGTGATTGTGTCAGTCAGCTGAAGTGGTCATATGCAGAAAGTTACTACAACTTCATTGTGGCATGGAATATGCGCTATTGGTCAGCTTGGGGAATCCCTCTGCCCTGCTTCAGCAGCATCCTCTGTGCTCAGCAGGGAACATAATTAAACCTTGGGGTAGCTGTCAGTGATGTGTAGTTCATAATTTTCTGTTAAGTATATGCTGGGGAAAGACACTGTCTGTGCTAATTGATAAGGTAGAGGCCAACTGGAACTATTGGTGGCGTCCCATTTTGGACTGTGCTAAACCAGTGTCCTATGTTCAGGACACTTGCTCAGGAGAGGCTGACAAGTTTGATGTTGCAGGCCACTTACTGAGGGATATCTTAGCTTGAAGTCTGCTGTAAGGAAAGAAAGAAAGGAAGGGAGGAAAGGCTGCATCTCTTCCAAAAGATCTTTTCATGGAAGATCAGGAAATGGAAGGGGTGGGGCCAATGATTTCCTTCTCTGTGTGTATGTGCAATTGTTTTAGTTCATTGGCTTTTTCAGAGGATGGCAGTGAGTATGAAGGAGAACCTGCCTTGCCAGCACCATAGTCTTCTGCTTTTCTTTTAATATTTTAGGGAGGTAAGACAAGAGCAGACTTGCTCTGTGAATCCAGCCGAACTTGTCCTCTGCTTTCTGCCTCACAAAGAGAAGCCCTCTCTGTCTCTGCTGGTCAGTTAATGCCTCAGCAAGACCCTGTCCTATTATTCTCTTACTATTCCTGCTCACCAAGCTGTGAGCCAATTTCAGGCTCACCAAATTTGTTCTGATGACAGGAGAACTCCCTAGTGTGCTGCAAGAACTGGGCAGGCAGTACACATGGTCTTGCCTTGAGGGCTCTAATGCAGCCTTGTAGCAGGATCTAGTAAGGATGTGTATTATTATAAATCCTTATCATGTTTATTTCACTTTTCATTCACATTCCTTCCAATCTTTTGATACTTAGCCTTGGGGCAGATTCAGCTATATATCCAAAGATGCAACTTTACATTGAATTAATGTGTATCTCTTTGCCAGTTAAGAAGTTAACAAAAAAGGAGTAGGTGTCACTATTTTGCTTATGGTGGGAATTTGACGATGCACTGAACCAAGCGCAACACACTTCTAGAATCTTAACTAGTTTGATTGCACCATCGACACTGTTATTTCGACAGCCCTGGTCTCTGGCATCTGGCATAATTGGAAGCAGCAGCCAGCAGGTATCAGATGTCAGTATGAATTGTCTCCTGCTGTGTGAGCACTGACTATGAAATTGATTTGCTGTCTTTTTTATGCAGTTTTGTAATGAAAGTAACGTAAAGGCCCAAACAGACAAATTCCGCATTTGTGTACATACAGTTAAAAGAGGCATATGTCTGAAAATTAGAGAGGGGGAATATATCAACAGGAAAGCAGTATGGCACCAACAGGCCCTGTTTCCTCACAGGTGGTTGTGGTGGCAGTCTCTCTTATGTTTCTGAAGAAGCTAAGCTAAATCAATAGCTGGAAACCAATTTCTTTGGGTACTTGTATGGATCAAAAGCATAAAACATGAGAAAGAAAAACCCTTCAGTGAGTGAATTTGTATCTCTATTTTACTCATTGGTGATAATAAGGCAAGTGAAGAAGATTGTGGAAAGTAAGTCTCCAACCTGGAGCAAATTTACCCCTAAATTGTCATCAGGATGTTCAAGGCCCCTATGATGAAAAAATTGGCCTGAGAAAAGTCACTGGTGAATTTCTGCTGATTTACTATTGCCGGTATGTTGCCTTAGGGCAAAACAGAAATAAATGACTGTCAGTGCATTCAAGATGCTGTCATACAGAACAATTTCAGATATATAAAGGTAATGTCTGTGTGACTGGGATCTTGACCACCAATTTGAGATGGATTGAGGTGGATATAAGGGAGGATTAGACCAGGTATAAAAACGGTGCTATCGTTTTGAGCCTCAAGAAAAGCTTTTGAGCATTCCTTAGGGATTGTTGACATCTAGGTGATGGCACTAGGAGCACACGATGCTGGGCTTTGCTGGCAAGAACTTGTTCATTTTCTCAAAAAAGGTTACAGCCAGTTACGAAACAAACATGTTTATGGGTCTCTTCCTAAGTTTGAGGTAATACTTGGCATTGATACCAGAAGGCTTAATCAGCTCCTACTGTAATCAAGTTATTTAAGATTTTTCAAAGAGAAAATTGCAACAAGTTCCCATTCTAAGAGGTCAGGGTCAAAAACCTTCTTAGAGAAATCAGCTTGAGCATTGATTACTGAATCTGGCTGCCTTCTAGACAAGCACAATGGATAAAAACTTTCCCAACATCTGGTTCAGTGAGGCTCAAGGCCAGTGTTTAATTGTATTTTTGCTATGACACCCAGTTGCATAGCAATAAGGAGGAGCAAATGATACAATAATCTATATATAAGATGGGTGGGGCCAAACCTTTGATTTGAGGCCAGCTAGTCTGGTATTACAATCTTGGTGCTGACATGAAGGCAGCCAGTAACCTTAGGCAGGTCACTAAATTCTTTCTAAATTTCAGAACCACTGCTGATGAAGGGACCGGTCTGTAACTGTCTTGGGACTGATAGTTGTTGTAACATGATCCAGCAGGCTCTTTCATACACGACCAGGCTATGGTGCCCAGAAAGACTTTCCCCCCATTTGGGATAAGCACAAGATAATTTACAAGGAGCTGACTGCTCTGCTCAGGGGATAGTTTACTCACAGAAGCAGTAATATACTGTGGGTTTCTTCCCTGCAGAAGTAAACCAAACCTGGTTTGAATCTGGGCTTGGCAAGAGATGGAGGCCAACCATTTGAGTGTTTGGTACTCTTCTTTTTCCTCCCACAAGGCACAAGTTCTCTGGCTCATCATGATGCCTGGACTGCCTCCTTTCCCTAGCCATCTCCTGCCCTAGGTAACACCTTGCTTCCTGTGTTTCTAAGGCTAGGATATAGAAGCTGATTGCAACAGCAAGAACACAATCAGATTCTTACCCTATCTGATGGACTTGGGTCCTTTTCCATAAAACCAGAATTTCTGACAGATTTTAAACCTGTGCTTTGATCACAAAGATGAGTTGTAATTCTACCTGCAAAGAGGGTGTTTTTGTAGGGATGCCCTCTGCAGCTCACTGCCCTGAGGGATATGGTAGAAAGAAATCCTCCCACCTCTACACAGAAGCACTGTAGGCTTGCTCAAGCACAAGATGCTGCTAACACAGCTAGCCCAATTTGCACTCATTTTCTTGGGAAGATTTCCTAAGTTGTGCCGGCCTCCAAAAGCAAGGAGGGGGAAGACAACTCTATTCTTCTTACTGCAACAGAGAAAAATTGTTTGTTGCACTAGATAAGCTGTTGCCTACTGCTCTGTCATTGAAATCAGGAGAGGGACAGAGATGTGACTCAACACCATTTCCTCTCCCTTGTTAAGGAAGAAAAGTCCTATAATTTATTTAAAGGGTGCTGTTCCTATCCTGCACAAAATTTTTCATAGTGATGCATTCATTGGTAAATGAAAGAGAACTCCTGCAAGAATGAAAGAGAGATCTGGGTAAATTAAACAACAGTCTTACAGCAGTACATTTGATAATGCGTTTAACAGATTCTTCCAAGTTGTGTCCTTCCAGTCTGTTTCCTTCCCTTCATTGTTGTGCTGTGAAGACAAGTGGGCGGTAATGATGGGCATCATGGTTTCTGAGAGCCTGCTCCCACTCTCTGCACAGCACATTGTTGTCATTTTTACAGTGATTTTTTCCTGCTTTCCAGCTTTCTCAGACTCTTATGAGGATTCAATAACCTGTGTCTCTCAATGGAAGCTGAATAGCTAAAATCCAGTAGGGCAGGAGAAATCTCCTCCAGAAGTGGCATTCCCTCACCTCTCTCAGGTGACTGTTCAACTTTAGCTGTTCTTCTCCCCCAGTTTAGTGATCTTAAAAGGAACGGGCCAGTTCAGCCCTTTGCTCCTGGATTCTCTTAAAGAGAAATTTCAAGGGAATTAGTGTAAGCAGCATGGTTAAATTCCTGTCTGCTGCTTGCTGAAAGATACTCTTCACCTATTGTTTTAGTAGCAGTGAAACTTCTGGAACTGCATGACTTTTCCTGAATGTTTTACTTTTCCCTTTATAGCAAATGTTGCAGCATGCACATATGATGTCAAATTCCTCTTGTGAGCATTTGATTTTTAGAGACATGGACATGACACAGATGGACATGAGAACCGGCTGTTGACTCAGTCTCTCAGTGCCCTTTTGTTTATGTCTGTGACCTGGTCACGGAGTACAGAGAGTTTCCTGCTGAACCACATGCAGCTGCCTGGCTGAAAAGTATGTGCGAGCTTTATTTGTCCTGCCTGCAGCCCTGGGTCTTCTTGGAAATGGCTCCCAGATCCTTCTTGATGTGGAGGTGGGTGATATCACTGCACAGCCTTCCCAAGGATCCTGTCCTCTCTGGAATTCACTGCCAGGGATCTGCAGAGCATTACAGCCTGCGTTTTGGTGTAGTGCTCCAAACGGACTGCCTGAGTAAGGCTCTGGGCTCCCTGGGACTTCAGAGCAGAATCACCCATTTTTGTCAAGGAGAGCAAATGTAAGTGGGGAATATAAACTGAGGCTTGACTTGTGTCCTTTTTCTAAATTTATTTTAACAGATTTATGCACTCCCATGTCCCCCTCTTGGAATCCCTTATGCTGTCATGAAAACTGCTCAGGCCTGCTTTCCCATTTTCCCGTGTTTTAATGCTATGAAAGACCTAAAGACCTGTATTGATCCAGTTACTTCTTGAGATGGCTGTACTGCATTGCACCCCACCTTCAGCATGGCAGGCTTACAGCTTGTGGTCAGGAGTCAGAAATGTCTGGGTCGTGCAATGGTCTGCAGTTCTGGGGCACTGACAGGCTAGTGGAGAGTTTTAACTACAAGTGAAATGTATCTTGCTCTGCAGCTGCCTGGCAAAAGCTCAGCTGCCCAAACAGCAGTGTGGTATATTGCTTAGATGACACAGATGTTTGGTTGCATATCCTGAAGTTACATCTGCACCACTGGGTGTCTGACCACACTCCCTGGGGCCCAGGACTCACTGTGTTAAGCGAGCAGAGTCACATTCATTGGTACAGTGTATCTAGTCCCAGAATAAGATGAGGTTACAGATACAGACAGAAGAAAACATAAAAACACCATAAAATCATAAAAACAATCTACACACTTCTCAACAGCCTTAACTGAAAAGCTATAGTTTTCCAGTACATCCCATTGTTTTGCATATCTGTGTGTGTGTTTTTTTTTTCTTAAGTGGAAATCTGGTTTTACATCTCACGTTCTCCTGAAGTGATCCATGCCTCCTTTTATCATCTCCTGACATGTGGGACACCGCTCTTCCACCTCTCACATATTTAGTTTTCTTACATCCCCATTTCAACACTTGCTAGTGATCACATGAGAATGCAGTATTAGGAAACCATTTGGTATATTTTTAGCAGTGCTCAGGCTGAAATAGCAATGAGAAAGGAGGAATGCCAGTCACACATGACCAACCAGCTGTCTGTGGCCCACATATTGGAAATCACTGATTCAAGTAACTGGCAATAGGTTATGGAAAGTTTCCCTTTTAGATTGCTACTTCAAATTGACACCAAACTAAACAAGATAGGAAGGTCATCTTGGATGTAAGCAAATTTATAATGTGCATTCATTCAGTTTCTTTGCCTTTTAATGCAAGAGGAATACTTTAATTGGGAGTCTCTTTTGTGACTCAGCTACAGGAGCACTTGAAACATGGCTATGGCTGGGATGGAGAGGCTTTTCCCCACTCTTTGGTACCTAGTAACACTGTGATAAGTGCTGAGGTCTTGTCCTCTATTGCATGGGGAGAGGGGGAACCATCTAGCAGGTCTAGTGCCATAAATTTTAATGTGACAGCCATGTAACAAAAAAACCCCACACCAGAAATGCAAATATGAATCTTCTTCTTTCTCGAACCTCTGTTGTGCATCTCTCTTGGTTATGACTTCTAGCTCACCTCCTTTCCTGTCTTCTTAATCTGTGAGTATTTTAGGAGCCAATAACTCCTTGTCAGCTGGCACCTATTGCTATATCTGCATGAAAGGCAGCTGCCTGCTAGAGTTCTGCATGTTTCTGGGGTTATTTAACTGCACATATGCGTAGATCTTGCATTCCTTGTATGTCACCCATCTGTGAAATTCCCTGCACCAATTTCAACCAGGCTTGCTTTATCACATTCCCTCCTTGTCAGCCTAACAACCTGCTCTGGTCTGTTTCCTGTCTCACTGGGGAGGGGGAGACTGTGTCTTTAATGTATGTTGCCTGACTTCTTATGGTTTCAGCTTCATTTCTCTTGCCGATCCTCAGACCATCTCTGAGCACAGAAGCAAGTGGCATCAGGACCCTTCAGGACCCAGCATATGCACAGGATAGAGTGAAGAATTACTCCTATGTGCTAGCCCCTCCCTAATCCTGAGACATAATTGGCCAGATGTGCCTACAGGAACAAGACCCCACTCCCTAGATGACATGGGGAATCAGCCAGAGAATCCCAGTAGGTATCCTGCTAGGGCCTCTCCATCCCAGTGTGAGATTTGATCTTCCTTGTAGATCTGAAGTCTTTGCCAAGGTCTCCTATCCATAGTGTCTGCCGAGGAGGTGACAGCCACCACACACTAGCCATGATGGATGTTGTGGGACTGAGTGCCTATGTGTTTTAACTGGAGGCATTTGATTCCAAAGAAATGCCCCCAGAAACAATTTTTAAACCTCCAGGGAGACTATTTATTTCTGGGTTCTTTAGGAATGCATTTTGTAAATCACTCAGGTGATGGCACGTTCATGTATTTGTATGGAAAATTTATGTTGTGCTATTAGTTTCAGGGAAATCCAGTGTGTAGATTTTGGACTCCTGACCTCTAAGCAGAATTAATTTTTTGAAGGAGTGTGAAGTAACCTGTTCATCTCCATGAGCTGTACACTCTGCTGAATGAAAATGTCCTCTGTAGATATAGAGGAGATGTGAGGGGTGGGAACAGTCATTCATCTAAGTTAATGGTGCCTCCCATCCCAACCCACTGCCAGTGCTTGGGATGCTCTGCTAAGCACTGACCCAGTGAATATTCAGTCTTGCACTTTGTGTTCTGCAGAAGCTACCAGGAAGGCGGAAAGGGCTGCCCTACTGCTTGCTCCCACGAGGAATGACAGAGTCACCATTCTCACTAGGTAGACTCTGGGCAAGGGTTGCCCAGATCCCACTGAGAATGAAGAAGAAGAAGCAGGAAGGAAGAGGGAGGCACTCAATTACTTCCCTTGAACCTTGTTAGGGCTGGGAGTAAGGCTGTGCCTCTCCAAGTCTTGTTCCTTTTCTCCTCCTCTGCCGCCCCATTACCCTTTTCCCAGTCCTCCCCTGCCTCCCTGCACAGCTCCAAACTACTCCCCCTTCCCCAGCACACATGCTATTTATTTAGCTTCAGTGCCATCTGAGCTTTCTGCTCTGCTGGTTTGATTTCTCTCAAACTACAAACTCCTTTGACAGAGGCAGACCATGACAACATGCCTTGCTCCTCTTTCCTTTTTTTCCATGCTTTCTGCCAGCGGTCAGGTTTGAACTGACATTGGCTGGTTGTAGGTCAGGTTCAAAGGCATCAAGCACTGTCTGAACATCCCCTTGAGCTATCAGCTCATGTGAAAATGAGTAGTCTAGGAAACCTCTGTGACTGCACAGAATAATCCACTTTATGAGTGAGCATCTAGGGTTGGCAGACTTATTGTTTAATATGGGGTTTCCCATATTTTAGTCTGAAATCCTACATCCTGTGGTAAAGGAGAGACTTACTAACTTTCCTGTTTTTTTGGGTTTTTTTTAATAAATCATGTAGATTTTTAGCCTGAAATATGGAAACCAGTCCCATCTTACCTTTTTCTTCACAGCTTCCTTGATTGTCTGAGAGCTGCTACCTTGCCCTGCAAGTAAGAAGTGGTTATAAGGTGGCAACAAGAAAGAGTGGGTACATGAATGATAAATGGGGAACTGCACAGAGAAGTGCTGTGGCAGTGTGGTAGGAACATCTCATATTTTAAAAATGCTGATTTAAAGGATACTGATTCCCATTTTATTTCTCAAAAATTAATGGATGCCACAGAGCAGGTTGTGGGTGTGTTAAGTGATTAAGACTCAAATATGGAGGGAGAAACAAGAATCATAACCACAATTTGTAGCTACTGAAACTGCCTCCCATCCGCGGCACCCTCAATTTGTTGCACACTCTTCTTATTAGCCATTTATATAAATGTCCCCAAATCTGGTGTACACTGACGCCCACAAAATTCCCCATCTTTGTGAGTATGCGGATTTTAAAACCTTTGTAGAATTGAATATTTAAACAAAGATGAGCTTCTCTGCTTTAATTGTGAGGGAGAGATTATTCTGCTTGAGTCAAGGCACACATCTTTAGCCTGTTTAATTCAGCTTCAGCTTGAATGAGACTCTGCTAATTGACAGCAGCCAAGGATCTGGCATTTTTTTTAAGGAACATGTGGGGTAAAGGGAAATGATGGGCAGTGGCTTAGAATTCATAATACCCAGCTCCTGTGTGTTTTCAGTATGCAGCACTCATAAGCCATCACTTGATTAATATGGCCTGAAGTGATGCAGGCAACTTATTGTAATTTTTTGCTGTGCTATGTTTGGATTTATTTCCTAGTCAGTCATGTGGGACACCCTGTAGGTTAAGACTTAGCACATGCATTTTGAATCTGTAGACTAGTACTTAAGGTGAAATAGGAATTCTTTATGATTCAGAGCAGTAATGGCCTAAATTGCCAGAAATAACCATAATAACAAACTGCTTGTTTCCTGAGTCAGGCGCATAATGCAAACAGCCATAGTCTTGGTGCACCCTGTTTTTTAATGAAAATAACAGGGATGGGAAACTGTCCAAGAAGGTGTTTTTTTTTCCCTTGGCTTGTCTGATATTCTTTTTAAAACTGTCTGCTACTATGAAGAAATATAATTACAGAACTCTTTAAAATGTGTGGGTCTTCTGAAAAGAGTGAATGGGTTGTGTGTGAATATGGAGCTGTACACAGCACTTAGGCAAACCAAAAAGCATATGGATGCTGAAATTTTGGTTTAGTGTGTGTTCTTTGGGTGACTCTCTTGATTTTATTAGGGCTGTTATATAGAATTTGACTCTCCTGACAATCCCTCCCTTGCTTGTGACTCTCTCTCAGACATCCTCTCCGCTTGTATCCACCTTTATCCTGTCACTTGCTTTGCAAGGGCTTTTCAGGGTGCTCTGTTCAGATCAGCAGCCTGGGTGGGTTTGGAGATCTCTGTCAGCCTTCTGAAGAAAAGTTCACATCAGAGGCTTTCATTGCATTTCTCTCTTCAAAGTCCTCAGCTTACAAGAAAGTCCTCTCTGACTCTGTGCCTTTTCTTTCTTTCCAGGACCTTCTGCATTCCTGTCTCACATTGCACACAGGCTGCAAGACTTTTTTCTTTGGACCACCAAAATGTCTACAGAGGGGTCTGCTTAAAAAGGCTTATGAAGGCACTAAAAAGTACAGGCACAAATATTCAGACCTGCATCTCTGCTGACAAATGTGCGGTCTAAAATTGTGGCAGCAGTGATGGAGGTGTTAATGCAGGCATGTGATGTCAGATGCGCTTATCACTGTGGGATAAGGGCCATGTGTCAAAGCACCACTTGATCCCAGCAGAAGCAGGACAGACCTATCTGCATCCCCTAAGCAGCTAAAGACTTGCTCAGTGCTCACTTTGGGATGTGGGGATTTTGACTTCACTGGTTTCTGTCAGCTTGAAAGAGGAAATTTTTCTTGCCTTTTGGGAGACCATACCAAACAATAGGTCTGATTCCCCAAGAACATGAGTTTGTGTCAGGCAAACACATACCACAGCCTCTCATGACAAAAATGGTGGCTCATGTTGACTGGGACTGAGGAAGAAAGGAACCCCAGGAATGAGCCCTCTTGTCAGCTGTCCTGTCAATCGTGATCGGTCAGCTGCTGCTTGTGATGAAATGGGACTTTGGGAGGTTTCATTATGCATGGCTGGCCAGCTGGTATGTGTTGCTGTCTGGGCTCTACAGCCCTAGTCCTCATTTGAGGAGGGAGGTCTTTGTTCTGTATCAGGCTTCAAATAGTTTGGCATCTGTTGGTTTGTGTTGTCTGCTTGACCATTTGTTGCATTAGCGAGCTTCCTTCTAATCACAGCCCTTAAACAGTCTGCTCTCCTGAATGATTTCTGCTCTAAAAAAGTAAAAGTAGATGAGTGCTGGCTGTGAACACCTGAACCTGCTCTCATCACAGAGTTGAGAAAATCTGCACACAGGGGATTGAAACCAGCTAAGAAGGTTTACTTCTGATTAACTGTTTGGTCACACTACAGTTTCTTAGTACCAGGGCATGTTAGTGGTGAAAAGTACAAGTTGTGTAATCCATAATTCCACTGCTTTGCAGATGGCAGAGTTGATGGACAGAAAAGACTAGCAGTGATTAGATCTGCAGCAGTGATTCACAGCACAGGATTATAGTTTCTGCAATTTGCTCGAGTTTGTACAACCCAAATATCAGATAACATTATGATTTACATTTTCCATGGAATGCTGTCTCAAGAACATATTGATTTGTGCTGTTTCAGATTACTCAGGGGTTGGAGAAAGCCAAAAGGAGAATTTTAGTTTTTTCCTGCTGACATTTGAAAAAACTGGATTATGCAACTTCACACCTAGCCTTGTGTAACCTTCAGCAACCAGCCTTGAAAAGTTGTTTAAGAATTACAATTTTTTAAGCTTTCTTTAAACAGTTAAGAACTCTCTTCAAATCCCTTGAAGGCAAGAAGTAGTCTCGTTCCTGCCACCTTTGCCATAAGCACTGTGCAAAGTGAGGTGGGGCAAAAGATGGTAGATGACTGCAATTTACCCTTTGTGTTCAGCATCACCCTCTCTGCTTCAGATGGATCCAGAGCCCACTGAAAGTTTACTTATTTGCATCCCTGGACTCCTGGATGATCAGCCTTGACTAGAAAAGCTGCCATCTTTAAGGACAGTGAGCTACCTGGAGAACTGAGGGTACTGCTCAACTCTGAGAGTTGAGTGTGATCAGCCATCCTTTGCCCTCCCTATTGGCAGGCCCCGCTGTAGCACTTGGTGTGTGCCACATTAGTGGGAAAATGGTCCTGCCACTGCACAGCCTGCCACTGCCACCCTCTCAGTGGTACTCAGTGTGGCTAATGCTACAGAAACCAGGCATTCAATGTTTTGATCTTTTTTAATGACTTTTGGTCAGTATTCATTTGTCTTTACTCTCAATTAAGCAGTTTCTAGAGGAAGAAATTAAATTGAGTCATTAAAAATTCTAATGTTAAGGCACCTGATCAAATGTATCCAGTTTTCAGAACTGAGCCTCTGTGTTCCCCAAAAAATACAGTTTTGAAGGAGTAAAGTCCCTGGGCTATACCAGTGCTCAGTACCTTCCAAAAATAAGGTCACTCTTAGTTGTGTGCCTAGTTTAGTCATTGGATTTTGGCTTCAGATCTAACATGTGTGGAGATGAGCAAGGAGGGGGAGGCTGAGATTTATTTTTTTTTTCTTAACTTCTCAGCTGCTCTGCTTAGAAGCCACAGACTGCTCTTTGTAAGCGTGCAGCTGTGGCTAGTCCATCACACAGTATTTTATTTTAGGACGAGACAAGCATTGAGTCAACGTAGCTCCTATTGTTACTTGTCTGTCATCCTATGTTAGTAGAATTCAATGCACGCAGTGTTCACCAAGGAGATGTGGCATTAGAGCTGCATATGTAGATGAAGGCTCTCCAGATGTGTTGCCCTGAAAAGTTCAGAGCCCGGAGCACACAGCAGTTACTTTTCCTCCCCTTGGAATCTGTATAATTCAATGAGGCACCACAGACTTGATAGTCTCAAAAGAAGTAATAGCCTTTGCCACAGCAGGTCATTCTCTGATGCAATGGGAGGAGACATCTTTGCAGTGCTGCGCCAGGAGTTATGCAATCTAAAATGTCAACTTGAAACACGTCCAAGCACTACTCAAGAAATAGCTGCAGCATAGAACACTCAGGTGCTAGAGATGCTTGGGTACTCAGGGAGTATGGCGGCTCAGCAAAATGACTTTTGATGTGCCTGAGAAAACAATGACCCTTGCAGAAATTGAGCTATTGAGAGATTCAATTTGCAGGGAAGGAGATGGAAATTACCTAATTGTTTCCATGTATTAGAAGAGGAATCTGTTCCTTGGTAGAGAGGACTCTTTTCTTCATGTAATGGTGTTAAGTCCCAAATCCCTCTTCAAGGAGAGACACCATGGGTTTATCTGGGATCAGTGAACTCTCCAGTTACTTCCCAATGTTATTGTGGGTTACATATGCCATCCTTCACAAAGGATGGTGGTTCTTGTGTGGATTCTTGTCAACTTAATCTCATGTCCTGTCTTGCTTCCCAGTTTCATCTCTTCATCATACTCCATTGTCAGAACAAAGCACAGGGACCCTGTGTGACGAATGATTCTGGAGTAAGATGTAGATTGTAATGAGCCCAGATTTTATGCTCTCATAGTATCAGTCTCTCTTAATTTTGTGGCATAGGCATTTTCCTTGCTTCAAAGGGTAATGAAATTACTCCACAGGTTAAAACATTTCTATAATACTTGCTTTTGTATACCAGATATTACAGCAACATCTCTCGCTAGAGTGACTATATCCAAATATTTAATCTCAACTTTTTAAGTTACCCTTCACCAGTTCTTCTGCAGGGTGCACAGAAGTATAGTAACATTGAATTGCTAAAGAGGAGGGTATGAGGCAAGTCACAGTAAGGTCAGCAAAAGGCAAGCATTAAAGAAATAGGTCTAAGCTAACATGAGTAGGGCTGACTCAGGAAACCAGAGGAAAAGCCTCAGAAAGTCTCAACTACAGAAGCCATTTAGGAGATGCAATGGTGGACCCCAAAAATGATGCAATGGATCCTAAAAATAGAGTCACCAACTGTGACTGCTACTCCACATGCTGTCACCTCTTTTGTGGCAGTAGCCATAGCAGAAAATCTGATTTTCCTTGGCTTATTCACAGAACAAGCAGGAAAAGGGGCCATGGCCTGCTCTTGACAGTCTTGCATCCCACAGAGTTGCCCATCTTTGGGAGGAGCTCTGTGTAGCCTTGTCTCATGTTCAACAGCTCCTTTTCCAACATTATTTAAGAGCTAAAGAAAACTGAAGCAATCACAAAGGCAATTGCTAAAGAGGATTTCTGAAGATTTCTGGATGGTGGAGAAGGGAGACCATCAAGGTCAGTTCATTCTATTCACAAATGAGCATGTGAATTGGTTTGTGGTGCTGCATGGTGCAGGACAGGCAGAGGGAGGTCTCCCAGTGATCCTCTAAAGCTCTGGCACAGGAACTTGGGTAATTAAACATGTCAGAGTAAAGATACATCCTTGGCAGACAGGTGCTCACCAACACAAAAGACTTGGGAAGAATGTGAGGGGAAAAGAGATAAAAGTCACTAGTCCATAAATGCAATGTGCCTCTTCTCCCATAGTGAGTTATAAAGGAATGAACTGCTTGGGGGTTGGAATGCAGGTAACAGGCAGAGTGACAAGGGGCTTTGGTGACTGTGTGAAAGGACATAAAAAGACATGATATAACATTTAATTCCTCAATTTTCCCTTATGTTTATCCAAGCTGAGAGATTCAAAACTCTGGTAGATGCTTTTTTTGACTTTGCAAATCAGGGAGTGAATTGCAAAGTATAGATAATACATATGATTTTTAACGCCAATTGATTGACAACTCAGAGTAGCTAATTTTTGAATGATCAGTCTGTACATTCATTGTCTAAAATTTGTTTTCAGAAACAACCCCTGGGGCAATTAGGAACATAGGAATAAATTCATAGTAAGAAGAACCTATTTGCAAATAATTTATTTAAATAAAATAACAGAGTTGATTTAAAGAGAAAACAACTATCCTATAGACAACTATTTGCTCATATCTGTTTCTGAGATGTCTCATTACCTTCCATAGATTTCTAAGCCTTTATGTATGAGTCACTAGTAACATGATGAAACAAGGGATTTGCATTAAATTAAAAATCCCTCCATCTTTTTAAAACACATTTCATCACTTCTATGCTTCTTTCTTTTCTCTATATGGCAAATCAGGAGAGAAAAAATATATATATACTATATATCTAATTATGTCCTGTGAAGATGTTTGTTCCCACCAAACATTCATATTATCCATGCTGTTATTTTTGAAGCTGTTACTATTCAAGGGATTTTTAGATAATTTTTTTAATCAGCAACATGTACAATGTTTTAGAGATGTGTTTTGGAGAGTTTTCTTCCTATAACAAGGTTCCTCATCAGAGGGTCTTTTTAAAAAAAAAAAGTGTGACTTTTATTCTTTGCCAAGGTATTTTTTTTCCACAGAAGACTGACAGTAACTCAGTCTGCCGTTGTCTGTTCATAAAGCTTCTAACTGCATTTCTTTCATAATGATGTGCTGTGCATGCTATGCACGGATCCAAAAATACAACAATACAATAAATTAGAGAAAGATGATGATTGATTTAAGAGACCTACTATTTTTACCACACTCTGCTACTGGCATACCAGGGCTGAAGTTTTAACCAGGCATTCCACTGCTATCAGTATCTTTTAGATAAGCTTTAAATAACCACTGGAAAAACACTCTGGACAGCTTTATGAAGATCGTAACAGAAATTAAATAATGATTCTTTGGGAAGGAAACCCTTAGTAAACCACAGGTTAAAATTTCTCCATGAGCTCTCCTCAGTTGGGTGTGCGGAGGCAGAGAAACCCACTTCATGGGCAGGATTAATAAAGGCCCTTGTTGGGCTGCAGTTGGCGCTGCACCCTGGCAGGTGGGCACGATTTGGGCCACATGTCTCTGTCAGATCCCTGTGCTCCTGCTTGCCTCTCACCCAATCCTTCTGGCAGCTGGAGGGGACTGCCCCGCTCCTCCGCCCAGCACCCGGCAGCTGTGCGAAGGCTGCAAGGAGCCCCACTCCTCCTGCACAGAGGGATGGCTGTTTATGGCAAAGGCAGAGAGTGGTGGCTTGGGGATGGACAGTAACCATGTGCCAGGTGTTCTGGGCTGGGGCTTGGGAAGCCCCTGGCTCTACAGCCAAACAGCCTAGCCCTCCCCAGGTGCTGCCTTGCTGATTGTCAGGGTGCGGAGGTATTTACTTTTTTTTGTTAGTTTGTTGGTTGGTTTGTTTTTTTTTTGCACAATTTCTTTCATTCAAGGGTGGGTTGCAAGTCAAACAGCTACTACTGCCCCAATGCAGTGGCCCACTACCCGTTTTCTGGTGGGTTATGCTGGGTTTAAGGCATGAGGAGCTCTGAGTTGTAGGCTTGAGGACTCTGCAATGGGATTCACAGCTTTGCAGGAAGCTTTTTCTGCACAAAGTGTGCGGATGGGCACTGACATTTACCTCCTTTTTTTGTTTTTGCTTTTTTTTCCTCCTCTGTGCTCTCCAGAGGGTTGCCCCTATTCAACAAATAAATATGTGGTGGTTCCTCCCTGCTACCACAGAACAGACTGGCCACAGGAGTCTGTGCTAGCACTGGCTGGCACACTGTCTGTGAAGGAGGCAACATCTCCTTACCCTGTGCACACAATCGCAGTGGAGGAGTATTGCTGTTAGCAACAGGTGCTGCATGTATCCTGAAGTGCCTGCTGGACCGAGAGCAGTGAGGCACAGTGGAGTCCTGTCTCTGCCTGGGACTAACAACCTGAGAGCTTTACCTATGATAAAGCACTTAGCACTGTCCCTCCAGGGATGGGTGAACCCTTTCACTTGCTCTTTGCTGTCTCTAGGACAGCAGTGGAAGTGGCTAATCCCCTAGGTTTCTTTGTCTCTGGGTCTCGTGCTGTCCATTGCAGCCACAAACTGACTCCCAAGTCAAATCCACATTCCTCTGTGGAGATTTCCAAACGTGTCCTGTGGGCAAAACTTGATGGTCTGTTTGTTTGGCAGGCCCTGGGCAGTAGCAGGTTCCCCCTGGTGCTGATGTCCTGCTGTTCTCCAGCATTTTAGTGAGAGAGGTTGCCTATCCCAGCCAGCAGCCCACTGCTAGGGATGAAGACCACTTTCTCACAGCTGCCAGTCGGTAGCTAATGTATGGCTGGAATTTGCACAGGGAACAAATAACAGCACTGCGAATGGACCCCTGACGTTTTCTGCTCTGAACACTACAACCGCACAGAAAAATGAAAAAAATGACAAGCTGCAATCTTGTTTCAGGCCTCATGTGAACACTGTGATGCAGAGCTGTGGAAAAGAGGGTCTGTGAACTAGAAAACTTAGGTAGAGAAGGAGATAACATCACAAGTGGAGTGGGAATACTCCAAAAGCATGAATAGTTGTTCCTGGTGGGTACAATTACCTAAGTAATTCTTCATTTATATTCCTCCCATACCTAGCTGAGTGCTCACTGACTTCATGGTGGCCTCACAAATATCCCAAGAGTTGTTGCTTTGCTAGCTTCCTCCAGGAATTCCTCCAAGCAGTTAACATGGATTTGTGGCTATCTGATGACTGCTGTTTTTGTGGGAAAAAACTCGGCATTATGCATGTAGACAGCGAGCCAGCAGTGGAGCCAAAGTGAGGAATAATGGTGCCTTTAGAGCTTCTTTTCCAAATGCCTGCCATTAAGGTTTTAAGTTTTGAAAGAAGCTTATTGCTTTCAGGCAGGACTGTTTTACCACAAGAAGATTGGAATAAGGAGAAAGAAAGAAGAGGGAGGGGAGAGGAAAGAAAGGAGTCTTGTATTATATAAAAACAATTGAGACAGTGGAAAGTAGAATTGGTTACTAATGATCTGTGGCTAAGAAAGCATTAAACACATTCAGACTCCAGCCTCTGTGATGATAATACTCAGTGGGTGAGAGGAAGGCAACATAAGTGCCAACGAAGTGGGGAAGAGCTACAGTCCTGGTTTCACTGCTCAGCTGGAGCCTGGCTGCCTCATGCCCACTGGGCACCAGGGATGCAGTCCCACATTAGTGATTAGCAACTGCTTCCCTGGCTACTCCTTCTGGAAAAGTAAACAAACAAATTTTTGCCTAATATCTGTCCGTTCCCCTTGGAGTCCTGCTGAGAGTTTGTTTGGAAGGGGGCTGTAAGGAGGCTCACTGCAGCAGGGAAGAGTAGGTATTACTACTGCTAGATAAAATGCTATAGCTTGGGTTACACAGGAACTCAGGCCACATGATTACTGTAGCAGTTCTTGCTAGCCTTAAAATCTACATTGTCTGCTTCAGCAGGGCTAGCTTGCAGTCCAGGGGTTATAACAGAGGTTGATATTTTTGTGAAATGCTGGTGTTTGACTCTTCCTGATGCCTTCCTGAGGACTTTAATTTATGCTACTCAGAAGAATTCATCTTATGCACTGAGTTCATACAAACTGCTTTATTTAAATATAGTGTTAAATATTTGTAATGACAATACTTTTGTAGCCACAGCCTCTGTGCACAGAGAACACCTGTGACACGGTTCTTTGCTCTTCATGTCTGTGGGACATGTCCCTCATCCTCTCAGTAAACCCCTTGCCCTGTATAGCCCTTCTGAGCAGTGGGATCTGAGAGTGCCCTGGTGCTGTCCTGGTGTCCTGCACCATTTACCCCTGCATCCAATATCAGGACAGTGGGAAGAGCAATCTTTCTGGAGCCATTATGTTCCCTGCCTGCAAATGGGTCAGGCAGCAGTGAGAAAGGTGAAGGCAGAGGTGTCTCCTTTCCCAGATCTGCAGGCAGGCATGGCTGTCCTGGAGTTGCACAGGGCTAAGTGTAAAATCTGGCTCATGTTGCCATTCAGACTGCATCTTCAGGTAAGGAAAAAACTCATGAACAGGTTTCAGTAACTCTTCAGAGTTCACACAGTGAGGTGCTGCCAGATAGACAGATTTTGTGTCGAAACTTCAATTCGGTCCCAAAAACTGAAGACATCTGGAGTAACTGATTTCACGCTCAGAGCTCAGCCCTGCAAGGTGGTGATGTTGGCTGTATATCATGAGTCCAGCTTGAAAGAATACAGCGGCCAGGTAACCAGGCTCTATTTGGAGCCTCTCATCTTATTATTTTGCTAAAATATCTTCTTCTAGTTTGATTACTTCAGTCACAGGCTGTTCTGTTTATTTGCTCTGCTGCTAAACTGTGACATCTGAAATCACTCCCTGTTTGATTTGCCCTTTTATAATTCTGAACTTCCCTAATAACCTTCATTTCTGTCTCAATTTTCTTTTTCAATGTTTACACCTGCTATTTTATTTTTCTTTGTAAACTGGAAACTCTCTTTAGTTTAGTAGAGTGGTTATGGTGAACTGACATATCCTAATAAAATCCTGTGCTCATATGGAGCTCAGATACTGAGGAGATTTGAAAGAGATGTAAAAGAGTTTTCTATTGAAACAATGAAAAATCATTCATCTTCAGTAGTATTGTAGAGGAAATTCAACAGAAAAAAATTGTATGGTCATTTCAGTCAGACTACAGCTTTTGATCTTGGTTGTATACCTGAATTATCACAGCAGAAAAGGAGGAATTTATTACATACAGTTTTTAATGTAATTAATGAAAAAAATTTTTTTTAATATGTTAAATAATACAACTACATGAACCAGTAGTCAGTGACCTGTTTTTCACTCATCAGGAAAGTTCTCTTACTGGGAAATCTCTTCTTTATGTTGTCTCAAATATATAAGGCCTAACTGTGCTAGTTCTCACCATCACACCAGAATAAAAATTAGTTTTTCTTTAACAGACCTGTTTTGTTTTGCATATAAACCCAGTCTCAGCTTATGTACCTCATCAGATTTCTTTCCAGAATTGTCACCTAATCTTGTTCTTGTTTGCTTCTGTGTAAATCTAGTGAAAACTCCCTGACAGTCCCAGGCATCACTCAGTTTACAGTGAGAATACATCAGTCCGAATTGACTCCCAGGACTGAATCCTGCCTCAGTGCAAACCTTGGTGTGACATCAGTGGCATGACTCTGGACCTGGGTCAGTGGATGTTAGAGGAATTTCCCCTCCTCTTTTGAGAATTCTCCAAGTCTTCAACAAAAGTGCAGTCCCGTGGGGCAATTGTTAATGTTTAACTTCTCTTGTTAGCTCTGAGTCAGGAAAAGTCAATTATTTCCATTAGGTAGGGATTGTATCTGGAGTGAATTCCCTTCTCCAGTTGTTTTGGACTGGTACAGGAAGAGACTTCCCACATCACCTTCCAGAAAGGTGATACAAGAAATTGGAGTGCAGAGGATAATGCAAAACCAAGACATTATGAAAGTAGTCTCTGCACAGGATGAAAGCAGAAGGGTCTCTCCAAGCAGGCACCCCACAAAGAGCTACCTTAAGCAAGGTACAAACACTCTTAGTATATGTTCTTACTTCATGTTCACATGTCTATCACTGATGTGCATACATTGCTTGTGATGTAAGAATTTGCACAGATTTATAACTCATCTTCTTAGCATTTTCTACCCTTGCTATTCCTGTTCTAAACTGAGACTGATAGTATTAAGATGACTTTGGATTTGTGCAAAGAGGGCACAGGAAGCTATGAGGTGGTCTAGTGCTTTGCTCCCTATTACTAACTGACTCCTAAATGTGTAATCAACCCACCCATGAGGTAGGCTGAATGTATATGATTAATGATTTGTACCCATAGCTCCAAAAAGTCCAGTTCAAAGACCCTGGACCTGAAGAGGTAGATACAGACCAATATAAAGTCCTTGCTCTACGAAACAAACACTTTAGATATTGAACAAGACGTGCTAAGTGATATAGATACCTCTTCTAAAAGGGCCATATCTTTTTTGTTTGGTTTAAATCTAGCTCTTATAAGGTTCATTTGACACTCTCTGCCTCTTGCAGTGGAGGGACAGCAAACAATCATTTCCTATCCACTCATGCCACATCATCATGAATTTTCAGAACTCTATAAACCATGCCATAGTTTATCACAGTTGATCTTTCTTTGAGCTTTTTCCACCTCAAATATGTTCTTTTGTTGAGATGAGGAGACCCTAACTGAAAAATATTCAAACTGCAGATGAAGAGAGTCATAATTATGTTTTTGTCTTGCTTTTTTTTACTGGCATTTGAGTGTTTTTTTTGACTGATGCTGAGCACTGAGTTGATGCTTCCATGGAGCTGTCTATCATAACCTCAAGCTCCCACTCCCAAATGGTAATTATCAGCTCAGAATCCATCCTTTTATTTCACTGTGAAGGGTATTTGTTCTGTTGCAAGCACAGACCTTCTGTTTCATGTCTTTTGGCCCTTTATCTGTCCCTGCCAGGTAGTTCCCATTTATGCTATGGCTGCTCAGTTTCTTTAAAAATCATTCACGGGAGACTTTATTCAAAGAATTTTGAAAATTAAGTTGTATTTTTTTGACTAGCTCACCTGGCCCATACGTTAGTTACCTCCAAAAAACTCTAATGGATTTTACAAAGCATAACTACAGAACTGACATTGGCTCTTCCACAGCAGTTGCATTCAGACATATATTTGTCCTTTATTATAGCTTTTACAAATTTGTGCAGTAGAGTTACCAGCTTGCAGGCCTGTAGCTCTCCAGATCCTCCCTGGCATCACATTTGCTAGCCTTCAGTGTTCATAGTGCCTAAAAAGTTAACATGAGAGATCATGTACCCCTATCAGTGATTCAGCTATTACCTCCTTGGGTTTTCTCAGAACTCTTGGCTAAACACCATCCAGTCCAGACAACTCATTAACATTGTGCTAATGTTACAATAGCCTCTCCACAGTCAGTTGTGTTTCAGATGGATCCTCTGAAGCATTGCCTGCCAAAAAGGCTTCTAGTGAGGAAATATCATCAGTTTCTTCTACAGTGATTCTAGAATCATAGAATTATTTGGGTTAGAATGAACCTTAAAGATCATCTAGTACCAACCTCCCATGTCATGGGGAGGAACATGTTTCACTAGACCAGGATGCTCAGAGCCCCATCCAACCTGACCTTGAACACTTCCAGGGATGGTGCATCCACAGCTTCCCTGGCTGACCTGTTCCAGTGCCTCACCACCCTCAGAGCAAAGAATTTTTTTATAATATCTAATCTAATCCTACTTTCAGTTTGAAGCCATTCCCCCTTGTCTTGTCACTGCATGCTCATGTAAATAATCTCTCTCCATCTTTCTTGTAGGCTCTATTCAGGTACTGGAAGCCCACAGTGATGCAAGTATTCATTCTGCTTTTCTGCAACAGCCTTGCTCTCCCTGTGTATTCAACCTGTCAGTGAGTTCCACAGACTTCCTGGCAGGCTTTTTGCTCTGTTGTGCTGGAAGAAGAATTTAGTATTACCTTTGATTGCTCCAGCCAACTGTTCATCAAACTAGTTTTTTTTTTTGTCTGCCTAATTATATTTTTGCATTTAATCCGTCAGAGTTTATGATCCTTTTTATTTTCTTCATTTGGATACAGCTTCTGCTTTTTGAATGATGTCTTCTCAATTCTAATAAACTCTTTTACTTCCCAGATCTTTAGCTCACTGCTCCATCACACCTGCTTCTTTTTATTGTTTCTCAAGTTTTTCCTAACAGACAATGTGCACTGAAGTGCTTTTAGTAGGGTGTTTTTGGTACTCCCTGTGCTATCCGTAAGGATTTCATTCTGTCAGGTACCTCTTTTAGATTATTTTTTAACAAGTTTCTTCTTTTTAATATACTTCCATTTTTTTAAACTTTAGGACAATTGTGGTGGATTTTTGATCTTTGCCACACCAGAGAGAATATTTTATTGAAGTATGTTGGAGTTGCTGCTCTTGAATGGTGCTTTTCCTGTGAAATTTAGAACCACAACCTACATAGTATTTCATATTATGACACAAAGTATTTTGAAAACTTGAGATGAAAAAAATTTAGGGTAGTAAGGAGACAGCTCAAGTACTTGTACAGATCAGGAAAAAGGGTAGTGTGGAGATGAAGTGACTGAGGCTAATATCACTGGAGGAACAGAGCTGGGGTCAGTTAGATATGATAGAGTGACTGCAGGCAGTATCAAGAATAAGCGGAGGAGAGGATATGATGGACCAGGAAGGTAGTTTTGGTAACAATACTTAGAGTGGATTTGAAGTGTGATCAAGAAATATTTTGGTTGCATCATGTGACAAGAGGAGATGACACAACCTTTCTCCCTACTAATTTGTTCATGTAAACTCAGTTTCCTCTATGCAAACTAGGCCACCATCTTGAAAGCATCTGGACAACTGGGCCCGCTGTCTGAACCAGTTCATATAGTAAAACTGATTCAAATCTAATGTTAGTCCGAATAATGGACAACAGAAATTAAGGATTAGAGGTTGTGAGTAGGGCTGATGGTCTTGAAAATATACCAGAGTCCTGTGACGCTATGAGATTACTTGTGCCATACTGCCTAGAAGATCCTCTAGGAAAATTAGCAGAAAAACTTCTGGTCAAAAATTATAGCAGAAGGCTAATCCTTCAAATAATTAAATCATTGCAGATGAACTTTCTTTATGCAAAGGGAGAAGGTAATTTTGCATTCCTGTTTTGCGCATGTGGGCTTTATTCACAGAGGAAATGTAATCATCAGTCCAGGCAGTGCTTTTCTCCTTGCCACCCAGCCCCTATCTTAGAAATAAATGTGTGCAGAATGGATGTGTGTGGTAGTAGCTATATTCTTTCCCCCTGATTTATTTGGTCCCATACACACTGAATGCGTCAGGCATTTGTTTAAGTGTATCTTTCCAGGTAACTATGGACTGGAGGAATATTGAACTTGGTATAATACGAATCTCTCAATAAATAAAAAGTCTCCCACTAAATCTCTCTTTGTAAAGGCTGAGAAGAGAGATCTGTAGCATTCCACCTGCGTATGAATCGATTTCAATCAGCCTTTAGGAGGTTTCAGGCTGTGTTAGCTGTAGGATAGCACAGCACAGCAGCGAAACTGCCCTCACGTCCCTTATTGACAGGTTTGTTATGAAACATAGAATATTTAGATTGAGGAGATTCATCCCAGTACAGCAGACACCCAGCCCCATTATCTTCACCTCAAGCCTGCTGTAATGCTATCTGCAAACACACCAGCTTCCCCATCACATGCAATAGGATCCCAACTTCTCTAGATAAGCCTTTTCTGGAAACTAATTAGCTCTTTAAGGGAGGGAGGCTGGGGGTGACATTTTCTGGTTACTATTTTTTAGAGCAATTTCTGTATTTAGGAAAATGGGCCAAATTTCCCATTTCAGAATCATGTGATTCAGATATACGCAAGGTGAGAGGTTAGAGGCCTCATGGTTAATGAGTGAGGCAGCCTCTGATTTTACACTAATTGAAGCATTTACATTTTTCAGCAGAACTAAAATGCAAAACTAACACATTCCATGGAGATTTATAACCCCACAATGGATTCTCCTATCCTCTCTCCCTTAATTATCCCAAATTATCTGAACACTCATGAAGAAGAAAGAAATTAATATTAATATTCCATTTAGAATATACTTTAAAATGCAGGAGAAAATGGAGGCAATAATAATGATAAAGAGGGTGGCTGAGATGATTTGGAATATATAATCTTTCTTCTCTTCAATTCAGCTTTCTTATACTAGAGTAAGCCAGGAAAACTGAGCCTTGCATTCATTTAGCAAAGCAATTTTTGTTCTGCATTGACTTCCAATACATAAGTAAAAGCTTAGTAAAATATTTTTTTGTCTGTTAAATATAATATTTTGGTTTTATGTCTTGATCAGAAAAAAACCTAGGGATAGAAGAAATTGGGTAACTTTTTGAATAGTGTTTGTACGTGGGGGGCAATTATGACTTGTCACCGGAGAGTAAACAGGAAAAATAGCAAGAAGAAAAGAGCAGCTATAAACTGGACATGAAATGAAGTAGAAATTATAGTTTATGTTGAAAGGAGGGAATTACAGTTATCAGAATACAAAATAGTGGGATCAAACTAATCAAAAGCTGCAAATGTCGAATTTGTATCTGTGGGCTGTAGGTTAGAGGAGGGGGTCTACTTGCATGAAACAGGCAAGAGATGCTTCAGAGAAGTGTGGAAGGTGAAAGGGAAGAAAGTCTCTTCATGTGGATGGTGAGACCCAAGTACCTGGTAAATGTCTGGTTAGCCACTTATTGGCTACTATTGTTGAGTTAGAGATTTGTAATTGACCTTTACTGCTCAGGGATGGCCCCCAGCTGCTGCCCCAAATTCCTTGCTCTCAGCTCTAGGGTTTTGGCTCCCAGTGCTTTGGAAGTTTGTAGTTATAAGTCAGGAGTGAAGGATTGGCTTAATTTTGGTTTAGAAGTGCCCTAAGATGGAAAATAGCTGTGACAAATGATCCTTGATGGTGGGATACCATTCACGCTGAACACAAAAGTATGCCCAAGTTCAGCTTTAAAACTGAAAGCAGATTAGAAATCTGAGCCCCATAACCAGTTCTTCATCTTGTTCTGTGTAAATTTGTGTAGCATTTCCACTCACTGAGAAAAGCCAGAGACTTTCAAAGGACCTACTACTTGTGAGGGTCTTGGCTTACACCTGCCTTGGTGTTATGCTGTGGCCTGTATTTAGAACTATGCTATCCCATGAAGTAATGTTTGATTTCTCAGAAAATCTTTTGTGTCAAAACTGTAACTTTATAAAGGAAGAAGTGAAAAAGATTAACTCTGCTCTCCTATGCTTATACACTCTTCTTTTCTTACTGTCTTAGTACAATGTTGGCAGGTTGCTGTAAGGGTAAAAGAAATGAACTACAGTGAAGCCCAACCACAAAGCTGTTACATCCGGCATCACATATTGGGCTTGAGGATGGATTGTGGGTGAAAAAACTGTCGTATTAAAAAATGCCACCACCAAGAGAGAGTGATACTAGTGAGCAAACTTGAGATGAGCTGTGAACTAAAAAATCCATTTTATTGTTGCTTTTTAGCTTGAAAATAGCCTTCACTGTTTTTATAACACTTTGCCTGCTCTGTTTTGTTTGCTTAGCTTTCAGAGGCTCAAGACATGTTTGCAAGAAGTATTGAGACATGGAGCTAAGTATAGAAATATATAGAAACTCTTCATGGTCAACATCCAATACAACTGGGGGTCCAGGGTCCAAGGACCAGGCATACTTACCTTCACAGGTGGCCTTACCTCTGCTGTCTCAAGGGAATATGCAGAAAGTAGGTGGAGGATGAGGTGGACTTGCTGATGGCAGGTGCTGCAGCACCACATGTTGCACTGCTGCAGGTGCTGTGGAGTCACCCCCAGGGTTGCATGTGTTAGTCCACAGCATATGAGCAGAATTGCACCTGAGGAAGTGCACCACAGGACTGTGCATCAATGCATGTAGTGACTCAGGGTTATTGTAAGTCAGTACAATTGTAGTGTAGCTAGGGGGTATTATGGGTTGGATATTTTGGGTTCATTTTCAGTCTAGAGCTTCTGTGAAAGGAGCTTGTGTTTCTTGGCCTTCTCCAACAGGCCAGAATATTTGAGAAGGAACATATTCTGCATAGGTTCTAATGCAATGTTTTGTTGTTCTGTTCAATACACTGACATTCAGTCTCAGGAAAAGCAATTTTGTGATCCTGCCTCTTTGGTTTTATTTAAAAGTCAGAAGGAAAACTGAACTAAAACCCATGGCTAAAGATGTTAGTAGTAGCTACAAGTTTTTGGTGTGAATGTGTGTTTTGAAATAGCAAATATATGACCTTTAAACATAATGAAATGGGGAAACTAGATTTTATTTCATTTAGTCTGATGTAACAATTTCAATGTTATGCATTGCGAGAACATTTGCAACCCACCATTGAGAAACAGTAATGTGACGGATAAAGCACTGGACTGGGTTTTTATTCTAGGCACAGCTGTAGACTTTCTACATCAATTTGTCAAAAAAAATTAACCAGCCCACTTAGCCAGGGCTTTCTTATCTGTGAAATGAGAATGATAATCCCGCAATACCAGTCTGACAAATACATGAATATTATTCGTATTTACTAAACAGTTTCAGATTAAATTTTTCTCTTTTTCAGTAATTTCAAACAACAGCTGTCAAGAAAACCTGATCAAAGATAGGAAAGCTGTTACATTACATACCTAATACAAATTGGCTGACACAAGCTGAACTGTTGAATGTCCCTAGATGAGAAATCAAAATAATTTGTTTAAATTATTGAACAACTGATTGCTAAAAGTATCATATGACAAAACATCTCTTACTGACTTCATGATCACTGAAAATTTTTGCAGGAGTCATAAAAGATTCTGCATCTTAGTTACATTCCTCATTAGTTTTGTTCATTAAGTAAGAGATATGAGGCTAAAATGAGACAATTTTATTATTAAAACTGCAGTTTAATTTCCAAATATCTGTTTGTTTTGTTACGTGGCAAACATTTTATGGATCGTTTCTTTGTTCATCATTTAATGAGCAGCAAAACGTTCTGCAAACTGCCACAGAAGAAAACAATGCACACAACGGATGAAGAAAGAAATAGAACAGTACATACTATAAATTGAACAAAATAAATACAAGGTATCTATGCATGCTTTTTATTACATGTCTTCTTCTGTATTGCTCTGGGGGGAAAGAAATACTTTACATTTCTTCATGTGAGTTAGGATAAGATACTGAATTCCAGAAGCTGCCTGGTACCATTCTTAATTCAGAAAAACAAGGAGTGGGGTTTTTTTCCCCTTCTTGTTTTCATTTCCTTACAGCTATCTCCTGTGAATCACATATCAAATCTGTAGTGGTGCTCATTTGCAAGAAAAGTGCTGCATGTGTGTGCACTATGGTCTGATTGTGAAAGAGTTGCCTTCCTTCCCCTTTCTGGAGATCCCAAAGGCCACATTTGTCTTACAGTCACTTTGCTATGAGTGTAATTAAATGTAAAGCACTTTGGGATGTTCAGTTGTATAAAGTATTGCTATTGCAATGCTAGTTGTTTCTCTGCAGAAAAAACACAGAAGGAAAAAAACAAATAAACAGCCACAAAAAGCAAATGAAAAGGTTTCTAGGGATAAAAATGTGAACACTGTTAGATAAATAAAACATTAGAAAGAAAGGAAAATACTTCCGGAAAACAAATCAATAAGATTAACAAAAAAAAAAAATTATTTGAGAAAGTTGACAGGCTTGCAGAAATTTCTAGCTTACAAGGTATTTGCAGAGAGAAAATATGATGAATCAAGACACTATCATCAAAGTAAAAACCCTAGGTATTAAAATTTTAACTCCAGCTTGTAGAGAGTCCAGGTCTTTTCCTCTGTGACATAAATTTGCACAGGCAGTAGGAGCTTCCAATTACAGAGTTTCCTCTGTATTTTACATCCTTGAAGATACTGTTTGTCCTTTCATAAAATGAGTGTGAGATTCTGTCCTTCCCAATTTATGACTTCTATGTGACACATTAGGAACTGGAATTATTTATAAAAACAGAGGAAAAATAAAGCTTAACAAGCTCATTGATGGGTAGTCCTATTTATTGACTGCAAAGGACACTTCTGCCACGATGAAACAGTGAGAGGGTTTTTCCTGAGTTATCATTTGGCTGTAGACTAGACCCTATGTATTCAACCTTCCAGGTAAATATCCTGATCACAAGGCTGTAGAAGTATAGGCATAATCATGTAATTTTTTTCTCTCCCTTGGTTCTCATGGTTCATGTCCAATACAACAGAATAGGGAGCTGCATGGAGGTCTCCCCTTCCAGCCCTTGCACTGCTAAGTAGGCAGTTGGAGAACAAGTATCACCACATCCTACTCCTCTTTGCTCTTTTTGGAAAGGGCACCTATGTCTAAAACCAGGGACACTTACCTGCTTCTTCTGCCATCCTGGTTGCTTTAGGAGATCACAGCTCCACATCCTTGTAACCCTCCTCAGCAGAGGTTCCCATCCCCACAAGATCTTCTGAAGGAATTTCTGTATTGGGGAGGTGGAGGGCTGTGTTTGAAGCAGAGCAGAGGCATATATTGTCTTTTGGCTCCAGCTCTGCTAAGCACTTATTTTTATTTTTTTTTTTTTAAACTTGAAAGTGTCTGGAAAGGAAGTGAAACTTACCAGAAGAGTTTTGCTTTACTGGAGACATGATGTTTGCTATATTCATATTTTCCAGATAACTTAGTAGCCCCACCAAATATCAGTTAGTGTTCTCCATTAGACTTCTAGCTTTGTGTCAGCTTTCAATGATGGTTTCTCATGAAAAGTTGTGTTCTGAAGGTCCTGGATTTGCTTTAGCTTTTATAGCTTTCCATACTGGACCATATTAATCTTCCACTGTGTCCATGCTGAATTGAAACTAATGGATTGATAGCTTTCTCTTTATAGAATGTTTGTGCTTCTCCGGTTGATTCTGTTATGTGTTGAATGCCAAGGAATAATAGAATTGTGAATTACCTTTCAAATTTCCAGTTACCCCATGCACTTTTAGTTATTTCTGGTAAAATATCTCAAATGTGCCAGTTCACCTCGTCTCAGAAGTTTAATTTGACAGAAACTTGATCCTCTCTCTACTTTAAAAGATACATATCTACAAACATTTCCATGCCAGGAGGACTTCAGAGCAAGAAGCTGGATGACTCTTTCGTATTGTACTACTCTTTCATGTTTTGCTTCAACTTACTAAGTTCAGGCTAAAGTGACTCACCTGACATTCGATAGTTAGCTTGAATAATGCTATGCATCCCACTTTTTTACTGGGTGTCTGAAATCATTTAGGTAAATTCTGAATGTTAGTTTTGTGTTTCCCCTTTGTTTGGGGAATCTGATGTATTTGATTTCCTGAAACACTTATCTATAAACTGTTAAGAAACCAAGTCTCACATGGTTGCTTTGCTTCCATCCTAGACTGAAATTCAGTGGGACGATGGGAGAAAGCCTCAGTTGAGTCAAAATTAGAGAGAAAAAGAGACACATACTTGCACCATTGAAACCTGGATCCATTTAAGGTACTTTTTATGGTAGCTTTATTGTTCATGTGTTTCTAATAACCTTCTCATTTAATCTTATTGTGAATTAGGGGAGATGTACTGCCATGAATGCTAGTGCATGGTTTAAGCTCCAGCGTTCTTTATTACTTCCATTATCACAATGGATCTTCATTGGACTGAATCGCTAACATTCTTATAGGAACGATAAGACTGAAATAGCTCTACCTGTCATTCAGTGATGTGTGAATCGACAATCAAATGATTGATCAATTTTGCTGTGCTTCAATAGCTTCTTTCAACCTGATTTACTGTATAAAATGCGTCAGTTCCCGCTAAGTTTTCTAAGGGGTAGGTAAAGTAAATTATGCAATTAGACCTAATCTTAGATTTAAAAATTGAAAAACCATCAGTGTCTCTGTCTTACAAAGAAAATACATTTCAAAATCTGAAAATACAAAATCTTTTGCAAGGAAAAAGTATCCTTACAAAAGAAAACTCCTGTAGTTCTGACAGTCTGCCTGTGAATGGCTTTCATGAATTTCTGATATATTCTTCTTTTGTTCATTTTTTAAAAAAACTTTGGACTCTAGAAGCTTTTAAGAAGGAGAAGTTTAGAAAGTGGAGCAATAGAAAATGCTAAATATTTTATTAGTGATTTATGATAACATGCTTTTGCTTTATTCCTTTAATAGAAAAAAATCATGACAGTTAGCAAAATGATGAGGATTAATGTATGGAAATGTATTGCATGGCAGCCTCTGAGTAATGTATTTATAAACAGTTTCTTTTTTAAAAAAAGAAAGTATGTCAAAATAGATTACAAGAAAACTAGGAAATTATTGTAGTCAGAACAAACAGAATACACGGTCCATGAGTTTTTTTCTGTAACGTCTGCTGCATCCTGACTGAGATCATCCAGTCTTCACCTAGTTCCCTCTCTCACAGGAATGTCATTTTCCTTTTGTTCACCTCCTTGGATTAAAACAGAGTAAAGCAGGTGAACCTCTGAAGAATTTAATGTAGGAAAATGCTATTTAAGTTAGGTTTCATCCCAAATCTACTTTTCAGTTTATTTACTCCTTTTTGCAGCTATTGGTAACTCTGTGCCCTTCATGGTCTACAGATAATCATTCACATTAAATACAAATGTGACCAGAGTGGTATGTTCTACATGGTCTGTCAAAACTAAGAAACAATGAAGAGCTGCAGAAAGGGGAAAAAAGAAGCAAAAACCCACACACTCAAAGATAAAGGTAAAAAGTAGATAGAAGAGATAGAAACCATCAAAACAGAAAATTGAGGCAAACAAAGGCTGGGTAACCATTTTGACAGGCTGACTGGAAGCCACTGTGCTTTATGCTGTGAGGGCTTCATCCAAGTTTCACTGGTGGCAGTAGAATGGCTTCAGCAGGCTTTATTCAAACTTAATTCAGCCAATTTATTGAATGATTTCTTCATTTTTGTCACACCAGTCTTGTTGCTGAGCAGGGATGAGGAGGAAGGGGACAAGGGGAGGCCAAAGGAAAGTTGACCACACAAATGTAATGTTGGAAGCATTAGACTGCATGGGGTTGTTCAGCCTCCACAAAGAACCAAACTTATTCCCATGGAAACCAGTGTTCGAAGATGAATAAGTAGCCTGGCTCTCAGCAGTTCCTTTCCTTTTTTCTCTTTTCTTCTCTCTTGGGATGTTTTGTTGTTTTTGGTAAAGGGAAAGAAAGAGTCTCTTCACCTCCAAGCAGCTTGAGAAAAGACTGGCAACATTCATTCCGCTAATAAGCTGGCAATTAATGCAAAAAGGAATGTCCTGGATTTCTCAAAGAGATGTATTTTTCAACAGGAGCTAGTCAAGATGTTGATGAGGTGTGGTTTTTGGTTGTTGTTTTGTTTTGTTTAAATGGAAAGTACACTTTCTGGAAAAAGGGGGCTGCTAAACTGGTGTTGTAAGTCTGCCCTCACGTGTTGGATTTTAACTCTTCAGGAGAGAAAGTATAAGTAAGCTCAAAGGAATCCACCAGACATAGTGTGGCACCACCCAGTACAGACCCTCAGGTCTGCTTGTTTTTTTAATTTTGAGGTTTACATACTGATGTTGGCATACCAATGGGTTACACACAAAGGGAATACACAGAGGTATGCACTATCCATTTGATGCAGCAGGTCATTATAATTCCTGCACTAAGTAGATAATGAATTCAAAGGGATTGTTATAGTGGTGTTGCTGATGGTATCAGTGTTATAATGTGTTGCAGCTATTGACTGATATAAAAAGAGACAGCCAAGGATGGGCTGAAAAGCAGGAGAATTATCAACTAACTTTCAGTAGGTAAGGAAGATACTCTCGTCTCAGAAGTCTGAAGGAAATTGTTTGCATTTGGCTTCTTGTGAGGACAGCTTCTGAGAATAGGAAGTGCTGTAGGATTTGGCATCATATGGGAAATTTCCAGTCTGAGTCAGCATGTATCTGTGCTTAGATGGGGCACAAGTGCTTCTGCAGGCTTTGGAATTAAGGAAGCGAGGTCTCCTGCAGGCTTGCACCTGCAGCCAGCTGACTCTGGTGTCTCTGAAAGTGTCAGTGCTCACTGAACTTTTGGTGTCATAAGTATCTACAGAAGAGCTTTTCCATCCAAAGGAGGATCTCTTCTGTGTGGATCCTCTGATAACTAAAGGATGATCTCATGCTGTAGCCTTTCCTTTAGCAGGGAATAAATTTTGTTTGATCTTCCTTTCCCCTGTCCAGACATCTATTTCAGTAAAACTTAGAGCAACAGAATTGTCTGTCCCTCTATTCCACTTGGCTGATATCAGTCAGTAGGCTCAAAATTATTAGGGAAACCAGCCAGACAAGATGACTGGCTAAGGCTCATTTCCTTAGGAAACTTGGCTTAAAAGTTAATATTAGCAATAACTACAGAATTGGAGCTACCACTGGGGGAATGCAGCATGGCACTGAAGCTTTGTATGCCCTAGTACAGTCTGGTATGCTGCTCCTTTGTACTTTTGCTGTAAATTTTGTCCTGGGCCCTGTTAGCAAACAAACCTTCCTCCAGCTACTGTGTGGGTGAACAGTCATAGCAGTGTCCTCAGCAGGGGAAAGTCAGAGTCTCTGTGCTCCTTGCTTTACCCACAGGTGTTTTTGGGGTTTGGACACCTGTTCACCAGAAAGGAATGGAGATCATACATCTATTTAATCTGGATTTTCCCTGGCCTTCCGCATATTTTGGATCTGCACTCAAATCAGCAGTTTGCAGTGGGTTTCATCTCCTGTTACTGAGTAATTAATTTCCATAGGAGTTTTTAAGAAGTCTTTTAAAAGACCCTGAATAGATGAGCATCAATTTGGTTTAATGTACCTATCTGGAGTCCTTACATTGTTTTTTTAATTTACTTTTTCAAATATTTGGTTTTTTCTTTCTAGGTAATGATTCAGGGATGTGCAGTGTGAGAAATGTGTTTTCTGCTGCAATAGGTGGAAACCTGGGTCTCCATTTTTTCATTGCTGTCTAGGGTCTGCATTTTTACCTGTACGGTGTTGTTCTTGCTATAGATCCTCCCTTTTCTCCTTCGTCTTTCTCAGAACAGTGCTTAAGAAATTGCATTTATCTTTGCAGAACACCGAAATTATAATCTCTGTTAAAAAACAGAAAAAGAAAAAGAAAAGCACATTTTACGGCATTTCACAGCACACTCTTCCTTCTCCATCACATATGGTCCATGATGGTTGCCTCACCGAGATCCCTTCAACTCCAAGTGTGTTTAGGAAGTTCCTTACCTACCAAGAAAGGCACATGGCCAAAGCTGCTAGTGCTGAGATTTTTACTTTGTGAATATGAAGTGGGATGATGGCATTGTCAGTGCTTTCCAGCGTGAGCTCATCTTCAGTATTTTGTTTTATCCCGAGGCATTGGCCTTTCTATTATCAGCCTCTCTGAAAGGAAGGAGTAGTACAACCATGTCTTGTCTGTGTCTTCTTGTTTATGGTTTATATGTGGCTTAAAGTTCTGTAAGAAACTTAGTGCCATTTTACTGCCTGGTTTTACATTCTGCCTGTGATGTACTAATTATCAAGGTGTGACAGAGCACTTATTTCCTGTCATAAACCGGGGCTGTTATCCAGGAATGAAATTTTGTTTGAGTAATGAAAGGATGTAACTGTGAAATATTCTCTGAGGACTATATTCTGATCCTGTTGATGTTGACGGGAATGTTAGTTTTGTCTTCACTGTGAGAGTCACCTAATGAAAGACAAGGCATTACTGTCTGTTTCTATTTTATTGTTTTTAAGAGCTGTTTCCCCACAGTACTGTGAGCACTGGACACTTGTATACCTCAGCTTAGTGCCTGGTGCAGCAGTAGCACAGGACACTTATTATGCTAGGGAGCCACATTCTTTGTGGATGTAAATTAGTGTAGCTCCTTCCACATCAGGGACAGCACACTGTTTTCTATTATGGGGAAATCTTGCTCTCAGCTTCAAGCTGCCATTTCCTCCCACTTTTAGAAGGGAAAAAGCAAAGAGTCTTCACTTTTAAACCATTCCTACTAAGTGGAGGATGGAAGGAAGGAAAGAAAACAATTTAGAGACTGTGTAGTAGTTTCTTAGTTTCCTACTAGTAGCACACAGTTAATGCACATGACTTATTTGGAATACACTTGCACTCAGCCACACTCACCTATGGCAAAGGAGGTAGCAAAGTATTTCTACTTATACCATCACAAGCCTTCACTTGAACAGAGAAGCATAAGTAGGAACCAGATTCAAACCAAAAGGGAGGGTGAACAGAGGGCAGCCTTCAGTTTGGCCAGGTCTCCTTAACACTGCTCAGCAACACTGGCTGTTGGGTACTTATGCATCATATATTTGAGCCTCATCTTGCTGCTGCTATCAGTGTTTCATACATTCATAGGCTGATGCTTAGTTCTTTCTTCCCTGTGGAAGAGATGATAAAATTTAGAGACAAATGAGAAAGTTGGTCTTTTTGGCCAAATTCCAGCAAACAGCCCACAGTGTTCAGAACATGTGTGATATATTTACAGACATTTCTGGTTGTAAGAGCAGAATTCAACCCTAAACTCATTTACATGATTAACACAAAGCCAGAATGTCCCACCCTACTTTTATAGCACTAGAATGCATATTTTCATTTACAGGTCCAACTTTACTTGCTGATACCCTCCCCCCTCTGATCCTCCTGAAAAAAATAAAATTAAAAAAAAAAAAGAAGCATTTTCATCCTAAACTTCTATCTTGATCTCTGATCTTCTACAAACTGAACTTTGACAATTTGCAAGGAAATAGATGGCCTTTTTTTTCCATATATCCCATAATTTATTGGATTCTTCCACCTGTCAAATGCCACATTTCCTCCCTCTGGGAGCATGTCCCCGTTCATGCTGTTCATGTAACCCTTCTTCCCCTGTAACTAGAGAAAGAGATAAAGCTACAGGTGTCAGTTAATCTATGACTGTTTCTTTGATCTTTCCTAGGGTTTTTTCATTTATTTGGAATGTTTCTTCCTAAGGGTCTTTCCAGTGTAACCTTACCTTCAAATAGAGCAGTGTCTGTTTTGTTTTTGGCAGGCCTGGAGCCCCAATTCTGCTTGTGCACCCTTGAAAAATGGAAGTGATTCCCCTGATCTCGGCAGATCATGCTTTGTTAAACCTCGCCCACACAAAGAGTTTGGTCTCCCTGTCTCTCTTCAGAAATGAGATCTTTATTTATGAATAACCCTTCAATGTGTGCTTCAAATCCACCTTTCATTTCAGAAAGCATTCAGATACTTTCCTGAATCAGGAATATAACGAATGTTCACTTATACATAAAATATTCAATTTTTAACAGTACAATTTAATGATTAAAAATAAAAAAAACATGTCTATTAAATAAAACACGTATCCTTTTTTTTCTGTGGAAGTGATATATTCTTTGTCAGGACTGGAACTCATTCTAACTGATGTTCTGTGGCTGAAACAGAAGATGAGATTAGGAAGCTCACATTATTGGGAAGGCCGTTTCTTAGTGCTATTCAAGAGGCTGGACATAGTCACCACTAGCTTTCTACGCATCACTGAAATGCAAACAGTTGGGCTCATTTCTGAGCCTTCCAGCACACACATTCAGACATTTTTGTAGTAATAAATCTTAAAAAGCACATTTTAAAAAGTAATGCCATTAGCCAGGGGTGGCATTTGCACAGCTTGATCTGGGCATCTAACCTGACCACTTTAATTTTTGATTCTGATCCTTCTTTCTCCCTCTGGTTCTTTTGTATTTGCAAAAAAACTCTGCTGCCTGAGTGAAATGTTTGGACAGTGTCTGTGTTTCTAGAACAAATCGGCACCTGTGAGGTTCTCAAAAACTCTGAAAATATTTCGCGTAGATCTTTTTTTTTTTCCATGTTGGAGCATTCATGTTGGGGCAGAGTCCAGACCATTTGATATCAGGCTTCCTTTTGCTGCAGCTAGCAACGCCCTGCTGAAAATGCCCCTGGACAGTACTGTAGACATAGAAAAAGCCCCTCAGGCTCTCCCAGCCCCCAGTCCCATCCCCCTTACCTGCCCCCAGCCACCCCAGCCTCTGTCCTTCCACAAGCCCAAGGGACCACCCAGCACCTCCTGCCCCTACCTACAGGAGCCTTTCAAGGTATATAAGTTGTATGGATGTGTGTACATGCATGCATGTATGTTCTAACACTCTATGTAATCAATTTCTTTACCGCTCATACCTCAGGGGAAGTGGCTGGGCAGCACAAACCAGAGGTTCATGGTAGTGTGTTTCCACATCTCAGCCTATTAAACTGTAGTCTTTAAAATATTTCCTGTAACACCTTTTTGAAGGTACATGTTTTAAAAATGTAAGGAGGATCCATGAGCTTTCTGCTATGTTTATTCAATTCTCAACCCTCCAGACACTTGAGAATTAGAATTATTCAGCTAGGCTTAATGAGGCTGACTTGGAGAGAAGTTATGTGCATAAAAGTCAAGGACAGGAGGCCTTGATATTATGCATATGGTGGTTATGGGGTTTTCAATATTAATGTTTATTACTGAACAGTCTGAAGGAGAATTCAGGCTGTACCTTTTCATCAGTGCTTGCTACTACTTACCTTGCTGCAAAGGAACTCCTTGGGGGGTGTCTGGAATGTGAAAGTTTATTTGTGGAAGCACTGTGATCTGTCAGTGCAGATCTGAAGGCTCCACAGCAGCTACTCCAACCTCAAACCTTGCTAACAGCTAAAGCTGTGTGGTTTTGTGCCGCTAACCTCTAAGCTCTTCGATCAATGACTTTCCCCTTGCCTCATTTTCCAGTTAATAGAATGGGGAAAATGACTTTGGATATTCAAAATGAAGCATCACCATGGGCTGTACTGTGATCCCTAACACAAAACACAAAGAAAATGGGTAAGAAAATTTGACTAGTCCCAGCTTGTTCGGACTTCTAAGGTTGGTTTGTGTTTTGGTTTTTTTTTTTCCTTTCTTTTGAGTTGTATTTGACCCTCTTTTTTCTGAAGAGTGTGAGAAGGCCAATTTGCTTGTGGCCTTAGCAGTTTTGGGCAATGGGACTGCAGGAGGGACTGCTGGCCTCATACTGGAGACCTGAAGAAGACAGGCTCCCATACAGCTCTGAAGGGAAATTGTTCCAATAGCTTGGCAAAGATACACATGAGAATGGGCACTTTTTAGTGGTGGTCTGAATTATACATCCAGAGACTCCTTGCAACTACAAGCTTCTCTGGGACTTTGTCCTGACCTCATCCCTGCTCCCATTCACACATATAGTAAGAAAAATTCCTGTTGAGTCACCCTTAGGAAATGTTCAGAAGGAATCTCATCTTCTTTTGCTAGGTATGCTCTTTGCTCTGCTAAAGCAGCTGCTGTGCAAGACCATGTGCCATTCTTTCCTTTCTGTGTAGTAGATTTTGCTGAATGCAACTGTGAGAACAGAGGAACAGGTACCTTTTATTTTTGTAATGATTTTTTTATTCTGATTTTACTCAGATCTTCAGATGCATTTTTGTATATCTGTCTTTACAACTTTGAGCTGGTAAAGGGATATGGTCAAAACATGCTGACTGCCCAAAATGGAAGCCTTTTTCAGAAATATCTGACTTTAATGAAGTAAATATCATGTTAGATCACTCGCAGGAAATTGGGTATTTGTCCTCTACGGTGTGGTTTTGGGTTTTACACCATGTTGCAATATTCATACTACAATTATAAAAAATGCATAACCATAGAATTACTTTTGGAATATTATCTTTCACAGTAAAGTTATGAGATTATTAATTTTTTTCCATTCTACTTGAAGGAATATTGGAGAATCTGAGAACTCCCCGCAAAATAGAAATTCCAAATTTTAATTAGCTTTACTAAAATGACTGTCGCCTCCACCTAGCACTATGGGATTTTGGAAATAAAGTCCCACCTGTTTCTTCAGAGCATATTGGAGAAGAATGGAAAGTGGAAGGGTAGAAGAGGGAGGTGTGCCTGTTGATGATTTGAAATATAAGCAGGACCCTCCATTCCAGTTTTATCTATAAAACCCCTTCCTGTTGTGAGACAGCTGTTGCCTCTGAAGCCTTCTACATATCTCTTGAAATCCCAAGGATCCTTCTTTTTTTAACCTGTATTGTATCCCCACTGCCCTTGAGATCCTATATTACAGCTGCTTTCCTCTGAACGATTTGATAAGAATATCTGTTTTGGACCATGTCAGTGTTAGAGAATTGCTGTCAAGCATCAAGAGATGCTCTCTCTCTTCCCCTGGGGCTTTAAAGATGCTATTCTAAAATTAAAGTGTTTGGTATAGATAAGATACTTAGGGTTATAATGAGGTCAAGAGTTGCTGGCAGTTTCCAACATGATTTTTTTTTTAAATAAGATGATCAGATCTCTTGCTGTGGTTTTTTTCTTTTTTCAACAGATAAGTATAGACAGACCAGGTAGAGAAACATTCAGGAACAGAAAGCTTTTGAAAAATATTTGGAAATTATTCTGATTGCATTGTCTAATTCAAGTTACCCCATTTGATTATGCTGGCGTCCTCTGCAATGCAATGTGACATGGAATATGTGATGTAATGAGATATGCCCGCCAAATTGCAATGTGCTTTGTTTTAGTCAGAATATATTAATCCACTTACTGAATAATTGACCCAAAGAGATTCTGTCAAACAATATTAAATTATTCACTGGATTTCCAAACCAGCAGACAGTGTCCTTTAAATATTTAAGAATAATGTCAAATAATTTTCCACACCAAAAATATCTTTTTTGTGTTTGCTGAGGTTCCCTGGCTGTTCTCTGTTGTTTAAGGGGGGCGGGATAATTAAATAAAAGCTAATGTGCCCCTCAGGTGTGCCACCTGAATAAGAGGGCAAAGGCTTTCCCACCTATTAGCACCCCCAGGAGAAAAAAATGCTCACCTGGTTCTGTTGTCAGACCCAGCCAGATGCCATCCCACTGGCGTGTTTTTACTGACTCACCCATGTGCTTTAAAGGAAACCCCAAACTCTTCACAAACTCCCCACATATATATACATATATTTTATAATGTAGCCTGTGCCTCAGCAGTGAGTTCCCCCAGAGAGGGTGCAGCACTGAGGCTGTGAAATGCCCTGCTATTCCCTACCCTCAGGCCTCACAGTACCTATCTAGGTGTATATTATGAGATAACAACCTCTCTGGATCAATTTTGGTGTGGAAAATAGGTTTCCTTAAAAAAGGGACACCAGTACAGCAGCGTTCAAGCTCTACCAATTACAGTGTCTGACACCTTTCCCCTTGAAGGTTGCATGCTGAACGAGTGCAGGGTGTATTTCTGGCTTGTTTAAAAAGGATGAGGACAGGCATCTGATAGCTTACCTTAATTATTCCATTTCCTCCTCCCTATATACATTTCCAAAATCTAATTATAGTGCTCATGGCCCCTGCTATCAGCCAGTAGCCAGAGATTAATATAAAGCCACGGGAAGGACAGCTACCTCCCTTCACGCTTTCCACAACATTGCAGATCTATTCCAGCAGTCTTTTGATACTAATATTTTGATACATTCATCATTGTGTTAGCATCGGCAGTGAGCAATATTTACAGTTTATAAGCTTTTCCAGGACCAACTGTTCATATTACTCCTATTAAGTCCATTCAATTTTCCACCTGAAATACCACATTTATCTAGTCAGAGTTTGACATCTATTTTCGGGGGGGGGGGGGG